>JAXRJS010000006.1:155000-577500 GCA_037127375.1 Dione juno | reverse complement strand
TTGAGCGAGTGTAGTTTAAATAAAAGTAATTCAATTTTATGGCGTCGAACTTCGACAGTGGACAATTGAAATGATGGCTGCCAAATTGCTTAATGGTGTTAACGAGTCAATTGACTTGTGTATATGATATATCCGATAGTGACTTTGTTATGCAGTGTGCTTTTTTAAAAGAGGCTTATTCTGTAAGCTAGGTCCGAACTAGCTGTAAGCATATTTCCAATCAAGCTACAAAGATTTCGACAAAAACATCCTCTCCTCGACTTAATAAAATGCGTTGGTAAATTCTGTTAAAGAACTTAGTATGTGCTTGGTTTAAATATGCGAAATCGGACTTTATGGACAATAACGAAGAAAGTTAAGATTCACTTAAAGAGAATTCTCGTTAGGCTCTTTGCGGGGGATATTAAGAAAACAAGATCGTACCGTCTAGTGGGGAACAGTGGCGTATAAATAACGTTGCACAATATACTTGAGTTAAATCAAGGAGTATTGTTGGCCCCTCCACGTTGGCTGTATGGTGTACGACCGCTGATTTTTTATTTGATATCTCAATAAGCCGTGTTTGGCCCTGAACGAGTTTTGTACCTTATTTTTATTTTTATTCTTAGCCATTCGTCTGATCGTTTTGATTTATAATTTTATTTGCTTGTTGGGGTGGGTTAGTTGTTTGGATAGTTTATTATTCTGTCGGTTTGTGTGTACTTATTTTATTTATTGAAGCGTACGGTTGATTAATGAGTTATAGAAAATTATTCCTTTTTAATATATAGACAACTTGTTTAATACTGTGAAAATATTTTTGATGCCATCGTCTGATTGTATCCGCGATGGTTGTGAGTTCGATTCCTATTTGGGGAAATCAATTATTATAATTTTTTCTTTATAAGACAAAAGGCGTGGCTTCCAGCACTCAACACGCAATGTGTAGAATATTGTGTGGAAAACGTCTTAACACTAAGCCTGCTACATGCGGCATAACGTGAAAAAAACAATCGGTAATGATATTCAAAAATTATAATTAATATTGAGAAATGTGATCTCGACAGACAAACAGATCGACGTAAAACAAAATTATCCTGTAAAGGTTCCATATTTTCCATTTGACGTACGAAATCCTAAAAATAATACATTTATATTTACTTAGCAAATTAAGCCTTTTTAAAAATCATCATTTCAATTAATTACATATGTATATAAAATAGCCGTTGAGACCTTTTGACTAAAACAATAAGATTCATTTGGTTAAAAAATTCGAAACAATACAGACGCTTATCTGTGTATATATAACGAATTAGGCCCAACCCTTAAAAGCCGGATGAAAATTGAATTAATTTTTTATTTTACTTCGGATGTATAATTTTTTTGTTTAAATTATAGTGTTAAAAATAGATAAGGAGGATTAATCAGATGGCTTTAAAAGAGGTGTGACTCTTGGCTTAAATGTTACTATAACATTTTTTTTTTTCAAATTATAAAACAATACCTTACCTTAAATTAATTACCTTAAATACCTTAAATAATACCTTACCTTACAACAATTACCTTAAATAATACCTTACCTTAAAACAATACCTTACCTTAAATACCTTTTTTTATATCTTTTGCTACTACTACTATTACTTTTACTACTTTAGGTTGAACCTTGCCTAAATTATCTATTCAGAACAACAAATTAAATTTATATACTTTATAATAGATCTAGCGGACTAAAACACGTGTTTCCTTTGCCAATCCTGCCATATTAGTATATATATATATATATATATATATATATATATATATATATATATATATATATATATATATATATATATATATATATATATATATATCATCTCAGAGGGTGTCTAGCCAATTATCTGTCCGATATTTGGTTTCCGGCATACGGGTACGCGACCCCGGGACCTCGAGCCACCACTTTCATAACCCGATCCAATCCATGTAAGTGGTGTCCCTCCCCTATATTCCAAGTCTTTCTGCCTCTTATTCCCTTTCCTTTCTTGGTTTCTCCCAGTAATGGGTTTGGAGGTCAGATGGCAATCGCTCCACAAAAAACCACTTCGCCACTCATATGGACCGATTGGTCTTAGTCGGAAGGCAGACCCTGGCAAAAAGCCGGGACTAATGCCAGAAGAAGAAGAAGATATATATATATATATATATATATATATATATATATATATATATATATATATATATATATATATATATATATATATATATATATATATATATATATATATATATATATAAACTTCTATTTGTACTAGAAATACAAATTTAAATACTTTAACTAACAATAAACCAATTTGCGCTAGCCGATATATCGAAAAGACTTGATACAAGAAAGCTTTCCCATTCACCCATCACTCAGTAGTGTAGTATCAACATTTAAGTTAATTAAATGTTACACAGCAACTTGTACAGTGCTTTACTATTAAAATTTCTTTTAGCAATTTAGCTAAGCTTTTTAGTTTATTTACATTTCTAATATATACTAAAGAGGGTTAGTTAGTTAGTTATAGATATCTAATGAAAAGTTTTCAGTCTAGACTCAAAATGGAAATGGTTATTTTATGTGATGGTGTGTGTATGTTGTTGTGTGTGTGATGGTGTTGATGATGTTAGATATGTTGTATATATATATATATATATATATATATATATATATATATATATATATATATATATATATATATATATATATATATATATATATATATATATATATATATATATATATATATATATATATATATATATATATTCCTATGTGTATATATATATATATATATATATATATATATATATATATATATATATATATATATATATATATTCCTATGTGTACGCATTTCTTTTTAGGTACATGCTGTATCCAGCATATAGCAGCATAGGCGGAGGAAACCTAGTATTAAGACACTACGTTCCCCACTTTCCGTTTTCGAGATATTGCGTTTTGCTTGTTGAGTGGCGGAACTGAACGACGCGCTTTGTGTATAATATGTAAACTTGTTTAATCATAATTATTATGTAATATGAGTTGCGACGTTGAGTTCCGTCACCCAACACGCAATGCCTCCAAAGGCGGAAAGCGAGGAACGGAGTGTCTCAATATTAGGTTTCCGCAACCTACGGTTCCCTCTGCTTATCCTGCTGTGTATGTGATACAGCGTGAAGCTATAAAAAATTGAATTATATTAATTATTTCTCGAATCTCGTATCTCGTATACAGCAGGCACGGAGAACCTTGTCCTAAGTTCCTCATTTCATCCTCCATTTGTTACTTCATTTTAAGATATTAGTGACGGAACTGAACGCTGCGTTTGTTGCCAGAACAGAAAAATGCAAACAATTACAAACTTGTGAATCACACATCACAAAGTTTTAAAATATCTTAAAAATGTATCACCACGTTTGGAAAAATTCTAAAATCGATCTTTAGTTGGTTGGATATTAAATTCCTTCACCGTCATATCTGTAGCGTCGTCAGCCGTCGCAGATTTCATATTGCTCCCCGGTTGAACAAAATTTCCTAAACGAAAGCATTTCGGAGGACAATTTAAAAGAGCCTGGTCATTTTTAATAGTATTTTGAAAATTTTCGTCAAATACACATATAATATGTTTATATCAATGTTATAAATATTTATAACATTAAATATTGAAATATTTGTGTAGCTTTTGTAAGAAAATATCATATAACCCACATATTATACGCTTATATTTGTTGCTGTCTTGATAAAAGATGGATACGGCTTTCTTTAGAGTACATATTTCCGGCTTCCTATAAAGTGAAGAGCTGTATTTAGTATTGACATTCTACATATAAAATACTCAGTATATAGCTATATATGAAGGCCATAATTTAACATCACTGTAAAGCTCATGGTATGCCAATATATATATATATATATATATATATATATATATATATATATATATATATATATATATATATATATATATATATATATATATATATATATATATATATATATATATATACAAACAGTACAAGCAGTAAAGGTATTTTTAAGGTTATATATATACCTTTACTGTTTGTAGTGCCACTGCGCCACGACGGCAATAAATAAATAAAGCTACAAGCAATAACTAGTCGTAATATATTTTGTCATTCTACCAATACTATACAATTGTATAGTAGATGATCTATAAATGTCAGGGTAAGACTCTTGCAACAACATCTTGGGCTGTACGAACTTGAGTATTGAGGGGAATACCCGTTTTACACCACCACCACATTACACACAATATTCCTATAACATTTGAAAATGGAACTCCATGATGCACTAACATTCGCATACCAATGTTGGAATACCAAAAAAAAAAAAGAAACAACTAAAACTCCACATAGATTAACAATAGAAAGATATAAAAACCATGAGAATGTGGGTCGCCGTATCGTACATTAGTCGCCGGAGTCGTTAACAACAGATGTATATCAAAAACTTTTTCACAATTGCTGAATTTTTTTTACATTCCCTCTTTGAGCGGCGTGACAGGCTGCTAATGGAACTCACTGGAGTGATTCGCTTTCTTCCACGATACGAAAAATGAAATAGCTTCGTACAGCGTTGTGTTGTGCTTTTGTTGTATGTACTTACGGTTGTTACAATCCTCAGCGCTTAATCGAGAGCAACTTGATTGTTGGCAAGCGATTTTCTACTTTACACCCTCGGGAATAAAGACTATTTTTGTATGATTTGTCCATTTTGGGATAAGTCAATGCTCTATTAAAGTATGAAATGTTAGTTTTAGTTATTGTTATCAAAATTTAGATCGATTACGCGATGTAGTTGGATATAGAATGTTGTCTTTTGAGATTAGTAGGCTATATCAGGGAGGATGTATCTGTACTGTTTTGTGGGGTACTGTTTGTACAGTTTGAAAATTATTGGAGGTAGCAGTCGGTTCAAATTTGTTTAGACAAAAAGGCTTTTTGATATAAGAAACAAGTAGAATCGATGGCTTTTGGGTTGAAATTTTCGAATGGTGGCCACGAACTGGATGACGGTCAAAAGCTAAGTCCACTACTACGCTGACTCATGATTTGGTGTTGGTTGCTGGAAGTCACTGGACACGAGCAGTGACCGTCGTCGTCGAGATCTTTAGGGAAAACCAGATTATCCAGCAGTGGATGTCGAATGACCGAGATAATGATGATGAAAGTTAGTAAGTTACTACTCTACTCCTGGCAAGTCAAATTATAACTCAAAACCTTGGCTCAGACATGTTTGAACAGCACCAAATATGTATATGTAAAAAAAAACTAAATAATAAAATGAACCGAGCTTTTAATCAGTTTAAGCTTAGTATTAAAAAGTTTAAATATAAAAATACAAGTCACTCGTATAAGTCTAGAACTAACATTAACAGCTATAAAAAGCTGTTTGCTAAACTCCGAGCTTTGTGACGACAAAGTTAGGTAACACCACAACTTTCATAACTTCCTACCACTCCATGATAGTTCAAATGAATGTGAAAGAAATTAAGTTTCTACAGCAATTTTTTCTGCACTGGTTTTTTTTATAAACAGATAATTACTTAGTTCCCTATGCCGACGTGGCGTGTGAATGTAATGACGATGGGTGTGGTGTTCGATTCCAATCTTGGGGAATCAATGGGGTAACGAATTATTTTTTTTACCCCTCTGTGATAACACATAGTCTGGTGTTGAGTTCCGCCAATCAATCAATCAAAAGCGGAGAACGGGGTGTCCTAACATTGTTTCCGCTCTGCCTATACTAGTATATGCTGTAGACCAGCATATAGTTTAGTAATATGTAAAATAAAAAAATAAATAAAATTAATTATGTTTTATTTAGTTTTGTGCATATATACACATCATTATAAGACACTATCGAAACTATAAGTGGGTCCTAATCGCTTGAGTGATAAGTAAATTATACGTTTTTTGTTATTTCCTTTATGTCGTATATGGCATACACAGTATGGACAGAGAGACCACGTCTTTTCGTACTTCGTTTAAATTCAGAATTTCAAAAGCTTCACGTAAACTCAACGCCTCGTTTTGTCTTGGCGAAGGGGGCTTATGGTAATGATTTAATTTGAGTGGGAATCAAACTTGCATCTTCTGACTGTGGTACATCTTTAGATATTATATAATTTTTGTCAATTTACCAAATATTTTAGTTGTAATATATGTATATATAGGAATGCTCCTCTTAAGTATGCATTATAAATACATTTATAGTATTTGGAAAAGTCCATTTTCAAGAAAATTTGTTATTTTTTAATAAGAAATTGTCTTATAATAGCAAATTTCTAGAATTTATACGATGTATTGTATTGTAGCTTTTGTAAACTAAACTAATTTATACAAAATATAGAAAGCACCTTTGTAAAATATCACAAAATAAAAGTTACATTTTATGATATTGTGAAAGAATAGCATTTTGCATATAAAATTTTGATCTTTGAATTTATTGTTATAAAAATAAATAACATAAATATTAGATTTAAGTCTAAAAGTTAAAAGTTATAATAAATTATACAAAATATATTTAAAATGTTGTTATTTTTTTTATATAATTTGTTGGACGCTGACCAAAGGTACAGTCATTAACAATATAAATAATAGCTTTCCTGGATAAGGGGACAAATATGACAAAAAAAAATTAGCCAGTACTTAAGCTATTGAATCGAACATACTTTCTTCATTTTATATATGAGATAATATTTTATATTATATTTATGATATTACTATTTCTGAGCACAAAGTGCACAAAACCCAAGAATCTTGGTACGTAAGTTTTTAAATATTTCCCCGCCCTTGATTTATTGTTCGCTTATAAAAGCCTCCCGCGGGGCGTTTCAGGAGCTTTTGGTAGCTTTTCCTTTAATAAAAACCGTGTCTTCGGTGTGCTGTGGAATTTTAATTTTTGAGCCAATTTTCTTAGAATGGCTACCAAAAAATTGATGGCGTAATAATACGTTGGTATATGAGTATGATAAAATTTTATATGCTTTATGAAATTTCATGTTTGCTAAAGGGGTTACAGTGTATTTAAGTGACAGTAATGACTTCAATGGGTTTGGTCACAATTAAACACTAGTTTTGTTTTTCTAGACTTATCCATATTGGAAGAAAGAAACAAAATATGATGATGAAACAAAATAAAATAATATAAATTGAACGAGTTCACTTAGGTTCAAAGGTTCAAGGTACACATAAATTATCAAGAATAACTTCACAGTATATAGATAAGATTGGGTAAAAGATTAAATTACTTGTGCATAATCTTTTTAATATGTATAGAGCTTCGATTCATGTGCTACTTTGAATCTTTTTAAGCTATTATATATATGGAACAAATATTTATGATGTATTCATATATTAAAGCTGGTTTTTGTTTGTTTATATGAAATTTGTAGAGGTTGAGGGTTCAGTCCGTAGTTGGGGGAACCATTTATTTTTCACCCACAGTGTTTCAAATTCCGCGAGCGAGGCACGGAGCACTAGAAGCCCGGGTCTCTCGATACCCTGCTATATGCGAGATGTTGCGTGAATTTAAGAAAAATAAATACGTGTACATAAACATTTTATATAGAATATTTTGACTAATGTAATAACATTTTTAATTTGTTAGTTCGTTTTTTAATTCATTTTTAAATTTTGTATCAGCAAAATTCCCTTTCATGCCAATTCAAAGGGAGAATTCTGTGGAAAACCTTTATTTTAAAGTGGCAGCGCTCAATTCTATACTTCATATTAATTCCTAAGTGAGGAAATGAAATAATTAATTTTCCCCGAATGGGAATCGAACCCATAACACTCGCGTTTACAATGACACGCTGTGCCTCTGCGCCACGACATCTCAACGCCTCTTACCTAGATACAGATTCAAATTTGACTAACATCAATTTTTTTATATAAAGCGATACATCTATGGTGGTCTTCTCCACATTTTCAACTCCAAACAAAATTATCTGTACAATATTCACAAAACAAGAGGACAGTCGTGGAGCAGAGGCACAGCGTCTGCTTGTAAACGCGACGGTTTGTGGGTTCAATTCCCATGAGGGGAGAATGAATAATTTTCATTTTACTCGCTGTGGTAAAAATACAAAATACGGCGTTGATTTCCGCGACTCAATACGCAAGTGCCTCAATGTAAAGCGGGGAACGGAGTGTTTTATCACTAGGTTCCTACGGTTCCCTCTGTCTACCCTGCCATGTGCGGGATACAGCGTGAAGCTATTATTATTATTATTATTATTGTATTCACAAAACTAACTAATAATAGATTTGTAAAGTACTTGTGATTAATTATGCTACGTAAATCTAATAAGGTATCGCTCGGACGACAGTTTTATTGCTAGTCTTTGTTGCCACCCACTAGGAAATAGGAAATCCTATAATAGCTTTGTATTGGAAGTTGAAATTGAAGTTGTAATTTTGAAGTGAATTACACGTGGGCGATGAAGGATACATATGTATGTGTGTACATCTTTATGGTTTTGTTGTTATAATGACAGTGTGTGATTGGTGTGGGTTCGATTCTCACTTTAGGGGGCTTTATGTAATGCGCTTAAAGCAATTACGGGCTTTGTTCTTTGATTTGTAATTAATCACCTGGAAAATATTGAAAAAATATATTTTTTTATAAGAATGACGGATTCTATATCGATATGTACTTAGTATTGTTTTTTTTTAAATTGTAACATTATTTACGGTCACATTAAGGATATGTAAGGAAATTATATAATTTTAAATATTAGTGAAAGTTTATATTCTATTTAGTTGGATATGACCTTACACGAACCATCTTACCACTATAAGCCCAACGGTTGTGGGAACGGTTGTGGATTTATAGTTGGAAAAATCAAATATTTTTATTACCTCACCCTGCTAGCAAGACTAACCCCTGCGTTGAGTTACGCCACTCACACACACACACATATATATATATATATATATATATATATATATATATATATATATATATATATATATATATATATATATATATATATATATATATATATAACATTCTTGCATCGTATCAGTAGTATCAGTAATATTTACAATACAGATAACATAAACTGTAGATTAATTCGTACATGCCCAAACAAAATTAGCACCAGACTAATAAATGATACAAGCAAAGTGCTAAATCATTCACACACAGAATATATCAAATCAATAGACTTATAAATCTTCCCTTGTTTGAAGCTAAAAATGAACTAAATAGTGATGTACCTTCGAGCTAATTATATGGCAAGATATGGGTACGTCTGCGCCGGCGGCAACGAGTCGAGTTATGTCCCATGAGAAATGTTGTAGCGTTCCCCTATTGATATGCTACGGTTATTATTCTTAGCGTTTACCCCAAAGGCGTAGTGATTTGTTTGGTATTTCGAATAGTGGGAGAAGTGCGTAGGTTCAAATTCGAATTAGAATTCTTTTAGTAGAAGGGTATGTGAGTAAAGTAGAGAGGCATTCTGTTAATATAATGAATATTTTAAACTTGTTTAATAGAGAGAAATTAAATTACTATTTATAACATACGTATTTAGATGCTTTGTACTAAACATTATTAACAAGTGCTCAAAGTACGTTAATACCATTTTTAGACAATAACTACATTTTTCAGAATGTAAATTTTATACAAATAAAAATTATTTAGTGTGACTAAAATATAAAATAAAATAAGATAATAAACACAAACACGATATGTTTAAGTATTTTGCTATAAGCTCTTCTCTTATATTTCTTGGTATGGGCCGCAGGCGACGACTTCAGTAATGTCCCAGGAGAGCCATAGTAAATTTTTGTTCTATAAAACATATACTTGTTGTTGACATGATGAAGCTAGCTTACAAATTATGTATAAAAACCACACAAGCTCAGGGGAAATTTTGAACGTGGAGAATGTGGTATAATTGAAGGTAGCGGATACCAATCTGGATAGACAAATATTTTTAGGATCAAAAGAATCCCAGAAAGCTTCCGAGAATTTTTCATATTACAATTTAAAAAAGCTTTGAAAAGACGTTTGTGTGTTAAAGGTTACCGTCTTACCTAATTAATGATTTTATAAATGATATACACGCCATAGAAATAAAATGCTCGCTCCAGGATATGTCAAAGGTATCATTCTCAGTTAATAATTTTATATCTGAAAAGAACAGTCCCGTTGGGTTTCTTGCGCCGGTTCTTCTCAGATCTGAAGCAATGATTTTAATAACCCGGTTGACCATTAAAAATGAAGAATAATATTTTCTATAATATTAAAATTATTTGAGTTTGACTTCAGCTACATATCTTTCCGTATATTGAAAAATTTAGACAGAACTTAGTGTTAAAACACTCCGTTATTGGCTTTTTGTCGAATTTTCAAGGCAATTTTTCAAGATATTGTTGATGACTTTATCTACGATAACGGGGAAATGTAATAACTTAAATACAACAAATCGTCTGAATATCGAACCCACGTCACGTTTACAATTGGATACTGTTCCACTACGCCACTATATATACAAAATATATACGTTTTCACTAAGGAACCGTATCAAAGGTGTGGGCTATAAACGTCATGTCGCAGTTTAGAGCGTGTGACATAGAGTAGATTAGGCGTTTATAGTATAAGAGTGCTTGGTTAAAAATTTAATTAATAATCTATGTAGAACCATTAAAAGATTTTATGATAAATTTTACTATTAATAATTGTAAATTTTGATCAAATTGCAAATTATTTTTTTAACATTTCTATGCACTCGTCATTTCCCATGAGAGGAATTTTTATTTTAATGCTATATCTTTAACACATAGCATAGGCGGATGAAACCTAGTGTCAAACTATTCTGTTTTTGACTTTTCGCGTGAATCTACAACATATAAAGGTGAGTGCAAGCCTCTATGTCGCATTTTGTCTAAGCATATGTGCGGAAATAAAAATAAATAATTTTTCCCGAGTGGGAATCGAACCCACTATCATATTTACAATCAGACCAGCTATACTATTAAGATCTAATGATTTATTCGAAATTAGATATAATACTACATAATGGTAAATATTTGAATATTTTCACATAAATTAGTTATACAAAAATTTGCGCTATATTAAATATTTATAAAATGTTATGAAAAGTATTTATAAAATTATGCAATAACAAAATAATATACAATATATTTTCCAAAGAAACGCTTAATTCGAAAGCTGACTCCTACACTATTTTATCAACTAAGCCTGAGGCAAATCCTGGTGGATAAACCTATGGACTTTATGCTTAGTACCTATATATTATATAAAATAATTTGTGTATTCATCATATTTATTTATTAAAATAATTTCTTGACGCCATTGTACATAATAGAAACAATATCTGATTCCACATATGTTGGGTTCGATTCCCGATCAGGGTAACGATTATAGTTAAAATTATTTTATATCCCCATCCCAGCAAGTTGAAATGCATCCCAGAAAAATATGCGAAAAATGCCTTAAATGCCTCCAAAAATTCAACAGATCTGAAAGTGATATTGGACATAAGTCAATAACTTAGTAAGCGTTTATATTATAATATTATAAACTTTGGCAACCCTTATTAATAACTGGACTCTTAAGGAAAAAAATTACTATATAGCCATGTATGTATGAAAAATATGTGTCTTTCAATTTTTTAATTTTTTTTGAATTTTTATAAATCTAACAAAAAGTAAAATATCACCATTTACGTACACGATGGCGATAGATTAGGACCATTTCGCCCGAAGCTACCCACATAATATAATTCGGGATATTTGCATGTGTCCCAAATAACGCTATTTCCGTTTTAATTTATGTAAGGAAATATTTTAAATTTATAATAATTTTGAATAATAAAAAAAAAAACATTTTTACGGTATAGAAAACTAGAGTTCATGGTCATTGGTGTGATGATGGAGAGGAGATACAGACTGACGATGAAGAGAATGCCCATCCAGATAATTTAAATGACAATTTCCTTTTTATATACGCATACAATTCTACAATTCTATTTCACATATTATTTGTATTATTTCATTTATTTGAAATAAAATAGTAATAAATTATGTTAGGTACGTTTTATCTAAAATATATATCTACCTAAAAATGGGGTAAAGCCATAATACATACATATACATAATACAAAAAACAAAAAAATACAAAAAACAAATGTACTAAAAATTCACATATTTACAATTACCCCTGTCAACTTATTCCATATGACACCAAAATGACTATTTCGGTAAGTTAAAATCTTAGCCCAAAATCATACACATATTCAAAGGTATATTATAAGCTCGACAAGTGACGGATTGGGGAGACGGCGCCCGAGGACCTAACGTCTAAGCATTACACATTCTGAGGGCGTCTCGCATATTTTATATAGTGTTTTATACTCTTTAAGACGGAAATTACGTGAATCTTGCTATTTTTCGGACTTTCGCTTTGTGTTTTTTCTTTAAGCTTTTACACCTTTCGCCATATACCTGTATTTTCACGTTTATCCCGCATTATGCGAGGTAAGTCTCGTCCTACTTAGTGTAATGCGGGATAGCCAGACTATTCTAGTTGTATATAGTTTTTTTACCTTCTTTAGCCTTTAGTTATTCTAGAAATATTGTGGGTTAGATTGTCAGATCTAAGTTTGCTTTTTGATAGCAAAATAGAGACGAGAGAGAGAGAGAGAGAGAGAGACGGTTTGATGAAATATCTAAAGTTCTTTAACCATTCAAGAAAATATGTTTTGTATGATCAGTGTGCGTGAATAAAGCTTGATGTGTTATTCAACAGACGTTTCTAGCTTTATAATCTATTTATAATACAAAATTGAAATAATGTTATGAATAAAAGTGGTTGTGGGGTTGATACCCATTGGAGAAATTATTATATTCAGTTATTATAATTTTCTCTCTGTCTGAAAGACAAAGCTGCTCGATTTCAGCTGGAAAGTAGAGAACGGAGTCTCTAAACACTAGCTTCTGTGACGTGAAAAAAGTATATCTAATTCAATAATAATAACATAATTTCTAAATACTTTAATTTATATTATATGAAAGATAATTCTGAAACCCTAAAACACATAAATAACAAGCGTTACCCATACAAATTGCACAAAGATTTCATCTCTTCAAGTACCAGATAAAGTCGCAACACGTAGCATTGTCATATAAAGTTACATAAATTAAAAGTATCACGTCGCATCGCACATAAATCAATGTACGAATAGATTACTTATATATTATAAGTGAATGTTTGGGTTCGATTCCCATACGGGGGAATTATTTATGTTCATACTTAAAGAAAACATATAAACAATGTAATAATTTGTATAAAGCATATAAGAATTTCGACGCAGCGTGAAGAAGAACGCATGGCTTAGTGGTCAGAGCGCTTGGACGGTTTCCATGAGGCGCGGATTCGAATCCCGCTGCGTTCAAATTTTTATATGTTTTATTTAAGTATTTTTTTCTCTCCCTAGTGTGAATTAACAGTTTAAAAATAATCAATAATATTTAGTTATTTTCAATTCATTTTCATGCTCTGGCAAAGTTCAGCTTTAAGTTTCGCCATTATAGGGTGGAAAGTGGAAACGGAGTGTCTTGTCACTACATTCACTATGGCCCACTATACCTATACAGTATTTGCCCTACGTTCTCCTTATTATGCCAATATATTTTTAATTTTTTTTTAATTTTAATTGTTATCTTATCACTTTAAAAAAAAAACAGATATAACCTTATAATAGATATAATATCACTCTGTTCTCTATTTTATACAAGAGATTAGCTATTAAATTGTACTTAGCGTAAACAAATGCCGACTTTAATCTTAGGACGGAGAAAAAAATAATATTTACTATACATTCTCCTGGGCGGGAATCAAATCTAGGTTCATTGAAATATACCTAACTTTATATATATATATATATATATATATATATATATATATATATATATATATATATATATATATATATATATATATATATATATATATATATATATATATATATATATATATATATATATATATTTAAAATTTGTTGTCTGTACTGTCAAAAGGTCAAGGCAGCCAGAATTTTTCACCACCGGACAAGAAATTACGATTGGCATAATAAATGCAGAACGGCGACATTTTGTCTTTTTATCGAGATTGGAAATACAAATTATGACGGTTCATGTACGACTTTAAATTTTGCACTTTGGACCTTTGTCTTTATTAATTTATTTAATTATTCTTGTAGATAAGTGGAGAGAACTAATTTAGGAATCGGTTAATATTTAAGTGTAGTACTTTCTACACTGGAGTGACTTTTAAGAACATATTAGATAATATTTATGCCAACAACTATTGTCGTTGTTCTATTTTTTTTGTCTTGCCTTATATAGCAGGCTAGACAGTGGGCTAGCTAGTGTTTAGACACTTCATTCGCTTTCTTTCTAATTTTCGAGACATTGCGCATTGAGTGGCGGAACTCAACGCCGGATATATGAAAATCAACTATTTCACACAAGGGAATTTAGCTCAAAACAATCGCATTTAGACATCCTATATTTACAAATTACAATATCCATACAATTAATCCGATTTGAGAGATTGTATATATATATATATATATATATATATATATATATATATATATATATATATATATATATATATATATATATATATATATATATATATATATATATATATACATATATATATATATATATATATATATATATATATATATATATATATATATATATATATATATATATATATATATATATATATATATATATATTTATATATTTATATAACGCTAAGGTAAGGTCACAGCTTCAAATCCCCAAAATACACAAACTAAATCATGGAGCCAGAGCCACAAACAATAAAACTGGCCTACACAAGTAATAAATTGTTCGAATTCCTTCAAATTGCCGCGCTGGTAAAGAGGTCGTTCTCTACGGTACCATTATATTCACTGAATGTTGGTAAAGTTAACCTCTATTACTATTGATGTTTCGAAAATTGTTTATAAAAGTGGTGTAAGATGATTTTAAATAGATTATATTATTGCCAGTGGCGTGGAAACAACATTTGACTGTACACGAGACGGTCGCGGGTTCGATTAGCGTTTGGTGGAATTAATTATTTTGATTCTCTCTCGCAATGTTAAGGCCCTCGCCCAATAGATATGCAATGTCTGGGATTCTGGAAGACATTTGAGAACGGAGTGTCTTAACACTACTTCTACCTTGCTATATGCCGGATAAATTTGAACCTTACCTTTTTCACATTTCGTGGCGGGAATAAAATAATTTGATATATTGTTGTTTGGGCCATCATCTTAATCATCTTCTAATCTTGTATTATTTGAAAGTTTTATTCAACGGGTAGTGTAAATTATTAAAAACCTACCTATACCTATAGATACTAATAAAATAAACATGCTGTAACAAGTCCATAAGAATTTCAACTTAGCTTGATGAGAACGTATGGCTCAGTGGTCAAGAGCTGCGGGGTGCATGTCCCGCAACGTTTTATTTTAAATTTTTTTTCTTAAAAATATTCGCATATTTTGTCATTTTTACTTTACGTTTTTTTCCTAGCTAGCTATAGCTAGGTAGCTATAATTAATAATAAACATTATTTATAATTTAGATCTTTATTTGTAAAATAGTATTTCAATACCGTCTTATAACATTACTAAACACTGGTCACTGGGTTTGCGTATTATTTATAATCTCCCCTCGGGAGCTTTCCGTCCTTGCAGGTGAATCCTCCGCGGCCTCGTTTTCAGACGATTGCGTACAACCAATGAAGGGATAAATAACTTATTATTATAAAATACTGTAGTGATTTAAAGCTATTGTGTATAAATAAAAAAAAAAACAGCTTCACGGTATATCCCGCATACGGGAGGGTAAGCAGAGAGAACCTAGTGTTAAAACACTCCGTTCCTCATCTTCTGCTCAATTTTCAAGAAATTATGTGTTGTGTGTTTTTTATTACACATATGTACATGTAAAATATTTTATTAAAGATTTGCACATTAAATACAGTTTAGTATATATGAAGGTACTGTATAATGGTATCCCAAAAGCAGACTATACAGAAAAAACCATATTTTCTTTGATTTTCGGGTAAAAAAAATATTTAAAGAATGCATAGTGTACATAAATACATAATAAAGAAACAAAAATTTACCTTTGAATTCCCATAGGTCCCCCCGACCCCATATAACTGATCGCTCCGCGGTCGCATTCCATTTACAGCGCGGTCGAAGGGCTTACCGTGCTTAGAAATGTTTAATATTCGTGTACATACTAGCGGCTCGCTGCGGCTTTGTCGGCCATAACTTAGGCTGCCTATAAATTTGCATATAGACATTATACATCAGTTGTATATTATGTTTTTTCAATAATAGAATATATTTGTATATAATCACTTAAAAACGGGGTGTCTAGTGTGACTAGGATCCTACGGATTATTATTATATAATCATTTAGAGAATAAACGAAATAAATGTAAAAAATGTAAATGACATCTTAAAAGCTAATTTAATTCAAAATTACCCGGTATTAACAATAATTTATTATAGATTCGGTATTATTAACAATTTATCTATCGTTAACTATCGTTAATATAGAAGCCACAATTAATATAATAATTTAGAACGTACTCAAAAAACGCCAATCTCCATTCGAATAACCCGCCATTCAAATCAGGCAGAGTCTGTCTATAAGAGTGGGATGGTGCTGTTGGGTATCGATTACACACAGAAATTCTGCAAGCAATAAGTGTGTTTTAATCTTTGTGAAAGTAATAATTGTACGTTAGCTTTACTGCTTTTTCACCGCAATTTCAATAAATATTTTTTCATATGTCGTCATATGCAAGAATAACTTAAAATAATTTTAATATCATCATTCCTTCAATCATGATTTGAACCAATGACCGTAGTATTTTCAGTCAGATACTGTGCCATTGCACTACGACAGCCTTCATTTTAAAAAACAAAAGAAAATATACCTTATGTTAGATTTAAATTTTGAATTTATTAATATAATATATATTTTTTTGATTAATAAATATAGATTTAAATATGCATTTATATATTATTATTATTCCTTAGCTTCACACTGAATAAGGCATATAGCCGGGTAGGCAGAGGGAACCTAGTGTTGACACACTATTCCCTAGTTTTCACCTTACGTGTAATTCATTCTCCCCAAGAAATCGAGCCCACACCGTCTTCTCTCTCTCTCTCTCTCTCTAATAAACTATCAAACAAACTATATATATGAGTTTATTTGGAAATTCATATTTGCTCAAATAGATTATTCTCAACGGCCATATTAATTAAACTATACAGTTAGACGTACAATAATTTAGGTAACTAACGGCAGCTCTTAGTATTCCGCTTTGATTAAAATTATATTCGTGCTGTATATTCCGAAATAATGCGAATTGTGCTAAAATGAAAATTCTCCATTTACTCAATAGCTAACGAGTTGGTAAGTACACACACACACATATATATATATATATATATATATATATATATATATATAATATATATATATATATATATATATATATATATATATATATATATATATATATATATATAATATATATATATATATATATATATATATATATATATATATGATGTTTGTTGTAAATAATGTTTTAGGTTGGCAACGCTTGTCGAAGAGCCAAAGGTAATGAAAAATAGCTGCTGTTGATGATAATGAACGCTGTGATGTCACTATTGATAGTTTTGAAAAAAAAAATAATGTTTAACCCACATAGTTCCGCTATTTATTTTCGATTTTTATACTAAGACCAGACCAGACTAAGATCAGGCCTGGTCATTCAGGTCTGACCACTAAGGGTTGTACCCAATTACTCATTCTATAGGTGTACCAAGCCTCAAACCATACCAACACTTAAATGATGAACACAACCACTTTGTGAAGAAAATTTTTTATAACCAAAGCTTTCAATTTGTTTCACGATCTCTTTAATACGAAAATAAGATATCTCACTAAAGTTAATTGATCACTAATTGAATGTAACACGATATTAAACTTTATTGTAATACGTACTTGGTACCGGAAACAATTAATTTCGCTGGCTAAGCTTAAAATTGTTAAAAAGCTCAACAAAAACTTTAGTCGGAAGACATTTTTTGCAGCACAGCAGATGCTGAGCGTAGAATACGAAATTAAATCAGCGTCATATGTCCCTCTGGTTGGGAAAATCTTTTGGTTTATTGTTTGTCTATTGGAATTTGCATATGTAGGTCACAATGTATGAAGCTTAGTTATCAATATAAGTGAATAAATGTTGGTATAGTAAAATCGTAATATTTACAATATTTAATGTATTTTTAATTTTAACTGAGCTTATGTTAACTGCTTTTCTTTTATTTGATTGACAACAAATGTTTTTTTTTGGTTTCACGCTCAATCCAGCTATATAAGCTTAGGTTAAGAAAAGCTCAGACACTCTGTTTTCCGCTTTCCGAAGCGCACGAAAACGGCACAGAAATATTGAGGAAATTATAACTTTTTCTAAATAAACTTAAGTTAAGGCCGAACAGCACATCGTCTGGCTGCAAACATGGCGGTTTTGGGAAACAAATTTTTTTCATTCCCTAGCTATAGTAACAAAATTTGAGCAAAAACACGTAAACGATGTGTCTTAACACTAAGCTCCCTCTGCCTACACAGCATAAATACTTTTTTCTAGCTTACCACTGTAGCCATATACGAGATATGGCTACAGTGGTAAGCTAGAAAAAAGTATTTTCAAATTGCCATATAAAACAATGTATTTCCATAGCTAGAGGTCAAAGAGGCAACAATTAACGGGAGGAGGACACCATCTTAACAAAAAGATCGGCGGCCGTCAGCGGTTGCGGTGACATTAATCCATTTAATTACATCTCGTCGACGCGTGTCTTTGTTTTGCACGAGACCTTCCTCGTACAATTGTAATGGCGTCTGTAAGAACAATATATGTAATGTTTTTTATTGGTTTATTACTAAATTAAATAAATTGTTATTTTTTTTGTTCATTGATATTAAATGTCGTGGTGGTGTGGTTAATAGTGAATGCGACGGTTGTAGGTTCGATTCCACGTCGGGGGACAAGATTTTTTTTAATTTTTCTCGTTCTGGTAACAAGATAAAACGTGAATTAGTTCCGTAACTCAACACGCAATGACTCGAGCGTGAAGCCAAGAAATTAAATACCTAGTAAAATTTTATTATTTTAAATAATTTTGTTTAGTATTACTTATTACTTCACGTTTTTTTTTTCACAGGGCTAATACTACCCACTTTCCAATCTCAGCTCAATGGAGACATTGCGTGTTAAGTGGCGAAAATTAACGTTAGGCTTTATATACTAGAGGGAGTTAATAGTGAAAATTATTTCACTGAGTAAGATTCGAACCCAACACCGTCGTGCTTATCTGGCTGATAAAGACCTTACTTAGACCGCTTTTGGAAAGATAAAAAAACTTAAAATTTTTCGCTAAGTTCATCTATCTATTTGTAATATCAAGCTGTTACTCTTAAACTTTACCGCTTCAAAAATTTTTACTGGGTCCTAGTGCATGTATGTGTATGAAATATATGAAACACGTATGTAATGATTTTTTTAAAATTTTAAAACTGTAAAAGCGATGTTTTTTTAGCTTCACGCTGTATCCCAGATATAGGAGGGTACGCAGAAGAAACCTAGTGCTAAGACACTCCTTATATGTGGAATATATATCTAAAAATATATATACTATACATGTTAAAAGCACAAATAAACAATAAAGCTTGGCAACAATTAAAGATATATTTAATAAAAATATTGTTCTAATAAAATCTAATTTTCCTGTTAATAATAATACTCGATACTGAATAACTTTTATTTAATAACAATCGGTGAAAATTTTCCAACTAGAACACATTAAATAAATTATTCTATTAATTAATTGATTCAAATAACTTGAGGTAATTGTTAAAGTTTGGTTATTGATTATAACTATTGAATCTTATATTTATTTTATACTATTCGTTAGATAAATAATTTTATGAAGCCGTCGTGGCGCAGCGGCACGGTATCTGACTGACGTGGGTTCGTATCTCATTCGGGACAAAAATATATTTAATGTCCTTGCTGTGGTATGAACGAAGCGCGGCGTTGAGTTACGCCACTTAACACACTATATTTCAAAACTTTGAAAGTGGGAAACGGAGTGTCTTAACACTAAGGTATGCTGGGCATAAAGTGAAGATAATATATACATATATATATATATATATATATATATATATATATATATATATATATATATATATATATATATATATATATATATATATATATATATATATATATAATATATATATATATATATATATATATATATATATATATATATATATATTATCCCTATTTACAAAGGAAGGGGCAGTGTCCAAGATTGCGGTAGTTATAGGGGCATTAAGATTATGAGCCACACCATGAAGCTCTTCGAGCGCATGATCGGCCTCAGGCTCCGCCAAGAATGTACTGTCTCTGAGTCTCAGTATGGGTTTCAACCAGGATCAGGCACTATGGATGCCATTTTTGCCCTCAGAACTTTGATGGAGGCTTACAGGGAAAAAAGGAGAGCTCTGCATATGGACTTTTTGGACCTGCAGAAGGCCTTTGACTGTGTGTTACGTCAGTGTATCTGGTGGGCATTGCGATACAAGGGGATCCCTGAAGCCTATATTGAGGTTATCAGAGATATGTACAACGACTCCGCTTCAGTGGTTAGGACCGCTGTTGGCGACACCAAGCCCTTCCCGATTACAGTAGGGGTTCACCAGGGCTCAGCTCTTAGTCCGTTCTTATTCAATGTAGTGCTGGATACTGTCTCGGCTCACATCCAATGCCAGCCCCCGTGGCTGATGATGTATGCCGATGACATAGTACTCATCGACGAGAACCGACTGATGCTGGAGCGTAAAGTGAACGCCTAGAAGGGTGCGCTTGAGAACGGTGGTCTCAAACTGAATATGTCGAAGACCAAGTACATGGCTTGCGGGAACCCGGACCATCCATATCGGGCCTGAGCCAGCCGTTAAGTCGGAGAAGTTCAGGTACCTTGGAGCCGTTATGCATGAGTCTGGAGGCATCGACCACGACATCCATGCCCGTATAAACGCTGCCTGGGCCAAATGGCGGGAGGTCACTAGTGTAGTCTGTGATAGCAGAATACCGCCCAAGCTCAAGGGACTGATATACAAGAGCATTATCCGACCGGTTCTTTTATACGGCAGCGAATGTTGGCCAACATTATCTCGGCACACTCAGGAGCTTCACGTCACGGAGATGAAGATGCTGAGATGGATGTGTGACGTGACGCGGTCCGACCGCATACGCAACACATTCATTCGAGGTAGTCTTGGGGTCCGTGACGTAGCGGATAAGATCCAAGAGCGTCGCCTGAGATGGTATGGCCATGTTATGCGCCGATCTGAGAACTATGTCGGAAGGAAGTGCCTTGACATGTCTGTCCCTGGAGTTAGACCACCCGGACGCCTAAGGAAGCGATGGCTGGCTGTCGTGACACAAGACATGAGAGCCAATAGATTGTCCACTGAGGATGTTAAATACCGTGCAAAGTGGAGTAGGCTTAGTCGGAAGGCAGACCCTGGCAAAAGCCGGGACTAATGCCAAGAAGAAGAAGAAGAAGATATATATTATCCATAGTGTCTGACTGTAATGCCTGTAGGCAGTGTAGTGTCTTAACACCGAATTCCCTCCAAATGTGACAAAAGCAAGTTTTTAAATTTCATTAATACCTTAAGTCTTTAATGATCACATAAAGTCATCAACACGAGCAAAGCGAATTAAACTAATGAAACGTCAAAAAATCAAACAAAAAAAAACGTTTAAAAGTGAAAAAAACTACAAAATGGCACTTCCCACAGATATCAATTAACGCTGCAAAAACTATATACTTATGTAGCCGTGTCGGACAAAAACTTTAATTGTAGCATTCGAGACAATTGCTCGGTTCTTCTACAACTTCACTTACAGTGATAAAGTGGAAAGGCATGTATGTATAAGTGTATAATCTAATATTAAAAGAATAAATATTTTGTTTGTTTCAACGCGCTCATCTCAGAAACTTTTTTTGTAGGATAGCCCATGCATAGAGGAAAGCTATAGGCTATATTACATAAAGCACTTATATATTATTATGTAATCGTTTAGATGTAACCCACTGTACCTGCGATCAGAGTTGCTTCATTAATTCAGCCCATTTTTATACACTGCTGGACATAGGCCAGAGATCCCGGTCCTCGGCCTAAGACGTCGGTCCATGGGACTGGAGAGCGCCCAGGGTTACTTTGGGTATATAAAATGTGGCTCATGTCGTGATGCCACTCTTGGCTATTTCCTTTTACCACACAGTCACTGGTAAGAGCTGGTATTAAAAATGTCTGCATACATGTTTTATATTCAATTGAAGTAAGTAATCTAATATAGTGATAGTGATCTTCATCATCAAATCATCTTCATCATCAGCGAGACTTCATCATCAAATATAAATATCAATTTTCTAACTGAATGGTGAAATTTGAACCAACTACTTCAAGAATGAAATGTATTATATGAACTGTAGGCTACAATTTGATTTGCATGGACTAATTAATTATAAAAAGTGATTTTCTTTGTTCCCGTTCTTTTCTTTTTAGGGTTCTGTACCTAAAAGGTAAAAACGGGACCCTATACTAAGCCCCCGCTGTCTGTCTGTCTGTCTGTCCGTCACCGGTCCCCACACTCCACTAGGACCTTCTATACCAAAACCTGGTTACTATGGTGCGTACTTTCGGTTATTTGTCATTTATTCATATTTACATATACGGGCATCACTTACATTATTTATTATCACCTAATAGTTAACGCGCAAAACATGTAGTGATTTATTATTTACAATCAATACTAATAACGTAAACAGAATCCAATACGTGCCAAAAATAATCATAAACGGACGGACAAACAACAGGTATTATTCACGCAAACGACGCTGTAGACAAAAGCAAAACTCGTTTGTAAAAATTTAAAACCCAGATTGCTCACGTGCTCGTGAAAAGTTCCAAGCTTTCAGCCAATCTCCAGGTACAAATTGTCAGTTTAGAATTCGCCCGGCGTGTCCCGGATAGCTGGAACAAGCTGTAGATTAATCTGTAGTACCTATCTGTGCACGAAATCTTGTTTTTTTTATGATTCGTTAGTGAAATGTAGAGAAACAAATCACTCCTTTCTACAGTATTAATTTTTAATTCATAATTTTATTTGTTCAAATTAATTTTGCAAGCACTTTTCAATCGTCGAATGAAAGTGTCACTACTGCTGCACCGTTTCGGAAGGCAGTTCTGCTGAGAAGAGCCGAAAACAAACTCAACAGATTGCTCTTTTAAACATCAATGTTATAATTTTATGATAGCAATCCTGTATGAATACATTCAATGTATTTTTTTTAGCTACACGCTGCATCCCGCACATAGCAGGTTAGGCAGAGGAAATCTAGTGGTAAGGCTCTACGTTCCCCGCTTTAAATATTATAATAAATGGCAAAAGTTGAAAAGATTGTCGAATTTTATTGTAGATGGGTATATATTGGCATTTGAACGCAGCGGGATTTGAACCCGCGCCTCATGGTAACCGTCCAAGCGCTCTGGCCACTAAGACGTGCGTTCTTCCTCACGCCGCGTCGGAATTCTTATATGCTTTATACAATTTATTACGTTGTTAGCATCTCTGTAGGGAGATTTTTAACTATTTTTCTACCCTTAACCCTTCGTGACCATATACATATTCTGATACTGTTTATATAAATTATTTTATATAATAATTGTACAACCGTAAAACCTTATCGTTAAACATACAAAAATACATAAAATAGGTAATGGTAGACTGTGTAAAAAGAAACTAATTCAGATTCAAGAGCCTCTCCCTCCCAGACCTCGACTGACCTTCGAAAGCACAATGTCTAAGATACTTGAAAAAGATCACGTATAAAGCATGAGGACTCACCGAAGGGCATTTATGAAGGTTGGTGACAGTAGACGAGGCTAAAGAGTTTTGGAGGGACCGCAGCACCTGGCGCTCCGCTAGAGATAAATCGTGAAGATACGAGTATATATATGTTGTATGTAAAACTAATTCATAGATCAACATAATATATCATATTTAATATAACATAATACATATATCTTATTGATGTCATCATAATGAAGCGCGGTGTTGAGTTCCGCGACTCAACACAAATTGTGTCAAGCCTCGAATTTGAGATTGGAAACCAGAGTATTTTAACAATAGATTCTCTTTGCATATATATAATTTAATTACTATGTATTTATTTATATATTTTATTTATGTAATATACATTTTAATTACTATATATTATATATTTATTACAAAATATAATATTATATGTTACATATGTAAGCAATGTAACGGTTGTCTTGCGTTACACCTATGTATGTGTGTATACGAGTGCAAATTGATATCCCAAGGGGACTATTCCTCGCAGAAACGGTGCGAAATTAGATGAGACTCTTAATAGGAATGGACTTTAACTAAAATAATTCTTTTGAAACGTATGAAACTGTTGTATTTTATTTTATTCTAAAAAAAGCCTTTATTTTCGGAAAATTATGCCAGATATATACATATATATATATATATATATATATATATATATATATATATATATATATATATATATATATATATATATATATATATATATATATATATATATATATATATATATATATATATATATATATATTGACCATATCATTAAAACGTCATTAAGTTACTAACACTTTGGTTTTATTAACAATATCAATCTTATATTGTATATGTACAATTATATTACTCTAGCGCCATACTTTCCTTGTCTGCTGTCTTGTAATTAATGAATGCCACGAGCTGTGACTTTATTACATATCCAATACTATATTAAAGTTAAAATGACCTTGTCCTAATTACAATGTCATTAATAATTGTTGTTTAAATCGAACTTACACATTTAATAAACATAGATTGACCTATAGTCAAGTGTGAGTCGGTCTAGCGCACTTTAGGTTTTGCATACATTTTAAAGATAGAAGAAAGGAGATCTCAAACGGAAACCACAATTTATAAAAGTTGACGAACTTAAATTTGCGGGCTATGGCGCTCGTATTGCTAATGTAATGTAATGATCTTAACAGACAGACAGATAGACACACATCGATATAATTATACAACAGCTTCCTTTATATTATAAGATACTTACGGAACTCTAATAATATAATCTAATTATGAATAAGTTATGCTTACAAGAATCCTATATAAATAGGTCTCTCTTGCATAATGAGCAATGGTAAAGGTGATATACCTTTGTTATTGATTCAACGCCCGCTTAATATAGGATGTGAAAAGAGGAAAAAGGAACTCTCTATGACAAAGCTAGTATTAAAAAAAAAATAAAGATTTGACTATAATTTTCATTTCTTCGCTGTAGTAAAACAGATCGCGGTGTTAAGCTCCACTCTCCAAACAGTGACTCTAATTCGTGTGTAAAGCGTAGTACGGAGAGTCTTGACACAAAACGATTCCATGGCTACACTATTATATGGCAAATATATCGAGAAGCTGAAAATTATGGTTGTATAAACAACTATACAATATTCGCATATCGAAGCCACCACACTGGTCAGGTCTCTAAAAGAGGTCAGAGCTCTTTTAGCTCGGCCTCCCACAAAGCCCGGTGACGCTGTAGAGGCCGTTATGGCCAACAGCATACTACACAATCGAAAAAAAAAATGGTAATAAAAATATAATAATTTTAACAAACATTTTAAATAAAATGCTCACGTAATTTAATTAAAACAATTAATTAGCTTTAAAACTCAAAATACGCTTTGTATAATCAAAATGGCGGAATCAACCTTTGTACGAATTATAACTTTGTGCAATATTTTTGGCCAATTAATAGAATGAGGTATGCATATTATTTATTAAATTCTGTTTTAATTTATTATATTTTAAACAGTCATTTCGTTTTTAGGGTTCCGTGCCTTAATATAAAAAATGAAACTTGCAAGAACACTTTGTTGACTGCCTATCTGTATGTCAGTCAGACCAAGTGTTATGAAACTTGGCAACAAATTAGAGCTTATAGTACAAGCAAACGAAAAAAATCACTACAAATCAATATGTGTAGTTAATTTCATACAAAATGTTTGCATCCGACCGCAAATTTATGTTTGTCAATTTTCAAGTTGCAATTTCTGTAGACCTACAATCATGAAATTGATACGGAATCCTATTTGTATGTTTATGACTAGCACTTGGCCAATATTTTGACTGTATAAAATCACTTATATATTCGATTGGTTTTGGTTAAGCATCGCTTATTTTGATATAATGTGTACATATAACAGAATTTACTCCAATCAAGCTCATCAGTTTAAATATTAAATCTAAATTGCCATATACATTGAATAGCTTGTAGAAAACCTAACGAAAAGCTAATCCTAATATGAGAATAAAACAAGCTTTATTTAAAGTTCACGTTTTTTGTCATTACTTAATAAAACTATAAACCGTAGCGGCACAGCGTTTTACTGTCAAACACGACGGGTATGGGTTCGCTTTTAACTTGAAAGAATGAATGGCTTTAATTCCACGCTCTCAAAGAGACTTTCTAAAATTGCACGTAAAGCACTCTCTGCCCAATTTTCAAAATTCGGAACGGAGTGTCTTATCACTTGGTTCCCTCTGTCTACCGAGCTATATGCAGGATAACGCGTGAAGATATTAAAAAAAAACACAAGTTACTTTAAAACTTAACACATATTTTACATTGTAACTAGAATTGTATTTAAAATTAGTTATGACAGGTAATTCGTTGTAAATAACTTTGAAATCGATACTTATAGCTTTCTCGTGTTTAATTGCATCGTAAAGTATTACAAGTTGTCAATAAAGAATTTTATCCATGTTTCATATATTTTTTACGATATTTAAATATCTATCTGAAGGTGATATTTTATGTATGAAATTTTGTTTTTATTGTATTTATAAAATTTTTAAAACTTTCCCCTATCTGATCTGTGGATGAGACATGTACCTCTGTAGGTTGTGAACCTCGCTATTGCTGTTCTGAATGACGTTATTTTCATTGCTAGGATAATAGACAGAATATAAGCTTCATATATAAAGAAATATATAATATATAACACAAACCAATAAAATTTCCACTTAAAAAAATATATTCAAAAGAATGAATGCAGTTTATAGGGCCAATTTTAGTGTGTAAAAGTATGAATTTGGAGTATACAACATAAATATTAAGCATTTGATATCAACTGGGTAAAGAAAGAAAAGTTATAACAAATCACTTATACGTCCCAATTTTTATAACTTATATAATCTTGATATTAGATAGTAGGAACCTAGTGTCATAACACTCTGTACTCCACATACCGCCCGAATTTGATCAATTCGCGAGCTGAGTAGCGGAACTTCCTAACTAATAAAGCTTTCTTATTAGATCCGAGTGGTTGATATATATATATATATATATATATATATATATATATATATATATATATATATATATATATATATATATATATATATATATATAATATATATATATATATATATATATATATACGGCACATTATATGTATTCTATTATTTTGTTACCTTAAAGCCGTATCCCACATATAGCAGGATAGGCAGTGAGTAGAGTTAAAACACTCAATTCCTCTATGCGCCTATCGAGTCATTGTATATTGTGTTGTACTAGCGAGGAAAACAAAAAAAAAATATCCCCAAGCGGGAATCGTATCCACACGATCCCATTTAATAAGCATATGCTTACTTGTTTCGTTAAGAGACTTATGTTGAGAAGAATATTCTTCTCACATTTCACCATTAAAACGATTAAACTGATTAAACTGATCGAATATTAACATAATTTATTGCAGTCAACAACTAAAGCTTCATACAATAAATTCATGATGCATTACCCAATTTATCATTCACAATAATTTTTAAAATATAACTGATATTGTGCTTTCAGTACAATTTACTTTTTATAACGAATTGGGTATACTTTTATATATATATATATATATATATATATATATATATATATATATATATATATATATATATATATATATATTAATCTGTTAAGTTATTGATGACATATATTATGTAATGTTTTACATAGAACGATAGTTAGTTCATGGTTCAAACTTTGATATGTTAACAATTTTTTTATATGAAATAGTATATGTTTTTTATTAATAATTGACTTTTTTTGGAGTCACTGTCAGTCATCACATTGTGTTATTCGACACATTGCGTTAATCAAGATTTTGTCATTTTAAAATTTAAAATTACCCCCAAGTTGGCATCGAACCCCCCATAACGCTATGATAGTGTCAATAATATTTATTTTATTGAACCTACATAAATATGATCCATGTACATAGCTTGCTATAAATCTCAAGTATTAATTCAACTGCAGGGTGTCTGGGAGCGCAATATTTATGTGATTTATACGACAGTTATATGCGAATTGAATACAGCCACTGTCATTGTTCTGAGAAAAGGTGTGTGGAATAGATTTAAATAAATATGTTATGTCTAGAAGGTCATTTGAATGTCATTGAGTACTCGCAAACATAAATAGCACAAAATAAACTGCGACAGCGTCTGACTGAAAGTCGCGAGTGTTCTCAGTTCAATTTCTATACCGGGAGAGTGATTTTTCTCTTTTTGGTTAGCCAAGCGCGGCGTTCTGTTCCGCCATTCCACACTCAATGTCTCAAAACCGCAAAGGGGGGAACAGAGTGTCTTAATAGTAAGTTCCCTCCGTCTACCTTGCTATGCTTTTATATAAGCTTTGGATACTTGAAGTATTTAAAAAGTAACATAATATAATAAAAGTATAAAAAAGCTTCTACTTATACGACTAAACTTTTTATGATTTGGTCAAATTAAGTACAGTTTTGTCCCTGATGGTATCCGGTATGCCGTTCCAGAAGGAAATTCTTCATTATTGAGTTCCCAAAGAATCCACACGCTGTATGTCATGCCTGATGGTTTCGGGTATGGTTGTCAGTCAGTCACTTAGTAACGATGGTAACGAGGACTTTCGTATAAGTTTCAAGTTAAAACTATAATTGTTAAGATTTTTGTTAGTAATTTATTAATAGAATTTACTATAACACCAAGCGTATAAATCAAGCAAATGAGCTTAAAAATAAACCCTATGTAGATTTATTCTATTAATTGGTTCAGAATTTTCATTTGTGTCTATTTTGATGCTAACTATCGGAGTTAATAAGTGAGACAATATAAACTGTGGACTTAATGAACTTTTTTGTATAATATGTTAAATTTGTGAGGTGTAATATATATATATATATATATATATATATATATATATATATATATATATATATATATATATATATATATATATATATATATATATATATATATATATATATATATATATATATATATATATATCTTGTCATAGAAATAGTAGACCATTTTGTATGGTTTAATTTGAATATTAGTAAATAATATTAAAAAAATAAACAATGAAACTTATTCAGAGAAATATATTTAAGTAAAACTGCAATATTTTACCGTAAATGTCACTCAAGTGACAATTTTTCTCTTTTTTTTTAGAAATATTTTTTTATTGTATTTGTGTCAAAAACACTGTTTTTCGATCGGGAATTGAACTCGTAACCATCAAATTGAACACAATCGTACAAATAAAAAAATAAAAATACATTATAGCGCGATGTTCTTTATATAAAAAATAAAAATTATTTTTTTTTTTCAAAGTATACGCAGTTGGCACTCATGTGTATGTTTTTGTAAAGGGTATCTAATTAAGAGCACGTGTGAACAGACACGAGTACAAGCGCGGAACGATATAATTCATATTATGAAGTTATTTATGTTATCGTCGAAGTAAAAATTATCGTACGAGTACACGTTACGGTGTACTTTACATCATTATACGTGTTTGCTTGTAAGTTGGCAGTGCCATTTATATAACAGTATTTATAGCACACTGGCTTCAGTGTGCTATAAATACTGTTACAAATAATCGAAAAGGTCAAGTGTGAGTCGAACTCGCGCATCGGTGGATCCGTATCAATTTCATGTGGCTTTTTTTGATAAAATTTTTGCTTGACTTTGGATTTAAATTCACCGATGCACTCATTTTGTATGAAACGTATAAGCTTGCGAAGATAATGCCTTATATGCCGCTTTACAATACCATATTTAAAATCAAAATTTGATTGTTTCAGGAAGTCTCAGTACTGGATCATGAAGTTCAGTCTCAGTACTAGATCATCATGAGTAATTAGAAAGGAACGTTTCGTTCTTCATCAGAGACTTCATCAGTCTGCAGATTGACCGTCCTAGTCCTGATCTTAATCCACGTTACTTCGGAATCCCATGGTTATGTTTTAGATTTCCCCCCAAGAGAATAGATTATTGTATTTTCCCTTCTGGAAGAAAACCCTTCTGGTAAGAACAAGTGCGGCGTTGAGCTCCGCCAGTTGCCAATCAACTTACAATGTGTAAATTTCTGTGGATTTAAATTAAAAAAAATTACAATGACTCCATTCACCACAAGCCCATAGATTTTTTAATTAATAAATTCTTTAAAACGCTTCTTTTTAGACTATTTTAAACTAGACTATACCTATATACATAATGTGTATACTTAAGAATATATATATATATATATATATATATATATATATATATATATATATATATATATATATATATATATATATATATATATATATATATATATATATATATATATATATATATATATATATATATATATATATATATATATATAATAATATATAACACCATTATGTTAGAAATTGAACAGTAAATTATTCTGTAGAAGGAGTTTTATTAAGTGCTATTACTAAATATTTTAGCTTCAAAAGGGCTCTTAGATGCGCAGCGGGACACCATTTTTTAGGCATTATATACATATGTGAGTACTTTTGTTGTGATCCAGCTGTGAATTAAATTGGATTCATGTAGTTATTGTAATGAATTTGTGACCGTGGCTTTTATTTTTGGTTATTGCTTAAGGGATGGAGATCATCTACATGGAAGGGCTTATTTGGTGTTTTATATTTATCTAGAGAAATCACTTGGTTGTTCACTTTTAAAACCACTTCTGTAACTGTATCTTCCATTACACTGGAAGTGCACATTTTCTTGCTCCCACAACAAGTATGTAAAAATTTCTATTTAAAATATTTAATATTTATCTACTGGAATTATATTTCAGTAGGTAATTTGAGTACATGTGGTTCTTTTAAATTTTAACATGTCATAAATATTACTTAAACGTTTGTGTTTTAAAGTCTTACACTTTTTAGTATTTTCAGTACTTAAGTAATAAAATATTATTAATAAAGTAATATATTGATTTACATTGGCCACACTGGTAAAGCAGCACAGGGTTTGACCGTAAGCGCGACGGTCGTGGCTTTGATTCCCGCTCATGGGGATAAATTAATTTCATTTTCACGCTCTGGTAACAGTGTAAAGCACGGTGTTGAAGTTTTCCACCGCCTTTCAACACGCAACATCACGACAAATGTCCAAATTAGGCAGAAAAAAAAAAGAAGTGTCTTAACGCTACGTTCTCTCTGCCTGCCCTGCCTAGCTAAAGCTAAGCTAAAAAATATTCTATTACCACTATAAGCTATAAGCAAATTAACTGGAATCAAATTAATAAATGTATTCGATGGTACTTCTAAAGATATTCTGATCTAAGGCTATCCTCATAAGGTGGATATACAAATATTTAATATTATAGGTGTAACTATCAAAATGTGTGAGTCGTAGCTATCAAAATGTGTGAGATATTATATATTATGATAATTACGTTTCAATTAAGTATCATTTTACAAGAAATATAAGCATACGTCCCACCGACGGTTAACTTTAACTTTTATATATGTATAAATAAAATTGGAGTGTCTGTTTGTGATATCGAAATGACTGAGGATTTTTGAGTTTTTTGAGTTACACGTGAGTATAACATAAACAAATACTTTTAAAATTCTTGTCTGTATGTCTTTACATTTATTTGCTCGGGCTAATCTCTAGAACAGCTGAAATTATTTTTATGAAACTTTCACTAGAAGATAGAAGAATTGCATTTGTGGACCAATATTTAGGATTTTTCTTTATCCTGGATTGAGATTTACGCGGGAGTAACGGTTTTTACAGATACTGAAAACGCGCGATGTCGATTACCCGCGCGAGTACATGTCGCCCACATATAATATTAAATACAAAATGATTATTTATACATAAAGTGATTCGAATGGAAGAAAAAATAAATAATAACAATATATATATATATATATATATATATATATATATATATATATATATATATATATATATATATATATATATATATATATATATATATACACTTGACGATGTTCTCAGATTTACTCTCATATAATTTGCACCAATATATATATATATATATATATATATATATATATATATATATATATCTTCTTCTTCTTCCTGGCATTAGTCCCGGCTTTTTGCCACGGTCTGCCTTCCGACTAAGACCAATCGGTCCATATGAGTGGCGAAGTGGTTTTTTGTGGAGCGATTGCCATCTGACCTCCAAACCCATTACTGGGAGAAACCAGGAAAGGAAAGGGAATAAGAGGCAGAAAGACTTGGAATATAGGGGAGGGACACCACTTACATGGATTGGATCGGGTTATGAAAGTGGTGGCTCGAGGTCCCGGGGTCGCGTACCCGTATGCCGGAAACCAAATATCGGACAGATAATTGGCTAGACACCCTCTGAGACTTGACGATGTTCTCAGATTTACTCTCATATAATTTGCACCAATATATATATATATATATATATATATATATATATATATATATATATATATATATATATATATATATATATATACATATATATATATATATATATATATATATATATATATATATATATATATATATATATATATATATATATATATATATATATACATATATATATATATATATATATATACATATATATATATATATATATATATATATATATATATATATATATATATATATATATATATATATATATATATATATATATATATATATATATATATATATATATATATATATATACATATATATATATATATATATATATATATATATATATATATATATATATATATATATATATATATATATATATATATATATATATATATATATATATATATATTGGTGCAAATTATATGAGAGTAAATCTGAGAACATCGTCAAGTGAGTGAAGCGGTGAAGTGTCGCTAGTTTTAAAATAATAATGCACCAACATATTTGAGAAAGTATAGTGAGGTATTTTATAGTATTTTTATTTTATAAAAGGCCATCATAGCGCAGTGGTTCAACCTCTGACTGTAAATGCAATAGCTGTGGATTCGATTCCCACTCGAATAGTAGTTTTTTTTTTCATTTTTTATGCTTTGGTACGATTGCGTTGAGTGCCACCAATCAATATGTAATTTTTGAAATTCGGGCGGAAAGTAGAGAACGGAGGGCTTGAACACTGTCTACCTAACTGGATATATGTGGAACATAATATGAAGCTGTATTATTTTTCCTTTAAGTTATATATCTGTACAATAATCTAAACAAAAATATATAATTAATTAGCTTCCAAGCTATCATACAATATTTCACCATAGAACAGGCTGGATGTAGTTATTTTTTTTAATAAACGCAATCTTGCGGCGTGTCTACCGGAAAATATTGTGAAGAAATCCTTTGGGGTCGAAGGGAGAATATTAATCAGTGAAAGGTTGTAGGGTTAATCGGGCAACGAAAGTGCCAGCCAAGGGACGCGACCTAAAAAAGATAATTAGGTCAGCCCCTACTTTGTTCATAGTTATTGTTTTCTAGGTGTTTATGCTATAGGTAGGGTTCTTGATCGTAAAGGGCATGGGATTGAGATTGAGGAGTTGTATTTTTTTTTGATTTGGCCATTTTGACACATTGATACGGAGTCTGATAGTAAATATGACAGTTGTGGAATTGTCACTATTTACCTATGTCACCTCTCCTGCCTCTGGTAAGAATACAGAAAGAGGTGATGAGTTCCGTCATGCAAAGCACAATGTGTCAAAAGTTAGGCGGAAAGTGATGAACGGAGGTACTTAGTACAAGGTTCCCTCTGCCTACTCAGCTATATGCGAGATACAGGAAGAAGCTAAAAAATCTACATTTAAAAAAAATCGGAATTTGAATCTGTAACCCTGCCCTCTGTAAATTTAGACCACAGTTCAAGTGCTTTATTTTAATTTGTTATAAATAGTATTCATATGTATCTATTCTCGACAAAATTATGTATTTTACATTAAGATGTTTTTTAAAAGAAATGTCATGTTTTAGAAAAAAAATAAACATCTAAATTTTGTCACCATTTCAATTTAAAAATATTGATTAAGTGCGAATCGTACTCGCGTAACGGGGGTTCCGTATAAAAGTTGACAAACTTAAATTTGCGAGCACTATTATGTATGAATGATTACAGATGTACGCGCAAGTTCGTAGTGGTTTCTTTTCTGAGATATTATTTTTTTTTACCAATATTTACTTCAGTTATTTTTTACACAGTAAATATTTATTTTTTTAAGTTTTGACTACGCGACGGATTTCACACAAAAAAACGCCAAAAATAGCATGAACGATCATATTTTTTAATTGCGTTGACGAAGAGTTGTACTGTTGTCTTTGGCCTAAAAGGCTATAGACCTGCATATGTGTGTTACCTCCCCACAAGATTATGGGGAAAAATGGTGTTCATAGACCAACCGACAGACAGACGTAAAATAAAATAATCAAGAGTTCTGTCACATTATTTTGAGCTACGGAACCCTAAAAAGACCTAGCACATTTTTTTATATTTTATATCAGGTGTAACCAAGAAGTAGTCACATATTACGAGAACTGTCACTAGCGTCTAATACAGGAGGTATCAAGATGTCGCCAGTTATCAACGCTTCGAGCCAGACAATGCTAGTCACCGAAGATGCTGTACGTGTTTCGAGTGGGGAAATAGGCTTTGTTCTTTTGTTTCTAAAAGTATAGTGTATTTTGTTTTCAGTCTCCACATATAGGTTGTTTTATGAAGTGAGTGATAAAACACTTTATTGCACATTTTCGACTTGGAAACGAGAAATCAGATTTTATAAAAATAGTTTGTGAATAGCGTTCCTCGAGATGCAGATGTTAAATTCGAAAGAATACTTTGAATTTGAATGCAACGAAGACTGACAGAACTTAGTGCTAAGACTCTATGTTCTCTACTTTTTGAGGATTCTGTTCAAGTAGAAAACGATGTTTAAGGCCAAGCTGTTGTTACTATACCTATTCGCTGTTATACTAAAAAAATACTTGAAAAATATAAAAATATAATCTACATTATATTTTTTTACTTCATTAATGACATCAACAAGAAGCTTTAATTGAAAAGCTTTAATAGTTATGATGTCATTCTATTCCTTCATAACTATCGATACTAGTGAATCACCTTTGCCTTCCTTTAAACGATTTTTTTATGTCGTAGAAGGTTGGCACTTCTTTTATTTGCTTTTTTTTATACATCCGTAGAGCCGCCTCTAACCAGCCAGTAACTTTATCTATTAAAATTAATTATTTGTTAAATTGTAACAATTTAGTAAATTACAATCAAAAAATCCTCTTTATTTTTCTGTACATGCTACAGAAAAGCTGGAGCTCTTTAAAATTAGAAAGTTACCGATTTTTATTTGCTAGCTAATAGTTCCATAGTTACTGGGACAAAGATCGACATACTATATAAGATTTTTTCCAATTTGTTTAAAAAATTTAACAAAGAGAACATACTGTAAGCATTTAACTAATTGATTACCTTCAAATGGGATTTGAACTCTCAATTGTAATAATCTCGAACTGACTTGATAAAATATAATATTATATATCTATATATATCTATATTATAGATAAAAGTTATTTTTCGTGCAAAACAAAAATTTGTGAACCGATAGAAATAAAATACCTGCTAGGTTAAATTGCCTGTACCTACGCAGTGACTGTCGAGATGTGAGACAAATACAAAATATGAAGTCGAAACTTTGAAATATAAACAATAGCGTTCACCAAAATTCACTTTTATTATTAGCCGCGTAGTGATCATTTTCATTTGTATCTAATGTGTTTCCAGTATTGACGTTTGCCGGTTTTTTAAGTGAATTATTGTGATCCGCTTATTTTATTTCATTTTGTTCTTGCCGAGTTTTGGGCGTGAGCAGTTTTCTACCTAATTTCTTCAGTAAATTTATACCCATGGCGTCTTTTTATTGTGAAGGTAGCTCGTAAATCATTTTTTTTTCTTGTATCTCACGAGAAATATGGCTTCGTTCAAATGGTTCATAATAAAAACAGCGCTCGTGGAGTGAAACGGTTTCATGAAAATCTAATTAGCGGGTTGATTTTCTTCTGGCTTGATACGTGCTCGGGTTGGGTATTTTGGAGGATGTTAAATAAAACGTGTAGATTTTAGACATTACTGATGATATATATATATATATATATATATATATATATATATATATATATATATATATATATATATATATATATATATATATATAATATATGATATTGGTAAAAAGGTGTCTGGTACTCTTTGACTATGGGTTAAGGTTACACTTTACACTGTACTGAGTTTTTTTACCATTTTCACGATTTTGTCCAGAATCCCATACTTTCCACTCGATTTTCGAGACATTGCGTGTTGAATAGTGAAATGATAATATATTAAGCGAATTTAGTTCTCCTCGTTGGCCTCAAATCTAAAATTACGCCTACATCCATACGGTATCCCAAATCATGATTCTGATAAGAAACTATAAATTCTAACATTTTTCTACACAGATATGACTTTTTGTAGTGCGTGAGATATACTATATGATATGATATCAAATTTGATTTAGAAATAATTATGTTATCATACTTTTTATATATTTAAGTAGTTCTATAGAACTATTCAAATATATTACATATTTCTGAAATATATTTCACATTTTATTAGAGTTAAATTGAAAAAATATTGCCCTGCTAACAAGCTAAGGCGCGGCGTTGAGTTCCGCCACTCAATATCTCAAAAACTGGATGGAAAGTAGGGAACGGAGCGTCTTAGCACTACATAACCTCTGTCTACCCTGCTATAAGCTGTAAGTATCGTGAAACTATATCTTATATTATATATACATATTATATATTTACATCCAAAAAACAAAAACTAGTTGAATTAAATACCTTTAGTGTTTTATTTCACAAATCAAAAACGTAAATGGACATTTTATCCTTAAAGGATTCATTATAATCTCCAGTGAAGCGACATCGCAGTATATTTTAAGTAAGATTGTCCGATATTATTGTTCTTCGGTCCAAATGCAAATGAATCTCCGCTACATACGATCGTGCCATATTGCAATACATTCAAAATTCCAACACACAATTTTGATACCTATTGCTACCAGTCACGAAGAGCTATTTTTCCTTGAAGTAAATAATTAAACTGAATCAAATTTCGTGAGAATAAGATCGCTTTTACAGTTCCCACGTAATGTTTCGCTTTAACCCCGCCTTAACCCTGGGATGGCGCGAAAATGTTAACAGCCTTATATATTTTAAGCCTAGATCATTTGGCGGTCATACTTAATTGATTAACTAACGCCCGTTTATCCATGGAATGTGACAATTTCACTGGAAATTTGTAGTTTGCAAGTAGCATAGTGAATGTCAAATAAATTTACTTATCCATAAGGTTTTCAAAATCTTACAATTGTTATATATATATATATATATATATATATATATTTGGCTGAATATATTTGAATATTCATAAAATAGGTATTTTGTGTGTGTGTGTGTGTGTATGTGTGTCTATTTTAGACTTTATAGTACATATATTAGTAAATAAAAATGCTTAATGATTAATCTGCAAGTTTTTTGATCATTTCATTCATTAAAATCATTTTAAGATTAATTTTTTTTTTAGGTTTGTTAGATAGAATATGCGGTGAAGTCTCGCTACTCGGCATAAGAACTTTATACAATACTCATATATTTGAGGCTATCTCTCTGCTTATGCCATATGCTTTGGATGCATGCTAGCCAAATTCTACTGTCCACAAACTTAAAAATTGCTCCCATTGTTCACTTTACAACAATCCATTACATTTTTTATACTTTTTAATCTTCGTGCCTTCACAACTTCCTCTTTAGCTCCGGGCCTTTTTAATCTGTTTTCCACTGAACAAACAAATAAACAAAAACTCACTAAAGTTTTAAACTTTTACATAAAATTTTAACTTTGCAGACCATTTACCTTTGACAATTGTGTATATATCTATTTTTTAATATTATGTTTCTAATGTACAGATAGATTTATATAGTAAAATTCAGTATATATTTATTTATTTATTTATTTATTTATTTATTCATAAGCCATGCGATTACAAAACTATTATTCATTTAAATACATGAGCTAGACAGACATATACCTCCCTCATCCAAATGTGAACCTATAATAAACAATTTAAATTAATATTTTTACTACACGGTGGATGTATCCCGGACATAGCAGCAGCGGACGGCCTAATGACGGAAAGAGAGCGAGGAAATGATGAGAATTCATTCAGTCCAGAGGGAATCGAACCAAAAACCGTCATGTGTTTAGACACTGTGCCGCTGCGCCACGGTGGCTATTGAGTTTTAGTGAGCAACCTATATTTATAGGTATGTCTTTTTATATACATTTTATGCAAACTGTCGTTATTTTCTTAAATGACAAATCAACACTTCAAAATTAAATAAAAACAATAAAAAATAAGTAAATGTCGCGTAAACTTTTTATATATATTAATTACAGTTACAAATGGAATTTTGACAACAATATATGTATTAGCTTGGCATTATACTATACTAAAAGATGCTTCACCATACAATATTACTATAGACAAGTATCGTACAATGACCTCGGCTTTCATCTGACAAATACACCTTGTATCACATTCGTGGTATAATTTTGAAAATCCAAAGTACATGAATATTCATTCGACTGTCGGACATCGCCCGTTCTGTGTTTGGGCTGGGCTTTACACTATACGAATGCGGATATTGTGATGCGGATATTCAGTGAAAACAAGGACTACTGCATTTGTATGAGCACCAAACGCTTCGAAATGCATTTTAGACATGAAAACCTGATTTTTGGTTTGGGTGAATTTTATTTGCTCCATGAATGTTGTCACTATATATATATTTTTATGATTTGAGACGGAGAGTTTCTTCATTCTATGAAGATGTAGTTCAGAATTCACGAAGACAAACAACAAGGTAGAATGACAAAATCCATGAACTTTATCACTTTGCTCTCTGTTTTTTATCTAACCGAAGATATTGCTAATATTTACTAAACAAGTCTGAATATTTAATCCTTCTTTTTTAGCTTCACGCTGTATCCCGCACATAGTAGCGTAGGCAGAAGAAATCTAGTGTTTAGACACTCCGTTCCCCACTTTCCCTCTTTCGAGGCATTGCATGTTGAGTGGTGAAACTCGACGCTTAAAAATAATTCATTCTCCCCGAGTGGGAATCGAACTCACAAAACGTCGCGTTTACAGGCAGACGCGTCTGCGCCTAGGCGGTCCTCTTGAATCTAATCATTCATTAAAATAAATAAATGTCGACATTTGATAGAGCGAAAACAAACACTAATCCTGAATGGGCTTATACTGACACAAAGATTATGACAGATCACAGAGCGACTTTAATATGCACCCTCTAATGCCTACGCGAATACAAATATTGTACAATATTGTTAATTTCTACCAGGGAAATACACCCTCTTATTAAGAATCTCCTGTCAAGAGGACAATTATGTTTATGTTAAGTCGTGTTTATCAAAGAATATGGAAGAGAAGAGTTGTTTTTCAATACTTTATTAATAAAAATTTAAATTTAATTATTATAAAAGATATGCTACATTACTGTAGATAAACAATTGAAAAGAAATTTTGGCATTGGCTATTCGGAGCCTATAATAAATCTTGGATCTAATTAAAAATTTTGATCTTGCTTGCAATATTTCTTACATATTGTAAGAGATATTGCATATATATATATATATATATATATATATATATATATATATATATATATATATATATATATATATATATATATATATATATATATATATATATATATATATATATATATATATATATATATATATATAAAATATCATAAAAAAATTCGAATTTAGAACCTCCGTTCGTCGTTTCCAGTCGTTTAACTTTGTTACTATAAAGAATTTATCTTAAAAATGTTCATAAAACATTACACATCAAAACCAATATATATATACCACACCATATCTACATCACATACTCTATGCCTAACAATACAGCGTATTTTCTTTTAACGTCAACGTCATAGCGTAACTTAAGCATATAAGCTATATAATACCCTATGAAAGGAAACGCTTCAGCTCGTTTTTGCTTTATTTCACGCTTTTAGTGGTTAAATTTCAAAGATATCCACACACGTACATCCACATAGTATAGTAAAAGTGTGGTAAGAACCTAGTCTTCGAACACTTCGTTCTCCATTTTCTCCGGAATTCAAAATATTACCAGTTGAAAGAGAGATGGAACTCAACGCCACTCTTTGTCTGTCCAGAGAAATTATTACACCGAGTGAGGTTACCCTAGCTAAGGAACCTGTAGCCATCATTTTTTGTCAGAATTGAGTCGGTCAGACACGACGGCCTGAGTAAAGCTTCATTTTTCACAATTTATTTATTTTGGTTAGAATAAAATGCAATAGGATTCAAAGGCTATATTTACAAACTTAAACACAAACAACAAACAATACTTTGATTATTTTAAAATAAAAAAAATTAAAAAGAACAATAATGAACTCACTGATTGGATTACATATATCATTTACATTTAGTATACAAAATTCGTTATTGTTGGGATTCGATGCCAGTTTGAGTTTATTTTAAATTATTTTATTTGCTTTTCTTCAGTGTATTTAGTACTAAACTGACATTCTTGCTTAAGCTTGCTATTAACTTGCTTGCCTTATTAGCCTTGGAAGTACGTTCTTTCAAATATAAAAATAATATTTCAAATCGGTTAACAAGTAACTGAAAAAAAATATATATGTCGAACGTAGAACCTCCGTCTTTTTTAAAGTCAGTTAAAAATACCTTACAAAACAGACATTCGTAAACACATGAATACATCAAGTCAAGTCAAGCTATGCTAATATTATAGAGCCAATATCAGGAACTATTGCTTCAAATTGAGAAATTATTGTAATGGATATTTGGATAGTCCATTTATCGATATAGACTCTAGGCTATTCTCTCTAGACTCTCTATTACGTCACTATAATCGTTTCAATGTAGCCCACAGTACGTCAGAGTTACTTACTATATATATATATATATATATATATATATATATATATATATATATATATATATATATATATATATATATATATATATATATATATATATATATATATATATATATATATATATATATATATATATATATATATATATATATATATATATATATATATATATATATATATTATATATATATATATATATATATATATATATATATATATATATATATATATATATATATATATATATATATATATATATATATATATATATATATATATATATATATATATATATATATATATATATATATATATATATATATATATATATATATATATATATATATATATATATATATAGCGGAACCGCTGGTAAAAACTAGTCAAGCATAACCAAGTAGAACGTATAGAGTTTCTTTCCATAGGGCATTATATTCAATAATTCATACAATTATTATAAACACTTGTTAAAATACTTTATTGTGATAATATTTGGACATATGCTATAATTACAATAGTGTACCAGCGATGAACGACGCTGGGAATTGTTTACATAGAAATTACTCACGAGACGTTTTAATGGCAGTATTAAAAGTATTACTGGGCTTTATAAATTTATTATATTCACGTGTCACAAGTATACACATACATATTCATAGAGAATTTGGTGTTAAAATATTCCGTTCTCCACTTTCCACTTGTCTCAGTACACATTAAATGTTAGGCGTAAAAAAAAAAAAAAAACGTAATAAATTTCATTTATTTCAAATTTTACATTGATTTTTCATTTACATGTAAACAAATTGATAAGTTACTGTAAAAATAAAAAAATCTCTGTCCTATCTCACCTATATTTCAGTCAAACTGAATAAATAATAACTCAACTCAATTTTAATAATTTCATATAATAAGACTGGACAAACAAACTAAAACCCCATAGACAGCGTTTAAAGCGCATTATATAACCATTTACTGTATAAGTTGTTCCCCCTTTCGCGGACACGTGCAGCTTAAAGTATTATATTATGAATTATCATAAACACCATGATTTATAGGCGAGGTTTGGTGAAATGTATATAGTAGGAGTGTCAAATTTGAATATTGTTTGAGGCATATCCCTCGTGGCACAGCGTCTGACTAAACGCGACGGTTACAAGTTCAGCTCTTGGGCATGAATTAGTGTCTCATCGACTCATCACGCAATTTGGGCGAAGTTTGGGCGGAAAACGTGGTAAGTGGCCTTGCTTAATACAGGATAAATCGTAAAGGTATTTTTTATATGTCTTGATTGGATGAAAACATTAATCTATCCTGACACAGTGGGTCAGCGTCTTACTTTATGGGTTCGATTCCCTTTTGAGGGAGTGATCATATTCATGTTTTTTTGTCACTGGCAAGAGGCGGAAACGACGTTGCGTTTCTCCATTCAACAGCCAATAAATCTAGAAGGGCTAACTATAACTGGTCATCATTTTAGTTGCTTATTTAGCATAGTATAGTGTTATTTGCTTAACTTATTTGTTTATATGAGCTATAAATATTTTGTATGCACCTCTGTCTGTCTGTCGCTCAGGGATGAAATGATTTATACACCCCTCTCTCGGGAAAGACTCTCAAAAAGATGCTGTCTCGAATTTTACTACTTGCAATAATGTCAATTAACCACTAATTTATAACTCTGTGTGTAGTAATTAATGATAAACATCATTGTATCTAGCTTTTGTGTTAAAAAGCTTTGGCTAAAAAGAAAGTGCTCTAATAGGCACGCAAGTATAAACGGTTAATGACTAATGATATTTCACCCTCCGACCCTGAATAGGGGTGTAATAATGATATTACTGATATTAAATATTCATCATCAATCATTACGCTATGCTATAGTGGTTATCATTATAGCTTGTACTATAAATGATGGTAGAGGTCATAAGTTCGATTTTAGTTGAATTATGTAGTTGATGTGGACTTTTTTTATTGAAATAAAAGAGATAGGAACATTTGTCTATCTCTTCTTTTATTTTGTTAGCGTTTTTTTTTTAGTATATTTACATTTCATTTATTATATAGAGAAGATATTTTTTAACTATTAATTAAAGTTTTGTTTAAAATAAGATATAGTTTGTTGAAAGTTTTAGATTAACATATATAGTATTTTGAACGTTACAAACGTTATAAACTATGAAGGTAACGAGTATACTCGTGTGTGTCTGCTTTTAGATATTTAAATATATATATATATATATATATATATATATATATATATATATATATATATATATATATATATATATATATATATATATATATATATATATATATATATATACATATATATACATATATATACATATATTAACATATAATTAACTAAAACACAAATTTCCCTCTAAATCAACAAATAACTAGCTTTCAAACAAATTAATCATACTCTTATTTTGTGTTGAAAAAAAACGTGACGTGGGGCTAGTTTTTGTCGATTCATCCACTTGATTAGGTTGGAATCGGGCTCGGTCCCGCGGGTTCCTCAGATGTATCGCGATAAGATAAGGGCACAGAACAACTCACTATTAAAATGTATAGAGCGAATAAAAAATTGACACGCTATTTATTTTATATTTGTCATTGCTTATTAAGTCTCTATGGTTGTAAATTTACAATTTGTAAGGGCCAGTGAGTTGAAATAATATAATGCAAAACTATGCTCTTCCAGACTAGTCTAGACTCGAGACTATCTATCCAGAAGAATCTGGAGCCAATCCAAGAGTTTTTATGAACAAAAAATGAAGGCTAAAAAGTGAACCTCCTGCACAAGATCAGTTATAATATATTATGTTCAAATTACTATGTTTATTTAGTTCCAACCTTTACGTTAACCGTTACCTAAGAAGCCTTTTATTTAGATTATTTTGAAAATAAAAAGTACAATTTATATCACAATTTGTTTGCATATATTTATACTAATTTAAAGCTGTATATTACGAGACTTAGCGGGAGGGGAAAGGAAGATATGGTATATATATATATATATATATATATATATATATATATATATATATATATATATATATATATATATATATATATATATATATATATATATATATATATATATATATATATATATATATATATATATATATATATATATATATATATATATATATTATATATATATATATATTATATATATATATATATATATATATATATATATATATATATATATATATATATATATATCTATATATATATATATATATATATATATATATATATATATATATATATATATATATATATATATATATATATATATATATATATATATATAATATATATATATATATATATATATATATATATATATATATATATATATATATATATATATATATAGACAATAACAAAACATCATTCTTTGCAAAGACAGTTAAAAAAAAGAAAGAATATCAAACCATTCTAACTTACATGTTTAAATTTAATTAAATTTACTTTCATATCCATTATTATGACATCCTCCTTATTGCAACGACCCGCTGACTAATGAAATTGTAATGATGATGCTGAATCATTTTATCGGACCCTGATTTGAGGAACCCTGTTTTTATACAACGACGAGGACCACCACGGTGCTATACAACAAAAAACTTTTAACTATTAATATTTTCCATTTATATTGACATTTTTCCGTCTAGTAGGAGTCGAACCTACAATAATCAATACAATGGTCAAATACTCATGCCAAAATTAATTTTTAGAAAGTAAATCGTGAAGTAATATTAATACTTTTAAAATGTCAAAAAAATAACAGATTAAAAAATATATATATCTAAATAATACGTTAATTTTAATAAAATAAGACACATACTGTTTGTGAGTTTCTCCATTTCCACACACTGGCCGAAATTTGTGCCAAAACTGGAGAAGAGTCTCTGCAGATGGAAGATGCATAAAGTTGTTTTTTATAAGAAATTAAAAAAAAGTTAAAGAAAAAATAATTAAAACCTCAAATGAGAATCGAACACCCAACAACAATATGCAATAAAAAAATCCAATTAATCGCTAGGGCACCGAAATTTACAGTAAATTCTATTTTTATTACATTCTTTCCATTTTAATTAAATCAATTGAGTCATCATACAGTGATACGTCACTTCACCCCTCAACTGTCATTCTGTTATCGTTTAACTATGTAGTAGCTATTTATAAATTAATGAATACTAGAGGGTGCCACTGTCAATGTAAATAAAATTTTACTTTTTCCCAATTATTACTACGAAGTATGTATAAACCTGTACCAACAAATGTATAAAATGTATAAAACTGTACCAACCTTTCTCTTATTTAGAGTAGAATATATCGTAACAAGTAAATTATTATCTGTGAGATTTTCTAGAAAAAAGATATAAAATCAAGTTAATAAGCTTGGTAATGTGTGATGTTGCGCGTTGTACCACCATCTGACTGTAAGTGTCAGTTCGATTCCCACTTGGGGGAATTAATTGTTATCATTTCCTTGCTCTTTTAAGATATAATGCGGCGTTGAGTTCCGCAATATTTTGCAGTTAAGCGGAAAACTAGGAACAAAATATCTTGACACTGACCACCAGACTATATACTATCCGTATCCTGTTATGCTTTATTTGAAGATATGAGGGAAGACTCGGTTCCATACTTTCCGCCCAATAATGAGGCGTTGCATGTTAAGTGGTGAAACACAACGCCGCGCTTTGTTTGTTACTAAGCATAAAAATTTAATAATTTGAGCGAGTGGGAATCGAACCCACAACCGTGGTGTTTACGGTCGGTCGCTATGTCGGTCCGCCACGACGGTCTCATAAAGACTAGATAGACTAGATAGACTAGATAGACTAGATAGAAGACTAGTTAACTTTTATATCGATACCAAAGTCCATACTGTATGCGTTTTAGTATAAAAAGCTTCACCCATATGATTTTCACTTTAAAAGCATTGAAATTTTATAACTCACTCTAAAGTGGAAATTTTAAATATTTGATTAAAATACCTATTCCGCTATTGAAAACGCTTGCGCTTCCATTCAGTTGTGAGCAATTAGGCTAATTGATTATACGTGGACAGGTATCATTAAAAACGAGCTCCAATCAAAACACATCATCGATACTTTAAAAGGAATAAAAAATTTAAATTTATGCCAAACAGTCAATTACTGTTATTTGGCTAGTGCATTTAAATTATAACGAAATATTGCACACAAAATGTTGTTAGGCTTACCGCTTTTAAGGCGTGTTTAGCTTTTATAAAAATACAGCTATTACAGCTTTTAAGCTGCGTCAGTTTGTATTAAAATTTACATTATTACTCTAGATCTAAGAATATCAAGCAGCTGACATATCTTAATGTTTAAATATTGTTTGTCATGACAATTGTGGGCTTAAATTTGCTTTGCCAGAGTTCCGTATCACGTGGGCATAAATTTAAAAATCTAATAATATATTGTTATTTATTCAAAAATACTTGTTCAAGGTCAACACCTTGCGTCGATTAAAGGTCAGTCAATCACTCGCCCCGTCAGTTTTAGAGCCGGTAAGACATTTGACAGTTGCTCTTTTAAATACCAATGTGATAATTTTATTACTACATACACTGACAGCCATCTTGTATGAGATTAAATTTATATTATATTAATAATATAAATATTAATCTTATTTGTATTCATAGAATAATATAAATATAAAGAGCGAACAACTTATATAGAATAATAAAAGAAATTGTCCGAAAATAAGTAATTTATTTCTAATAAATACCTATAAATTACTTATTACTCGGTTTATATTATTTTCTTTGATATATATTTATTACAGAAAACCTATTATAAGGACGTTCGATACCAATTTGAGTAGAATTAATCATTTTTATTTTCTTCGCTTTGGTAACAAGACATAAGCGCGGCGTTGAGTTCCGTCACTCAAAGTCGACTCGAAAAGCGAAAAGCGGGTGTCAAGCTAAAAAAGAAACACAAATTTTATATGAAAATAATATTTTATTGCCACAAATGGTTAAAATAAGTTACAATAAATATCTTAACTTATACATACATCAATGTGCAATTGCGGCCTTATCACTAAAGACGATTTCTTACAAGCAATCAAAAAATTTACGAAAGTGCAGAGAGGTGCAAGAAGTATATATAAACATTACATATATATTTTACAATTATTAACATTACAATTATATAAATACAAATAACATATACATATATATATATATATATATATATATATATATATATATATATATATATATATATATATATATATATATATATATATATATATATATATATGTATATATATATATATATATATATATATATATATATATATATATATATATATATATATATATATATATATATATATATATATATATATATATATATATATATTCGTTCTAGAAATGAAATTAGTAATAGTTCTAAACAGGCCGAGATCTTTTAGAACTATAGAGAGACCTCTCGTTTCTACTACAACCGCATATAAATTAACTCTAAACCTATACGTTTTACTAAACAAACAAAAACATATTATTCCAAAGGTAAGATTAGAAAATGCTTTAAAATGTAAATATCCTGCTAAACTTCAGATGACAACCTAATACCATTTAGGATGTCCTTTCAAACATTATTCTATGGTACATTTTGGGAAGCTGCACCTCTAAGCCCGATAAGCCTATTGTTGCCGTCGACTTTGTATCTTAATAGAAAATATTGAAGTTAATTAGTTATTTTGTGCTATACCTTGAATGAACGACCTAATTTGATCATGTTAATTAGATTTGTCAAATTTGATCATGTCAATTAGGTGTAATGCAATATTTTATTTATATTTGTAGAGGTAGAACCTGTGAGTGAGTCTGTTCCAATAAAAAAGTTCCAAAGCTCCTTAGGTAATTTAGTAAATCTAGTGTCCTGACACTCCCGAGTGGCTATTAGGGAGTGTAAGCAGCTCTCGCCGCCATGATACATGGAAGATTTTGGTCCCCGTGTCTCAAAGCCGATGGCGGTCGAGGAGGAGCACTGCGAGGTTTTAGTAGGTATTTGGACTGGCCTATATCTGCCGGTCTACGAGTTGTTGGTTCATTTTTCACTGGGGCTAACATTTATAATTTAGTAGTTATAGTAGTAGTGTAGCTTCCCGAGTGGGAATCGAACCCACAAACCGTCGCATTTTATTGCGTCAAATCGGTGTGCCTGGCTCTGAAGCTCTGAAGCCATGACGACCAGAATTTATGAAATTGGTAAAAGAATAACTGTTTCTGTATATGTATACACGTTACCCTATCGTAACACACCAATGCAAATCACAAGGTGCACACACCAACTTGCCCCTGGAAATGAGGTCCTAGTTTCACTAGCCAAGCCTTAGTTTAAACTTAGCCCTAGCACTAAATGCTAGAGAAGTCCACTGTTTTCGACAAGGCTACACTGCTCTACCCAGTAGACTGAGCTTAGTTGCGCCAAGCCAATATTAACCCCAAGAGCACGTAGAATGTACGCAAACCGAGGTTAATATCCTATAGAAGACATCCTTAGAACTTCAATTTGTAGGCATCCATCCAAGGTTGACCAAGCCAAGGTCAGAGCTCTGCTTCCCGGAAAATTCGATAATATTGTAATGTACCCAAATAAAATTTTATCGAATTCATTTTATTAACAAAAAATATCGGTCAAGTACCAATTTCATGATATAAACCCATGAAGTATTCTTTCCTTTGTTTGTACTATAAGCTCTAGGTCAACGGCAAGTATCCTGTAGGTTTGGTTCCCGCGGTGATTTCATACAAAATATTTAAAATAACACATATTCTCTCGTATCTTTGATTGCCTTGACTTAGGAGGTTGATTTTTGCTGCGCTCTAAGAAAGCACCGCTTTACGCGATTTAAGGAAAATTGAAATTTAAGGAAAAAAAAAACACAGACAGACGTATGGGGTCCCTTTTTTGCCTTTAAGTTACGGAATAATAAAAATATATGTATGAAATTTATTTTTATAAGAAAAATTACGTATTTGTTTAATATATTATATACAATGATTCTTAATATGATTAAATGCCTTAAACATAACATAAAAAATGAAATAAAACATGATGTGCACTGTACAATTCGTTTGTATAAATTTAAAATGCACAAAGGCGACCTTATTACTTAAAGATCTCCCTAGTGGGGTTACTACCCTCCTACCAACCATCATCCAAGAATCAAGAGTTAATCAGACGCTGCATCATAATAGCCTTACTTTCCAAATACCTGCCTTAAGTAATAAAAAAAAACTATATCCCAACAATAATTATGATAAAAGTTCCAACATAAACAACCAAATATCAGTTGAATCTAATTGTAACTTGAATGCTATTACGAGTGGAGATATTCCATAAAAGTTTACATAAGCTAGACACGAGTTCAGTTTAGATACTGTGAGAAGGATTTAGATTTTAGACGGTGCCATGAAATCGTTTGAACTTATGTCATTTGATCTCATAAAAAAGGATAAGTTTAAGAACCTATTGGCATCATACTCTATACTCCGTTTTCCATACAAACTTGAGTGGCGGAACTCAATGCCGATATCCACCAGAAAATCGAAAATCCAAGTAACTCATTCCCCCGAATGGGAATCGAACTCACAGCAATTGGGCTTAAACAGCGCCACTGTGGTTATGAAAATTAGATATAATACAATATAACGATATATTTTGCAAATAAAACCTGTATGTATGTATGTGTGTACATTAGCATTAATTATTACTTATCACTGACGTTGGTATATAATCAATTAATATAATATTATTATTAAGATAAGAGGCCGTCGTGGCACAGTATAGAGTCTGACTGTGAACACGATGATTACGGGTTTGATTTTCACTCGAGGGAATTAATTATTCTCATTTTCTCGTTCTAGTAACAAGATTAAATTCAGCGTTGAGTTACGCCACTCAACACGCATGTCTCAAAAATTGTAAGCACTACTGGGAACGAATTGCCTTAACGCTAGGTTCCTTCTGGCTACCCTGTACGTCTGTACCCTATACGCGCGATACAGGATAAACTATTTATTGTATATAGATAATATTGTTTATATGACGTCATCGTGACGCATCTGACGTTCTTTTCATTAATGCAGGATAAAATTTCGCACATTTTCTTAATTTTCTTTTTTTTTACTTTTTCTTATCATGTTGTAGAAGTACGGTGTTGAGTTACGCCATCTATTTAGTAATATATTTAAAAAGATACGAAAATCTAAAACAATGTTATTTACCACTCTGATAACAAAATGAATAATTTGATTTATTTCTCTCAGTACATATATTTTGTATTGAGATTATCAATATAAAAAAATATTAAATTTTTGTAAAAAATTTGGTTTGATAATCTAATTGTCAATTTCGCGTATGTCATCAACGCCTCCGTGGCGCAATTGGCTAGCGCGTTCGGCTGTTAACCGAAAGGTTGGTGGTTCGAGCCCACCCGGGGGCGATTTTTTTATTATATATATATAAATCTATTTACTAGGCAACTCAATGTATAGACAGATATTTTAGACGCAGTTTTAGCATAATTTGGATTTAATTTTTAAATTTTAAAGTAGTATTTTTACTGTTCAAACAAAAAAATAAGGAAAAATAAAATTTCCATTTTAAATTTACGTATATGTATATATATTTACAACAATATTGATACTTGAGACTGAAATGATGCAGCAACGTAACGGTTGTAGGTGCGGTTCTCACTTAGGACAATGAATTATTATATTATCTATAGATATATTACTCATATATCGAAATATATTACGAAAGTGAAGTGGCTCCCTCTGTCTAGATTGCTATATCCGGGATACCGCGTGAATCTAAAAAAAAAGGGAATATTTGCAAGATATTTTAAAATATATTATATACAAAATCTAATAGTTAGATTATTATATGCGACTGTTATGATATAAATAATTGTCATAGTATATGATTAGTACAATATTGACACACTGGTAGTTTTGGAAATTTGCACAAGTGTTCAATGACATATACAATATTGTCTTAAATTTAGTATTTTGTAACAAAAATCTTAGCTTTATATAAATGTATAACATAATATTATAATATTGTACAATAATTTGTGATATTTTAGCAAAGTGGGGTCATAAAGAAAACCAAATTGATGTGATTGCTTCATATTAAGTGATACAACCACAACTACACACAGTACAACACACAACTACACAGTACAATTTAATAGAACCCTCCTTACGCTTGGTGTTAGTCAAATGTTTGTGTACAATGAAACTTTCTCTATTTGTGATGGAAAAAGATCTGGACGTCCACATAGAGTTCATAAAAGAAAGCAGTAAGGGAAAGAATTCGAAGAAATGCTGTCCGGAAGATGAAGATAGCACCTAGAACCATGTCCAGTATTTTAAAAGGATTTAGTACTATAAGAGACATAATAGTCTCTTCTTAACTGAAAATATAAAAAAAATAGTATAATGGTAAAATCCATTAAAAACGACTTAAAAGGTACGCAAACGGCGGTCACAAAAAAGATATATACGAATGAGAAAGAAAAAAAAAATTTATATTGAACAATATTTTTACTAAAAAATTACAGTATTAATGCTGAAAACTTTAAAGAAGTTTCCCAATTAGTCAGCGTGGTCATTTTTAGACTTCAGTGAGGGCTTGGCGGTGTGTTAACTATGAAGGAGTGATTATTATATTTGTGATAAAAAGTATCAGAACATCGGCATACGTGTATTAAGATATTATTCTTGAGAAGCTAGTTAAGCCCCTTAACAACACTATGTTCAATAACCTAGACTGGTACTTTCAGCAAGAATCGTCACCTGGTGCCTCCCAATCCTGCCTATCTTGGTTAGAAAATAACTTTCTCGACTTAATCAGAGCTGGAGTCTGGGCGTTCTCTAGTCCTGACCATAATCCACTGGATTATGATTTATGGTCAGTTTTAGAGAGTAAGGCTAGCTCTAAAATCCAAAAATCCTTACAATAATTCATACGATTGCCAGTGAAGATATGCCCATAGAAAGAGCACAACGTGCGTTCTGCGTTCGCGAGTATTATCGAAACAACGATTCTTTGACAAAACAGCAACGAAAATATTGCAACCATTACACTATACGGCATAAAAATGAGACTCCATGGATTCATTTAATAAAACAATGAATAGAGAAGTTTGAGAAGACAGGTTCAACGTTAAATCAACCACGATCCGTCCGGCCTAGAACATCAAGAGATTCCGAAAACGTGGAACGTGTAAGAGCGTCTATTCGTGAACGATCAAGTCTCTCTAGTCGAAAGCGGCCTAGCGTCTTAATTGTGCCCAGAACGTCTTTAAATCGCATTCTTGATAAACATTTACATTTTCATCCATATAAAATCCAAACGGTACAGGCATTAATGCCTCAAGATCCTGGCACTAGGCTGCAATTTGTCAACGAAATGATAGAGAAGTTTACGAGCTTTACCAACATTTTTTTCTCAGACGAAGCACACTTCTACCTGAACGGGGATGTCAACAGGCAAAATTGCAAAATAATATTTAAAAAAAATGAAATATATATATATATATATATATATATATATATATATATATATATATATATATATATATATATATATATATATATATATATATATATATATATATATATATATATATATATATTCAACTTTCTATTCTATTTGTCTTACTTAGTGCCAACTAAGATTACTTTAATAAAAATGTTTGTGAGTAAATTTTTAATTTACAAGTAAAAAAATGTATCCAATAACAAACATTTGCCACAAACAAATTATACAGAGACGACTTAACAAGTAGGTTGCTTGAAATCAGAAAAAATTATATATATGTACTTGTACATATTTATACAGAACATTTTAATATGAGAGCGTATTCATTGAGGTTTACTAGCTTTTGGTTGGTTGAAACTTTCAATAGTTCATCAGGGTTATTTTAAATCTAGGCCTTGCTTTTGGACCAAAGTGTAACGTTACACTTGTAAAGTAGAACACTATATTAATAACCGTGTAAGGGCTGAAAATAAATGTTTTACATTTCGCTCGCATGCTACGGTTAGTCGTGTATAAAAGCTGTTACAACATGTATATATATTTTTTAATTAATTATATGGATTGTCGTGGGTCATCTGCCTCTGTCTGTAAACGCGATGGGTTTGTGAGCTCGATTCCAACTCGGGGAAAATGAAATAATTTCATTTTCTTCGCTATGGGAAGGCAAAAGCGTGGCGTTGAGTTTCGCTGCTCAATATGCAATGTCTAGAAAAATGAAAGGCGGGGAACGGAGTGTCTTAACACTTGGTTGTCGTAACATGAACCTACAGTTCCCTCTGCCTACCCCTACTATGTGCGGGTTACGGGAAATCTCATAACTGATTTATTGTTTTTGTTTGATTGATTCTTGATTATCATTAATTTATCTCAATTTTTTTATAGAAAATACATAAAATTGCCAGAAAATATCGGTAATTTAGTAGCTTCACGTTGTATCCTGCATATATCAAAATAAGCAAAGAGAACGTAGACATTAAATTTTTCACATTCCACTAAAATATAAAACATTGTATATTGAGTTGTGGAGCTCAACGCCGCACCATGTCTTACCAAAGCGTAGAAATATAAATAATAATAAATTTCGAACAAATCTCTCTTAGTCTTGCTCTTCAACAAAAAAATATATTCCCTTAGTACAAGTGCTCATATATTCTCACGATTCAGGTATATCTCAGAAAGAGTGCTTTGTTACAGAGTTATGGTAAAAACCTGGACACCAGCACCATCTGCCGGCGACAAACGAAAGATTTATAGCCTACTTGGTGGGAACTGCTCTGTGGTGTAATTTATAAGCTTATAATATATGTTTTATTTCAAAAAATGTGATTAAATTATTATAGTGAGTCAATGGTAAGGAGGATATCTTGGCAGCGTCTGACTACAAGTTCAATCAGGTCCAATCCACACTCCGATGAATGAGTTATTTCATTTCTCTATTTTGGTGAAGTAAATTATGGCGTTGAATTGTGCCACTCAACTTGTCTTGAATAAGCACGAAAAGCAGAGAACGGAGTGTAATGCCACTAAGTCATCTCTGTTTACCTTCCATGAACATTTGTGTCTAAGTAGATATCCTTAATAAGAAGCAATAGTGTTAAGAAGTTAAATTTGAGCTAAATTAACACATTCCTAATGAAAATCTTTAACCGTGCATATTTTGTAGTCCAATAAAAAAATCCACGTTTTGAACACTTTACAGTAATCCGTGGGTACAATCACAGGTAATCTACCTATACAAAAATATATGCAATATCTCAAGGTAAGTAAGGTAAGGTAAGGTCAGTAAGTGTAATAAAATATACAGGCGTTAAAAACTGGTATCTTACAATTATTTCTCTTATATATCTTATATATCTATCTTTACCAAAAACTTTGATATAACATCACAAATTATCGATAATATTCGATTCGATATCGATATATCACTTATATTAACATAATATGGACTTGTGTGCTGTTTCGATGAAGTAATTGTAAATACAATTAGCATATCGAGGCCGTCGTGGCGCAATGGCTCTGGATCCCAGTCACGCTTGGCAAGAATGGATTATTTACGTTTTACTTGCTCTAAATAACAAGATATTATATTATTACTATTACAAATTATATATATTTATTACAGTTTTCCACAGTAAAGAAAGAAAAATATTTACAAAACGATTTACAAACACCTTTTCAAATGACAAATGACGCGAGTTCGAGGCCCGCTATGTACAAATTTTTATACGTTTTTTTTAAATCTCTTCTACTTTCTTATCATACAAATTTATATATTAGCATAAAAACGCTACAATCTTTTAACTCAGAGTACATCGCCTTTGTAGATTAAAACAGCATGTCTTAAATATAAAATCCTTCTTATCTTTATCAAGAATACGTTTCATATTTATTTTTATAGAAATTTTATTCTGGTATTTTATTAAATAATATAAAATGTAAAAAATAAACATGAAAAAGCAAGTGACTTAATTTTTTCATTAAAACACAAAATAAATTGACTTGTTTAAATTTGAGTTTCTTTTATTATATATAGGTACTTTAGTTTGGTTAGACATTTTTCTATTGGTATATAATATTGATAATAATCATATAACAGTTTAAAAAAAATATTATCGTTTAGTTTCGTACCTATTTCATGATTGTTGGGATTCTGATGAAAAACACTACTTTTAAAAATTGACAAACTTAAAATTGCGGTCGTGTTGATTCATTTTGTATGAAATTAACTCCAAATATAAGTTTGTAATGGTTTATTTCTATGTTAAACTTATAAATTATCATTTTTATATTTTGTCCTTTATATATACTATAATTTATGACTTCTTGACAATTTTCATAAGTCTAGGTCAATGACGTACAACTAATAAAAGTTGACAATCTTAAAATTGCGGTCGTGTGCACTCGTTTTGTATGAAATTAACGACAGTATACATTTGTAATGGATTTTTTTCTGGAATACGATCTAATTTATTGCCAAAATTCATATCCTACATGTTTTGATTAAGCGGTGACTATCTTTTGATTGCGTTGACATAGAAGTTTCATTGTTCTGTGATACAAGAGGTTATTGACTTGGGCATTTGATATTAATTTCAGCCTGACATGATTTTGAGAAAATCGCCTTGACAGACAGACAGTCACACAACAAAGAGATCCTATAAAGGTTCCGGTATTGTCCGTTTGAAGTACGGAATCCTAAAAATACGCTCTAAACGTTGGTAATTATAGTGAGGACCAGCTAATTTTTATTGATAAATTTTCAAGTAAATTTGACGGCTCCAGAAATGGATCCAAATAGCGTTTTAAGATTGTACATACATTGATAGATGGAGATGCATCTGATAATAGAGTGTTGAAAATGATTTAATTTACACTCAATATCGCTAGACACTTACCTAACCAAAGAACGTGTAAAAAGAAAATGAAGAAGTATGAAAATTTCAACGCAGCAGGATTTGAACCCACGCCTCATGGAAACCGGTCAAACGTTCTAATCTCTAAGACATACTGTTCTCATCCAGCTGCGTTAAATTATATATGTTTTCTTTAAGTATTATTCTATCCGTAGCGTGGATTAACATTTTAAAAATTAAAATAATATTATAAAATAATAATATATAAATATATTATATATAATAATAATATATAAATATATTATTATTCTTTTATATTTTTTTTATTAATAATTTGCCTTTGATCCGATACTGAAAAAGCATCTCTTTACCCAATTTAAGTTCGCATACACAGTACATTAAGTTACTTTATATAAATTCAGGCCAATTTTCATCAACAATTGACGTAAAACGAATAAAAGTTTTCATGGAAACGACTGTTTATTTTTAAAATAATATTTTGTGCCAATGCATATTTATACTAGTTTTGTTTAAAATAGTTATAAATTGGAATTCAATTTAAATTTAGCTATTGTTTAAATAAAATATATATTTGTTTAAATAAAACAATAGCTACATTAGTCGAGACATTGCGTGTTGAATTCACGCGAACGGGAATCGAACCCACGACCGTCGTATTTACAGTCGGGTTTTGTCCAATTGCACAAAAGAAATATCACATTACTATATAATATTATACTTTATATTATTATTTATTATATTAAAAATTATTAATATTATTGTTTTATTATTTACTTGTGGCGCAGCGGCACAGTGACATCATGTTTTTTTTTAAATTTTTAACAGACACACAGACCTCATTCTATACATTAATATAATTTAAATGACAGTGTAGTATACTAGAATTCCGCACTTCTTGACAAATTTAGTTGACAATCATAAATTTACGGCCGTATGCAGCTTTTAATGGATTCGTCCTGGGATATAACAATAAATTTCCAATTTACGGACTTTTTCCTTTGTGTGTACAGCAAGTTCTAACTTATTGCCAAATTCCATATCTATACGACAATATAATAAATAATAAACAACCAATATAATAATAAATACAATGTAATATTTGGAACATTTAGACGAAGTTTCCATATAAACAATTAATGTATAAATAATTTTAAAAGCATCTAAGGATCTACGAGCTTCTAATACGAACGCTCTCTTAACAGTTTACTGTATATTAATGTTCGTTTCTAAGCAATTTATGAGAGACATGTGCACCATTAGAGCTTTAAGTTTAAAAGCTACCTTACATGACGAAAAAATATTGAAATCGTCTACAAGCTTTAACCCGTTATAAAACTTTTAGGGAATATAAAATTTTAATGCGTTTTTGCTGTGAAATTGTATTAATGAAAATAGTCAGTAGTATTAATTGAAATAAGAGTATTTAATAAATGTGGCAATATTTTATAAGTATAAGAAGTGAATTATTAACTATTAAATAAATTTAGTTCATTATTGTACTCTAAAACAGCTATAAAGAGAATTCGTGAAGCTTATTCAATCCTGTATAGGGGGATTTAATTGTTATTGGTTATCTCTAGTATTAGAGTGCGGTGTTGAGTTACGCCACTCAACGGACGGAAGACGGAGTGTCTTAATATTACGTTAGTTACGGAGTCTGCTAGAAATAAATTTATTATTCAAATTAAAAAAAATTATAGGCGTCTGGTAAAATTTATTATAATAGGTTATTCTATTCTGGTAAAAGCTACTCAGTTTGACAATTATACTTGTATATTGTATACGAGTGTTTAAAAAATAGACCACATTATTGTCTAAACTTAAGGTTGGTGAACTAGTAAAATTACTTTTAAAATTTCTAAGCTTTTAATATTATATAAAATGATAGTGATAACGTAATGTGCAAAAGCACGCTTCATATTTCCGGAATGCCGAAATTAAAATTAAAATACAACGTTAATTTGCTTTGTGAATCTCACATACGAGTATACAGGCCAGACATACAAATATGTGGACTAATCATATAATGTTATAATTGAAAATGTTACAGCTCAGTACTAAAGTAACAAATGTCTAGAAAATTGAAAGGTGAAAATGAATTGTTTTATTTCTACGCTTTATCACTCATGAGCTTTAAAAAAAGCGGAGAATTCCAGAGCAGAGAATTACAGAGTGGAGAATTCCAGAGCAGAGAATTCTAGAGCGAAGAATTCCAGGGCGGAGAATTGAAAAATAGTTTTTATAAAATAAAAGACTGTCAGAATTTGTACATTGAGATGAATTTGAAACAACATCAGCTTCTTCTTCTTCTTCTTCTTGGCATTAGTCCCGGCTTTTGCCAGGGTCTGCCTTCCGACTAAACCTACTGCACTTTGCATGGTCTTTAAAAGTGGAGTAGGCTTAGTCGGAAGGCAGACCCTGGCAAAAGCCGGGACTAATGCCAAGAAGAAGAAGAAGAAGAAGCTGATGTTGTTTCAAATTCATCTCAATGTACAAATTCTGACAGTCTTTTATTTTATAAAAACTGTTTTTCAATTCTCCGCCCTGGAATTCTTCGCTCCAGAATTCTCTGCTCTGGAATTCTCCACTCTGTAATTCTCCGCTTTGGAATTCTTCGCTTTTTTTGAAGCTCATGAGTGATAAAGCGTAAAAATAAAACAATTCATTTTCATGAAACAACATCAGCTGTAATATATTAACTTAACTAAACTTGAAAGAAAATGTTCAATGTGTTTGTGTGGATGGACGAGCTAAATTCTGGAACTACTTACTCAAACAAAAAAATGTGACCCATCTGCATCCGCGGTCACCATGTTTAACCAAGGGCACGAAGCTTCAAGTAAAAGCGATAAATACAATAATTAAATAAGAATAATAGGAGGTATAGAAAGCTTTTCTTTCTTTGTGTTTTTTTTTTAAATTAATTTTAAGCTTTTCCTTACAAATTTCTTACATTTTCACCTACTTAAGTACATTAGTATTGTATACAACCTAGTGTTAAGACACTCCGTTCCCCGCTTTTCACCTTTCGAGACATTGCGTGTTGAGTGGCAGAACTCAACGCCGCGCTGTGTTTTGTTACCAAAGGGAAAAAAAAAAAAACTCACTCTCCCCGAGTGGGAATCGAACCCACAAGCCGCATGTAGGCAGACGCTGTGTCTGCGTCATTCCTAAAATTATTACTCAGAATAGGCCATATCTAAGCGAAATTTACATTATATTTTTTTTACTATATTTATTAGTATTATTTGCTCGAAAATATTAATCGAGGTCAAATTCATTGTTTTTTTTAGTTTAGTAAGATAAATTAATTTTCATCTCATTTTATTGTAACATAGTATAATATAAAAATGTACACATCTGGCGTACAAGGTTTATTTAACGTAAAACTTCTTAGGACTACGTATGGCTAAGGCTATATTTACACTAATTTTCTTATTTATTATTAATATTTAAAAAAAATTACATCACGGTTTTTCTAGAAATCTAGAGGTAAGTCACTGTGTCTTATTTATTATAGGAAAATGGCACGAAAATAATTTACTTACGATTTCTGATTCGTTCTAGTTGGGATCGAACGTTTACAGAAAGTCACGATCACACTGCGCTATGGCTATGGCTTCTTCAAAAGCTTTTAATTTCAGAGACGTGAGCTTAAGAGGTGGTAGAACCGAACGCAGCTCAGCGTCTCCGTAAATAGAATAATTTAATAATACATGATTTTTTTGTCTAACTTTTTAACTATTCTAAATCTTCTAATTTAAATCCATTAATATTAAGAATTATAATGACAATGTCATATTCATTAAATAAAAAAAATGGCAGAATTATGCATAATGCGTACAGAGCCTTAGAGGCCAAAAAGGACGTTAGAGCTCGTTTCACCACGTTTAAAAGGTTGATATAAGGGTTTTACTACGCTTAGAAAGTGTATTTTTTCGAGCAAATATTACTTATTTGTAGGGCAAGGTGGTTTATACTGAAATATTTTTTATGAGACGCCTCTGTAAATATGCGTACAAGTAAGCCGATGTTAAACTCATGTACATAATCATATATCTGTTTATTAAAGTACCAAAAAAATTTTTCATTAATTTATATAATCTTGTTAATGTATGTATGCATGTATTACATATATGTATGTATATGTATGTATGTATATATATTGTATACTAATTTATCTTATTAAAGGTATTTGTATATTGGTTTACGTCTACTTATATGTCTACTACATATAATATATATGTTATAGTATTTTCTTCTCTACCTACCTCTTTATAATTTTAAGTGTTCTTTTTCGCCCTAAAGGTTGTCTGGAAAAGATGGCTGTTTTTATTTTTTTTCTCTTTTGTATTGTTTTATTTCTTATATTTTTTACAAATAAAGAATAAAGTATAATCTTATTTAAGATTGTTTTCATTTTTCTTACAACATGTATTTTCAGGCAGAGGCAATTATAGGTAGAAGGTACCTAGTGCTAAGGTTCTCCACTTTCCGCCTTTCGAGGCATTGCATATTGAGTGGCGGAACTCAACGCCGCGTTATTGGCTTAATACTTTTATATTTTCTTATATTTGAATGTTTACTGTATGTCCGTATCTATCTGTGCCTATCATATTAAACGGATGAATTCAATACTGAATTTTGTTTGGTTTAAAAACGACATTATTTTTAGAATATATAACAAATTGATCGTAGCGAGATTTGAACCCATACTTCTTGGAGACCGTCCAAGTTTCAAAGCGCTAAAAAAACCAACGCATTAAAACTAATAAAAATAATTTGTTTTTGTCCAAATCAAATTTCCATATACGGAACCAATGACATTCTTATTAAATCACAGTTATTCACATATAAAACTTAAAATGCATATACAAGTTTTCCATGCAAGTACATATTGTCCGTTTATATTTATCCAACTGTGTAGTGGATGTAATGTATTGAATGTTTCACGCCTTGCGTCTTTCTGATTCAATACACTGTAATGCTTAATCAAAATCATTATAGTTCCTATAACATATGTATATATATATATATATATATATATATATATATATATATATATATATATATATATATATATATATATATATATATATATATATATATATATATATATACCATGATTCGATGTATCCCCGTGAATATAAAGATATAAATTAGATGTTGTGTGAATGATTTACTGATACTAGAATGAACCCTAGGCGAAAATGTAACCATCCGATTTTTGAACCGTGATTTAAAAAAAATATACCCGAAATTTCACTTTTTAAAGATTTAGAAATAGCCTCTCTCAATCCCATACACAACACAGCGATATATATCGTTACCAGAGCAAAGAAAGTGAACATATTATTTTCTCATCAACTCGGAATCGAACTCACAGTCGTCGATTACAAACGCTGCGCCGCTGCTTCAAGCTTAAATAATATTTTAATAATATAAGTTAAATAATAACTCAAGCGCGGTATTATTAACGTACGTTTGCCACAAAGCCAGCCCCCGCTAGGACTTTCAATTATAAGTAATTAAATGCTTCCGCCCTCGTCATTCCGTAAGCTCGATTGCTCTTAGAATCAATACCTTCTTAAGCCTATATTTTACAAAGGTTTCTTTGAATTTTTCAATGACAAAATGTAAAAATATTTTCGTTGAATAGTATTTGTTACTTGTATATGGAAGTTAATAATAACTTTTCACTTCACTATATTTTAATATATATATATATATATATATATATATATATATATATATATATATATATATATATATATATATATATATATATATATATATATATATATATATATATATATATATATATATATATATATATAAACTCTTTAGTTACTTAGTGATAGACAGAAAACTACAGGACTAAACCACAAATTACACACCGTAGAAACATGAAAATTGGATTCTAGAGGAGTGTATGGGAGTACTAAGAGAGAGTTCCCCGAAATTCAAACGGCAAAAAAGGGGTTTTATATATCATAGTCCACGCAAATAAAATTGTGGACTATTTCATGTAATTTTAGCTTATTTCATATTATAGAATAAGTATAAATGTATGAATGTGAGGTTGTGGCAAGAAAGTGAGACTATATTTTATTGAGGATCTAGATATTGTTAATCTCCACTCGTGAAGATTATAAAGTAGAAAATATCTTTTATAATATTTTTCGCATGTGTATAACAAATATATATTTTAAATCAGCATTTATAAAACAAAATCAATCAGTGTCAAAGCAGGTAATAATAAATTTTAAAGAACTTTTTGAAAAAGAACGTGGTCTGGTTTGGGCATGTCTAGAGAATTAGTAATAAAATAATGGTAAAAATTTATATGAAGCAAGAGTCAGTGATGATATTAAATATTTAGGATTGTGGTTGAATCGAAAATTAAAATGGGGGCCGCACATAGATAATTTAAGAGGAAAAATATACAAATTTTTAAATTTATTCAAAATGTTAGCAGGCTCCGGTTGGGGCATCCACCCAAAATACTTAAAAAAGCTATATATATCTTTATTAAGAAGTAGAATTGATTATGCAAGTTTTTTATTTGATGATGCCCCTCGTTCTCATTTAACTAAATTAGATCAAATCCAAAATCAAGCTTTGCGAGTTGTTGGTGGGTTCATTAGAACAACTCCTATACATGTAATGGAGAGTGGATTAGCTTTGCCTCCATTATTTATACGACGTAAATATTTGGGTGGAAAATACTTGCTAAAATCGATATCACTAGAAGGCCATACTTTAATTTCTTTCCTTAAAAATTATGCCTCAGAATTTGAAAAACCATATTGGAACAGAAGAAAAAAGCCATTATTAGTTGAGTTATTTAATGAAATCCACAATTTCCAATTCACGTGAGTAAAAAATTAGATATGTTTAATTTAAATGTTTGGATAACAAAAATTGATTTGAACCAACATATTAGGTTAGAAATTCCTTTCGTTAACAAAGCAAAACGATTTTATAATGAACTTGATATTAAAATGAAATATATATGTTATATAAATTTACAATATCCTAATTATTATAAATTGTATACTGACGCATCTATTGATAAAGATGATGTTGGAATTGCTTGTTATGATCCACAACTAGAATTTAACATGAAATTTAAAAATAGTTACAAAATTTCCATAATGTACACTGAATTGATTGCGCTGGCTGAGGTATTGTCGTATATTGAGGCAGTTAATTTTGATAAATTTATTGTTCTTACTGACTCAAAAAGTGCATTACAACATTTGGCTCGATGGCTCGACCTCGACTTTCGAGGAACACCCATAGCCAACTCCATTATTGAAATTATCTTAAAATTAAAATCTTTGAACAAGCATGTTGTACTGTAATGAATTCCTTCTCATATTGGTAGCACTGGTAATGAGAAGGTTGATACATATGCCAAAGAAGCCTGTACAGATGGAAAAGTAGTTAATGTATTGCCTTTCTATACGGACTGTCTTTATTGTATTAAAGAAAAATGTAAAAAATCTTGGCAAGAATACTTTAACAAAAGATCCAAGGAAAAAGGTATTTGGTATAAGACAATTCAACCTCAACCGTGTTATCATTCTTGGATAGATGTATGTAAATTAGACCGGGATAATATTGTGACAGCATTTAGACTTCGCTTCGGACACATTCCATTAAATAAATTTGGTTTCTTAATGAAGAAAACTGTCTCGCCTAATTGTTCGGATTGTGGAATTGTAGAGGATGTGTATCATATTTTAATGGAATGTACCCGTAGTGAACCTTTGATTTCGCAAATTGCAGACAACTCGATTGGAAGTTGTAATATATATCTCTCAAATCCTACATCCAATATGGTCAAATTGTTATATAGTATAGTTAAGCTTAATATAAGTAAGCGTAAATAGTATGCAAGTGTATAACTAATATATTTTTAAGTTTATTTGTAACTACTACCAGAGCAACATAGTCACCCAGTGACTCAGCTCTTAAAATGAGAAAAAAAAAATTCTTCAAAAAAAGAGTCAGTGATAATAGAGGTGAGGAAACGGTCAAGCCACAGTATCGAAGATATTGGAGGAAGGTCACGTGAAAAGACCGGGGCCGTATTATTAATAATATGACTAAATAATAAATCTTAGTATTCTTTTATCAGCCACACGCTAAATCCAGCATTGAGCAGGATAGCGAGAGATAACCTAGCAACAAGGAACTCTATTTTCTGTCTAATCTCATGATATTGCATAATATCTGGCGGAATAATTTGATGGAATTTTTAAACAAGTAAAATTGTATTATATATACCTTAAAAGACTTGATGAATATAACTGATATTTTTTTTACAATATAACTAATTAATTTATTATTTATTTGTAAAATATAATATTCAATCGGTGCCCGGATTGAACCTTGATATAATTTTAGCCACTGTTTGCACACACAATAGTGTATAGTTAACACATCTCTATTTCAGCTCTCTCTATCACATATTGTCGCTTTTTATAGAACTTTTGCTAAATTTTTTTTGTTAAGCTAAATTTCAATGTTGTATTGTATCTATTTTTTTTGTATACAATACAGAATATTCTATTATAATTTTTATTCTTTTCTATAATATATATATATATATATATATATATATATATATATATATATATATATATATATATATATATATATATATATATATATATATATATATATATATATATATATATTAAAAAAGAATAAAAATTATAATAGAATATTCTTTATTGTATACAAAAAAAAAAGATACAATACAACATTGAAATTTAACTTAACAAAAAAAATTTAGCAAAAGTACTATAAAAAGCGACAATATGTGATAGAGAGAGCTGAAATAGAGATGTGTTAACTAAGGGTGGGCGTGTCATCGACAGGGAGGCATGGTGGTGGAATGACCAGGTGCAGGGGGTGATTCGGGAAAAGAAGGCTGCGTTTAAAGAATGGCAGCATTCCAACTCTCCTGAAGACAGACTGGAGTACAAAGCAGCGAAACGGGCCAGCAAAAGAGCTGTAGCCAGAGCCCGCAGAGAAAGTTTGTCGCCATTGTACGATAAACTTGAAACTGTGGAGGGGCAGAAGCTCATATACAAACTGGCTCGTGCTCTAAATAAAGCGACGCAGGATATTACAAAATGTCTTTGCATCAGAGATTCTCGGGGCACGTTGCTTTGTAGTCATGCCTCTGTGAAGGAGAGATGGAGAAGCTACTTTAAGGAGCTGCTGAACACTCAGCAGTCTTGTAGTCTTCCTCTTGAATTATCTCCTAACCTCGGACTTGTTGCTCCAATAACCCGTGACGAAACTCGTAATTGTCTTCGACGCATGAAGAACGGAAAAGCGGTAGGACCTGACGACATCCCAATCGAGGCGTGGAAATTGTTGGGCTCTCTTGGTGTGCTTATACTTACTGACCTGTTTAACCGTATCTTGAATACTGGAAAGATGCCACATCAGTGGCGGCAGAGCTTTATTATCCCTATTTACAGAGGAAGGGGCAGTGTTCAAGATTGCGGTAGTTATAGGGTATAACTACCGCATTAAGATTATGAGCCACACCATGAAGCTCTTCGAGCGCATGATCGGCCTCAGGCTCCGCCAAGAATGTACTGTCTCTGAGTCTCAGTATGGGTTTCAACCAGGATCAGGCACTATGGACGCCATTTTTGCCCTCAGAATTTTGATGGAGGCTTACAGGGAAAAAAGGAGAGCTCTGCATGTGGCCTTTTTGGACTTGCAGAAGGCCTTTGACTGTGTGCCACGTCAGTGTATCTGGTGGGCATTGCGATCCAAGGGGATCCCTGAAGCCTATATTGAGGTTATCAGAGATATGTACAACGACTCCGCTTCAGTGATTAGGACCGCTGTTGGCGACACCAAGCCCTTCCCGATTACTGTAGGGGTTCACCAGGGCTCAGCTCTTAGTCCGTTCTTATTCAATGTAGTGCTGGATACTGTCTCGGCTCACATCCAATGCCAGCCCCCGTGGCTGATGATGTATGCCGATGACATAGTACTCATCGACGAGAACCGACTGATGCTGGAGCGTAAAGTGAACGCCTGGAAGGGTGCGCTTGAGAACGGTGGTCTCAAACTGAATGTGTCGAAGACCGAGTACATGGCTTGCGGGAACCCGGACTCGAGCACCATCCATATCGGGCCTGAGCAAGCCGTTAAGTCGGAGAAGTTCAGGTACCTTGGAGCTGTTATGCATGAGTCTGGAGGCATCGACCACGACATCCATGCCCGTATAAACGCTGCCTGGGCCAAATGGCGGGAGGTCACTGGTGTAGTCTGCGATAGCAGAATACCGCCCAAGCTCAAGGGACTGATATACAAGAGCATTATCCGACCGGTTCTTTTATACGGCAGCGAATGTTGGCCAACATTATCTCGGCACACTCAGGAGCTTCACGTCACGGAGATGAAGATGCTGAGATGGATGTGTGGCGTTACGCGGTCCGACCGCATACGCAACACATTCATTCGAGGTAGTCTTGGGGTCCGTGACGTAGCGGATAAGCTCCAAGAGCGTCGCCTGAGATGGTATGGCCATGTTATGCGCCGATCTGAGAACTATGTCGGAAGGAAGTGCCTTGACATGTCTGTCCCTGGTTGACCCTTAACCCTCGCGGTTAGTCAGATGCTATCACAATGCGCTACGATCATGACTTATAAAAAACCTATTTCTAAATTATTGAACTGTCACTAAAGAACACTTCTAAATAGAAATATTACAATAAATAAGTTATTTGTGCTTATAAATTATATTGTTCCACTATGGAGGATGTTTCTGGTTGTATAGCTCTAATTTCCGGCCAACAATTTATTGGTAGGACCACTACTGTTTAGTGTTATAATAAATTTTCGTATGATAGTTGTGTGTATGATTTTCATGGGAACTCTTGATAGAGTTGTATTGTAATAATAAATATTTATACATACTTTTGACTAGAGCTTAGCGTGGCGTGTGACCTTCTGGCTAAAAATTTTGTTAAAATATTCCGTTTTCCACTTTCCAAACGAAGTTTAGATACTATGTTGATTGGCGGAAGCGACGCCGCGATTTTGTCTTGTCAGAACAGGAAAAGAAGAATTGTTCCTCGAGTGCGACGAGATTTGAACTGACTATCGCATTTAAAGTCTGAAGCTGTTCCACTGAGCCATGATGCCTTAATAACTAATCAATATACACAGCGTCTAGCTGTACACTTTTACTTTTCATTTTTTTCACTCTGGTAACATGACATAGTGCGGCGTTGGGTTCCGCCATACAATATATAATGTCTCGAAAATTGAGTGGAAAGCGTGTATTAACTGAGTTACCTCTATATACAAGGCAAAAAAAATCATCCAGCCATCATTGTCGTTTCAGAATAGCGACAAATCGGCAAATATCAAAGTTTACATCATGATTGTATTGTACAAATCATACAACACAATATAGTAGCTTCAAGCTTTATCCCTAGCGGGGCAGTCAGAGAGGGCCGTGCGCTAAACGCTGCGGTCCCTGCATACCTCTTTCGCCTCGTTCACTGTCATTAACCTCTTCATACATGATTTCCGGGGCGTCCTCATGCTATTTACGTGACCTTCCTCCAGTATCTTCGACACTGTGTTTTCGAAGGTCAACCTAGGTCTCCCCTTACCATTTACATTACGTTTACATCATGCCTTTGGATTTTTTTTAAATACATTATTATTAGTATTAGCATTAGTAAGTATGAGTAGATATACATTAAAATGTATACAAATTATATTATTTTCATCAAAGAAACACTCTCTGATTCTTCAAATCTTTTTTTTTAAGCATCTACTTAAAAACACATTGAAGTAAATATACCGTTTCCGTTTTTGTTGTTTTATTTTGTGTTCCCATCGTATGAACTGTTAAATAAGAAATATGAAATAACTTTTAACATAAAACAAAACTTGCTTGAAAGCTACACAAAGAGACTTAGCAAAGCGCTGATAACACGACAAAGTCCCAAGTTTTTTGCAACGTAATATAATGTTGAATTATTAAATACATAAGCTTTATAATTAAGCTTTTAAAATGCATACAACTTTTATTTTTATTTAAAGAGCTTTTTTTCTATATGTGTTAGTCAATTTTCGATATGTTTTGAGGCAATATATACCATTTTTTACTAATATTCGTATATATAGATAGGTATTTGCTAGTACATTTATATATTAATATAAAATGATATACTGATAGCGTCTAACTGTGACCGCGATGGCTGTGGGTTCAATTCACGCTGTCTCAAAAATTGGATGGACGATGAGGAACGGGGTGTCTTAACACTAGGTACACACTGTCTATCCTGCTATATGAGGGAAATTATGTGAAGTGAATTAGGTTCACGTTGTATCCTGCACATGACAGGATAGGCAGAGGGACCCGTAGGGACCTAATGTTAATACACACCGTTCCCTGCTTTCCGCCTTTCGAGCCATTTCGTGTTGAGTGGTGGAATTCAACGCCACGCTTTGCCTTGTTACCAGAGCGAAGAAAATGAAATCATTCATTTTCCCCGAATGGGAATCAAATCCACAAACCGTCGCGTTTACAATTCAAATAATTTATTCAACGTAAGATTACATGATTCATTTTTTGAACGTCAAATACATTACCACCGGTTCACTAAAGTTAATGGCTCAGACCTGAGAAGAACCGGCGCAAGAAACTCAGCGGGACTTTTTTTTTCTTATATAGTATTATTATACAATCACTCATTGTTGACAATGATACGCTTAAGATAGACTGGAGCGAGCATTTCATTCCCAAGGTGTGTTATCATTTACAAAACCATTAATTAGGTAATAACCTTTAACACACAAACGTCGTTTCACTTTTTTTTAAATTGTGATATGGAACATTCTCGGACGTTGGGATCCGATTGTAAAAGCGTACACTCTGTCCAATAAAGGAATTGCGGACTCGATGCAATCGAGTCATATGCGCGGTAAGTTTCAACCTATTTCTAGTATTAATATACATCGCCAATTTTAGTAAAACCATTAATATTTTTTTTTACTTATAAAACATTTTCGAGGATATATTGAGACGCAACTGTCAATATATTAATTTCCTTAATTTCCTTACAGGCAGAGGCTATGCCTATGCGCCACGACGTTACCCATCAATAGATATATCGTCCTTAAAATAAAATATATGTCTTTAATCTTATGATCAAGAACAAAGTGTCATATTTTCAATTCTGTACCTATATCATTAAAAAAATTTACAAGAATGAAAAAAAAGAACTTAATATATAAGATTTTTATACAATTATAATATTATTATTATAAACGCAATTACTCCACAAATTTCTAAAATATTAATACGGTTCAAAGGAGCTCTAGAATTGAAAACTTCGATGCGATGCTTTAAATAAACTTGAAATGGAACGTTACGAGCTTCTTAATTGAAATAGTTGACTTTGTGCAAAGGAAAAGATTTTTAAAGATTTTCCATTTGTAATCTGGCAATGTAATGGATGAAAATGAATGTAATGTTACCGTCATACATACAATTAGTGTGGCGATTATGTCAAATCTAATCTAAGCTAGTAAGTGTCTGTCTGTCAGGTTGCGAGTTTGATTCCCACTGGAGGCAACAATTATATTTATTTTCGTTTATTATAAAATATTGTCAGATCTGGCCATTTAACACGCAATGCTCGAATTCAAACAGTTGAAAACGGAGTCTCTTGAAATTAATTGAAAAAAAGTAGTCAATAATAACAGATTAATTTATAAAATGAATGACAAATATATATATATAGAAAGAAGTCATATGTATAGTGGATATATGTCTGAGTAAACCCAAGACTAATTTGCTGTCCAATTTATTTTATTTGTGCAATTTACTTTACCTAGTATCTGTAGATATAGGATAGCGAATGATAGAGCATTATGTATCGTCTCCTATATGAGTTCTGATGAGAAATGGAGAAGAGATTGTCTTGGATTTCATGTAACAGCGGAATAGAGTATGGAGCTGAACTGTTTAAGCTTTTCTTTAGTGACTTTTACTTCTAATCTTCTTGACATTTCTAAATGACATCGTATGAAAAATCCATATTAGTACTTTAAAGACAAATTAAATTTTAATTGTACATGAAAAGTTTCATCATTTTAATATTTCGAAGCGATACAAAGCAGCTGTAGAAAGAAAAATGAAAGAAGTTTACACATTAGTAAAAGTTGCCTAGATTTGTGATAAACATTTAAAGCAGTATATATTAGTTTACTATGAAAAAAATAGTACCCATAGCTCAAAACATTGAGCATTATGATATCCTCATTATGGTCCAAGATGTTATTAACTAAAAAAAATATAGCTATTATAATAATTAAATCAATATGTTAATTTTATTTAAGTTATTTTTATTTTTATGTAGATTTTTATCTTTATATTGCATTTCATCTGTCATCTCGCTACTTACTGGTTTCACCCACTTTCACAGGTTGGCTGGAAGAAATCTCTTCTAGAGACAAGTTCACCTTTTGTAACTATATTTTTTTATGTTTGTACTTCAACATATTTTTTTTTCTATTACAATAAAGGAAACTATATATATTTTGTCGGATAACTTTTCGGAATCACCGTGAGGAAATTATTTTTGGTAAATAATGTATTGTTCTCTTCGTAAGTTCTTCATACAGGTGCTTTAGTTTTTCTTTTGTGTTAAGCACGTTGGGTCTGAACTTGTGCTGTAAGAAACTTCACAAATGCTCAATAGAATTAAGGCCTGGTGATTGTGTTGGTCCATTCAGCACATCCATAGAATTATCCTTGCACCTAATCATTATTTGGACAACTTTGTGGTAAGGCGTTAACCTTCTGGAATGTAACATCTTCCATGTTGGTATCGCCAACGAATGCAAAAGCGCATATTCCAGTTAATTTTTATTTTGCAGCTTCCAGGCGACCTCATCGGTACATGTGATACTCCAATTCTTCAAATATTCAGATCACCACGCTGCCGCCACCAAGTTTTCATATAAAATCACAGTTCATCATCAATTTAAATTTTTATGTTGAACAAAATAAAATTTAAATTTAATAAAGATGTAAATAAAATGAATTTAGATTCAAATCAAAGACAAATAAGTTTAGCTTAAGATTGTACCTCCAGCTAGAGCTCTACATTCTTGACTGAACTTTTGTAAACGGATACAAAGAATGTTACTAGCTGCCTACCTGTCTTGACAAGCTTGTACTATTGACGAAACTAAATCAAAAAAATTGTTTAATACGTTAATTTATTTAAAATATTGTATGATGCTATTTAAATTCGCTTTCTACTATAAAAAATTCTATATCGTGTTTTATCTAACAATAGCCAAAACATATCTACATGTATGATACAAGTCATATCTTAGATTTTATCATATTATATTTACTATAATATTTATCGTTTTTTATGAAAGAAATAGCTGGAGAGTTTGTTTGGTTGTACGCAGTCATCTTGGGAACTACTATTCGCTATATTTCAACCGTAATCGTTGTACCTGTGGTGAGTTACCACTTCTAAGTTCTGTTCTGTCTATTCTGTTCTGTCTTCTAATTTCTGCTATGTATGACACATGACACATTCTAATGTGTCATGTGTCATACATAGCTGTTAAGGCTTTTTAACACTGGTCTCCTTCTGTGAATCTGCGCGTAAGTCCAGTGCGAATGCAAATTTAATACGCCGCCGGAAGCTACGGAATAGGAGAAGGCTTTATGCGCAACTCCAATTTCCCCTACCCTAGAGAGGCTAGTACGAGAGGGTCATAATGATCCTCTTGCAAGTCATCGATACTACGGATATCGATACTACTGAGAGAAGCCCCAGAATTGAGGGTTATGGAAGCTCACAGTATGTGTAGAATCACGGAGGTCAAGAAGGTTTCCGCTGGGTTAAATGGCTAGTGTCGGGACAGGACTATACTGTACTGATGGGTCCCACACTACTACCTATTCGCCAGGCTATGTACTTGATAGGTGATCTGTGTTAAGGCATTTCTCAGCGTAAATACAATATGACAGTAACAATAATGTATTCAAAATACAAATTATGTGTAAATATATCGAAAACTATATATTTTTTGTATAATGTAGCATTATAAAGATGTAATTTTAAATACATCTTCTTACCAGAAAGGTAATTAAGTACTTCGAGTGGGAATGGAACTCCGCTACGTTACAGCTGCCCCTCAGTAATATTATTTAATTTTTCGAAAGTGACTAAGGTTAAACGTTTTAGGCGTGAGCTGTAAATTTTATTTCAAAGCAATATAAATTTCAACAAAGACAAAAACGAAAAATTATTTTCATCCAAAATAGAACAAGTTTCGTCTTTGGTTTTAGGCCATTGGAAATGAGAAAGTATAATTTATTTCATAACCTTCACGCATCCCACATATAGCAGGGTAGTGAAATTGATATGACTCTCCGTTCTCCGCTTTCCATCCAAATTCAAGAAGTTGCGTGTTAAAAAAAATCAAATAACTCGCATTACTGTCGTTAACTTTAAGTGTCACAACGGCGGAAGAGGTGGTTCAAGAAAACGTGTATAAATAAAATTTAGAAAATGTGCCTCATTAACTCTATTTTATTATTAATGTTAGTTAAATAAAATGTACAATTACATTTTTTTTATCTTATATATAGTTTATTTTAATAGAAAAACGTAGTACAAAATATGTTAATTAGCTAGAATGTGGCTAACTTCACATGACACTTATGGGTCATACATAAATATTTCCTTGAATGGGTCACTTGTGCAGTTGCGAATAGTCAGAAGTTAGTCACCAACCAATGTATATGGTGTCTAAACGTTTCCTGTTTAATTTCAATGGTTATTTCTGGTTATATCATAATAAAGTTTTACATATTAAATATAAATTATAATTAGGGTGGTCTGTCAGATGTATCTGATGCTGTTCGCTTCGACGAGCTTCGTTCGTCGCGCCTACAAGCGCGATGGCTGCGGGCTCGCTTCTAGCTTGGGGAAAATGAATTATTTTCACTTTCTATCTTTCAATTCACCTGTAAAAAAAAACCTTCCGGTGAGTTCTACCACTCAACACGCTGTTTTGAAAGTCGCAAATAGGGAACACACAGTCTTAACCTATCCTGCCATATGCGGGATACAGCGTGAAGCACAACATAATCTAATTTATAATCAAATAGCCAAATTTTCTTACAATTTCTTGAAGTATGAAAAAAATATTATAAGACAAATGCCCGTTTAATGGCCCGATGGAAGTGACCTCTCCGAGTGACTAATAAAAGTTTGTTCATTAGTGTATCCGCTAAGAAGTCCGCCGGTCGACTTTTAATTTCGTTTTTGCTTAATTTCAACATCTCAAGTTGTTTTGTTAGAGTCGCCCTCTTACTTTTATTAAAAAACTATTTCATCCCACCAAGTTGTCTTGATGAGATTTTATTAGACCTAGTACAAGATCTGATACGTGAATGAAATGTTAAAAGCTATTGTATTCACTGTTGAAGCTTTTTCTTGAATTTTAAGCTGCTTTTTGGGACTTTCAAAGTGTAATGTTTTCAGTTTCTTACAAAAATAAATATGTACAAATTTTATTAAGGTGTTGAAATTTATTCGTAGTGTTTTAAAATTATTACAGTTTATTTTTTTTACTTTGTCAGCGAAGAGTATGAGTAGTTAATTAATTTAATTTATATTTATTAAGTTAATTTTTAAGGGCTGGATTCATCTTAACCCAAACGGTGGCCAAACAATAATTTTATACCAAAACATATTTAACTTTTAAAAGCAGTTTATAAAAGCACTTCCTGACACTTTAAGTATATTTGCTAATTTATATTTTATTTTTATTTCTTACATTTTCTTGCCATTACACTATTCACAATGTATATTATGTTATTGTTATATGTATAAATGTATCTATATATGTCTGTATGTATGTATGTATGGATGTATTTAATTATTTATGTATATCTGTAAGTATATAGTATATGTTATTTTTTATACATTTTTTTAAATATGTATGCAAATATTTTCGTTATTTATTTCGAAACTTTACAAATATTTTGACACTCTATCCCCAATCTAAATTTTGCTATTTCCTCTGCATTAAGGTTGCCTGGCAGAGATTGCTATTAAGCAATAAGGTCGCCTTTTGTATAATTTCTGTATGTTATATATTTTTTTTTGTTGTATCTTTTCTTGGGTGTTACATAAAGGATTATTATTATTAAATTAAGATAATTTACTACATATTTAAAATTTTAGCATTATTTGGACAATAAAAATAGATATAATAGACTGTATCTCACATATTCGCTACAGTGCCTCTGCAGGAGGGAGCCTAGTGTTATGGCCTCCATATCCCGTGTGTGGACATTAACGGAACTCAGCGCTGCTTTTGGGATTATCAGTGCGAGGAAAATGACGGCCCAGATATAAATTTTAATGCAGTAAAATTTTATAAAAAGATATAAAACTGTTCCACAATGAAGAAATCAACGTACAAACTCATTTTCTAGACAGATAACTACATTTTAAGTTCTAACAAAGCACTTCGCCTAACGTTGAACTATGAAATGAATTTCTCAAGTGGCTGTAAAATTGCGAATCATTTGCAGCAGCATCAGAAATGCTAGTTTATAAGTGAATGGAGGCGTGGAATTGGCAATTTCTTTATTTCCCAACACCTGACGCTTTGATCGAGACAGACAAAGATTATTCTATATTGTTAAATTGTTAGCATTAGTATGAAAAATAAAGTTGAAATTGAAGGAAAAAATGCGAAATTACTTAAATATTTTTTTCTGATTTTTTTTGCACCATTTTGTCTGTCTCATTGCTTTCCACTTATCCAAATTCAACAACGGGTTGACTGGACGATATCTTTTCTAGATATAAGTCCAACCGCTATAAGCTACTTTAGTTACATGTCTTTTAATTTGGATATTTAGTACAATAAAGAATGTATGTTTGTATAAAATATTTGCCATCTTAGCGCAGTGGCTCAGCGTTTGTGTAAGCGCGACAGTTGTGGGTTCAAACCCCTTTCGGAGGGAATGATTTATGTCAACAACGTACTACGAGTATTATCATCTAGTGTTTTGACACTAGTTTTATTGCTGTTTTATAGGATATATTTTACATTATGCTTTTCCACTTCACCATCGGTTTATTGTATCATAAGATATTATTAAAAAAAAAACTACATCTTATTTATCTATAATTGAAAGATAAAAAAAGGTAAAATATAAATGGAATTTGTCTAACATATTTTTATTCATATTTAACGGAGCTTATACGTTTTTAAAAAAAACCCTCTTCAGTATGAAATAATTCAAATTAATCTTCTTTTTTACATCGTGCTTTATAAATAATTTTTTTTTTCCAAAATTAGGCAACAAACCAACACACACAGCCTTAAAGACAATTATACTTTACTATACCAAATACGAATAGCATAGGCACAGTCGAATTATTTAGACACTGTCTGTAGACTGGCTGTGGCGCTTGACTTTCCTCCACACCGCCCTTTACCTTTATAGAGCGAGGAAAAAACAATTAATTTCCCCGAGTGTGAATCGAACCAACAGCCTTCGCGTCAGTCGCGTCAGTCAACTGGTGGGGTATAACAGCTTCAGTATACAAGCATAATTAAATCTAATTTTATCTCATAGCATTTTACAATTTAATTTAAAACAAAACCGAGCCTATCCGTTTCTATCTTTTAAATGAATTGTTAACACATTTTACATACCAAAAGGGGTTCAAGTGGCTTGGCTATAAAACGTCGTAGTTTATAAAGTGATTGAGTAGATGCATGGAATTGGCAATTTCTTCCATTGGGACCACCTGACGCCCGCACGCGCTGCCGTGCTGCCTTGTTGCCTATCCTCTAGCTGTATTCAATTTGTACCAATACAACATTTAGTTTCATTATTTTTGATAATATTTAAAATTAACTTTATATATATATATATATATATATATATATATATATATATATATATATATATATATATATATATATATATATATATATATATATATATATATATATATATATATATATATATATATATATATATATATATATATATATATATATATATATATATATATATATATATATGTTATTATTTTATTTTCAGGCGTTTTGTCGTTAGAGAGAATTTAATGTCTAAATATGATGTATGAATTTATAGTCTAAAATATCACTACCCTTTCCAATTTTTAGTTAATTCAGAATTTTTGGGGTCGAAACTCAAATATTTTAATTTATCTAACCACGTCGTATTTCTACTTTTGTATGGCCAAAATTTATATTCTAGTCAATAAAATTATTATCTCTAGTTGTTTAATTATAATTTTTAGTCAAAATAAAAATCCAAGTACAAAAGGTAATATTGTACATATTAATACTAAAAAATTCCAAACACAAAATTTATATAATACAAAACAAAGCTTTCAATTACAACATACCTGTCTAACATCCAAACAGGCTGGGAATCATGCATTGGACAATTTGATAATTGAATAGGTATCGAGTATACGGGTCTCTTGTCGATATATTGTTAACACCACGTATGCAATAAAGCTTAATATTTTGAAAATTTCTAACATTTGTGAACGTTGTTATTGAATTTTTTTTTTTTTTCATCATCATATAGCTATTACTCTTGGGGATTTTCTACTAATAATTCTAATATTTTGCATGGTGCCATGGGCTGGACATAGGTATATTTTCTGATTTAAATATAGAATAATTAAATGTTATTTAGTATTAAAAAAAAGTCTAAGCTTTTCACTAAAATTGTATTGTAGGGTGTTAATTTTTTTGCTTAAAATTTTATTGATTGGAAATCTGGGGTGGGCGCCGGAGTGTTTTAGAATGGGCCCAGCGTCCACCTTTTCTATGTAAATTTACCTACATATATGATAAATAGTAAGCAGACAGAACCTTTCCGCCCTGACAAGTGGTGTTGATCAAGACGGAGGCAGATTATTGGTCACGTAGCAAACAATCATGTTATACAATTTGATTGTTTGTATAGATTTATATACGAGTATAATATATATAAAGTACACATATGCCTGTTTATAAGTATGTTTTTTAAGTATAAGATTTTACTCCTCCAATTACTGTAGTAGACTCCAAAAAATTTAATAATTTAGTAATATTTCATAGACGCCATTATGGCGCAGTGGATCGTATGACTGTAAACGCGGTGGTTGAAAGTTCTAATTAACCCCACGAGTTAATTTGAATTTTAAATTTATCTAATAAAATAAATTAATTTAAATGATTCAACAGTGTTGTACAACAGTTTGGTCTGATGTATGTAAGTTATATTCTATGAATCAAAGGAAGTAAGTAATGAATGAAAAAAAAGTGACTTAAAGCTATTTAATCTCCATGCTATACTAAAATATATAAGCGGCCTTTAAGACGATGGCCGTTGGCAATCAGATGACTGTGAACGCGACAGTTGTGGGTTCGATTCCCACTAGAGGGAATTAAGTATTTTCATTACATGCCTCTGGCAACAAAAACATGACATGGAGGACAAAACGCCTTTCAACTTCCCTCTGCTTACCCTATTATATCCGGGATACAAGGTGACCATACAAAAAAAAACTACACTAGTCCCGAACAATAAGTAATAAAAAATAAATAGAAATATACGTGTATATATATGTATATATAAAATAATAACACGTTATTTCATAATATTAGCAAAAATTAAACTTGTGTACAGTATGAAACAGCGTTCTCATCGCTTATCCGACAAAAGCCGCTCGCGATTCATCCGATTAGCCCGACCAATAAACAACGGGCGCGCGACGTTATTAATTTTCGATTGGTACAGGTGCTGGCAACCTTTTTTAATATTTCAAATTAATACATTTAACTTGATATTTTGACGTTTTAGTAATAATTTATATTTTTGCTTAAATAATTCATGCGCTGCGTTGAACACGCCATGTCTCTAAAAGCGGAAAGCAGGATAAGATTGTCTTAATTCTTGGTTCCTAGGTTTTTTAATATTTTTATTTAAACCAACCATTGAATTGGTTTTTCGCCTAAACTAATAGGCGATGTAACATTTTAAGCATCTTAATGAAAATACCCACGTCCCATATTTATTAAAGTTATAGTTTAAGGTAAATACTAAATTTTTTTTATGATGTTGTTACTAACAGTATCTGTTGTAATGTGAGTTAAGAGAATGAGTTTTTTTTTTCTCTGGTAGAAGATACGAGGCGTTAAGTTCTACCACTCAACACGCAATGTCTCGAAGACAGGGCGGAAACCGTATATCAGAGTGTCTTAACACTACGCCCTCTCTGTAGTCAGAGAGTTCTTGCCATAAGCAGGATAAAACATGAAGACACTAGGTATAATGGAGAGCTAAAGTAAAAAAATTCGCACAAAACTGTTGGCGATCCGCGTCAAGTTTCCTGGACCCATTGGTAATTTCCTCCGTTATGTGACGTCACGTGACGCCGTTTCTGGTTTCCTTTTAAGTCTGTCTACTGAATTTGTTACAAAAATTCGACCTTTCACTGCCTAATGATGACCGGAATAGAAAATACAGACTTGATTTTTGTCATTTCTTAGCCATTTAATGTTATATATATATATATATATATATATATATATATATATATATATATATATATATATATATATATATATATATATATATATATAGTATATAGTAAGTTTTTTATATTTCACTATATATATAGACAACGTCACGGGCTACAACTTGTTATTATTATATTATATATATATATATATATATATATATATATATATATATATATATATATATATATATATATATATATATATATATATATATATATATATAGTATAGTAAGTTTTTATATTTCACTATACACATAGACAACGTCACGGGCTACAACTTGTTATTTATATATTTTAGAATATAACAAAATCTAAAATAGAACAGCTTCATCGTATTACAACAAGTGTTTCTAGTCACGATCAGAGCTTTGATTTATGTTAAAAATTTAGTTTGAAAACTGTTAGTAGTTCCAGCTCAGTTGAAATATCGGTTATTCGAATTATGCCCAAGGATTACATCGATAATTTTCAAAATGGCAAATAATAAGGATTCCGGCAAATTCGAGAATTACTAGTCCTAATATAGATTAAAAAAACTAGGTCATTTTTTACTTTTTCATACTTGCTCTTTTTTTAATATTGTTATTAAGTTATAATATTCAGTTTAAAAATTATACTTTCTTCTTTAATAATCACAGCCAGACTCTGTTCTCTACGCCGTGATGGAGTCGAGTTTAGCAAAAGAACTTACTTATATATTGTATAAAATAAATGGAATTACTAATATGTTATAGAAGGTGAAATTTCATTTAAGCAAATAAACTTATTCCTTAGCCCTTACTTGTTTTGTAAGTAACAAATAAATAAATAAGGGTATTTTCACAGTAAATAGTGGTTTGTCACAATATTTACTTAACCTGCTTTAAGTTCTTATAAACTCTTTTTTTATTTAAAAAGGCTGTTTTCCTGTGAGATTGTTTCTGTTTGAAGCAATTGCTTTAATTTTCACTGAAAAGATTTTTTCAACTTCTAGTAATTTAATTTGTCATTTTTAACTTAAATTAATTTTGTATTTGTTCGTTAATATTGGATCCGAATATTACTTTTTATTCACGCTTTATCCTGTATATAGCAGGCTAGGCAGAGAACGCCGTATCTAGTAGCATGGCGTGTTGAGTGACAGAACTAAACGCCGCGTTTCGTCATACCACAAAACGGTATAGTCAATTTTCCCAAGTGGGGATGGGTTATAACCAATCCATTTACAAATTTACAGTTTCCCAAACAGCTTCTGCGCCACTATGTATGGCCACGTAAATATTTATTGAGATACATAGTTTTTTCATAGACTTGTCATCTTCATAGATCTCCCATATTTACCACGCGAGACGAATATAATCTGTATATAAAACTTCTTTTCTTGCTATACGTTTCTTTTTTACTATATCGAAGAAATAAAAAAATCCTTTTTTAGCGTCATGTATTCCACATGTAACAAGATAGCTAGAGAGAATTTAGTGTCAAGACTCTCCTTTTCCTATTGATATATATATAGATAATATAATGTATAATGTAAAATATAAATCTTAAGATTTGTCTTGAGATTTTCTGCCAACATGTTTCGACTATCATCTGATTCAATCAATTGACGCGGAGGCGAGTTCATTAATTCTCTCGCTACATTTCACTCCGTTAATCTTTCGGAACGCTGACTTATCGTCTTTCCATTTTGATTTGGCGCAACTTCGGTACAATGTGGGGTTTTGATACATTCTATTATTTAATTGGCTTTTGCTTTAATTTTTTGTCATTTTATATTCAGATTTGCTAAATTATTAGGTTCCACCTGTGACTTTGTCTGTACAATAAAATTTGTAAAATGATATAGGAATAATCAGTCGTATTTTTTTTTAATATTGCAGCCCTAATTTTTTTGTTGTTGTTATTTTAAGCACCAGAATATTCTGGGAGGAGCTCAGACCCCATGAACCCCATATTCCTATACTCTTGAAGATAGTGCTTGATATCTCTGATAAAGAATATAAGCAAGAAATGTAAAAACGCTTGTCGCTTTTATTCTGAACCTATCCTCAATTAAGTAACGAAGTTACCAAATTTTATTATAACATCAACATATTGTTTTTACTTTATTAAATAAATTTTATTAACATTATATATGTATCACAATATAGAGCGTTAATAAAATGAAAATTTTAATACTAAAATTTTTCCAACTAATTAATCATACTTGTATGTGAGCCAATATCTTTTCTTTAGTTATTTACTGTTAAAGCTCAGGTTTATTTTAAATATACCAAAGCAAAAAAACTGAAAGAAAAGTTAAATCTTTAATTTTTTTAATTCTGATTTAATTGACAAAGACGTTAAAAATCACATTCAAATACCAACCAGTCACATTAGCTTTGCAGTGTAAGCAGAGGGAACACATTGAAACCAGACAAGGTGTGTTGAGTGGCGGAAGTCAACGCTGCACGGAATCGAATCTAAAACCGTAGCATTTACAGTCACAGGCCAAACCACAGTGCCAAGTCAGAATCAAATTATCTTGTAAAAAAAAATTCTTTCATAAAAATTGTTTAAAGCAAAACACTTAATCCATTTCCGCCCAATCCACCCTAGACAGCGAAATGGCAGACGAATCGAGATATAAAAAGCGTCGCGTAAACCACTTAACAAAAAAACAAGTTTAAAGTAAAATTCTGATTTTCAGTATTCCAGCGTAGCATTGCATCGTTTCAATTAATCAATTAAAGCAACGCCGGGTATAAAAGTTATAGTGAGTACTAAACCAGAGTATATTCGCCTCCCGTTTTTCATCTCCTTGATCTCCCTGCTATGCAGATTTGGGGTGGGTGGAGTAAATTGACAACTAGAGAGGGCTCTAGGGAGGATGGACAGTTCAATAATGCAAGGATGTCTGATTGTTTTAACTGCTACGACATTATATATACTGTGAGTATGAATGTTGTTGTATGATAACTTTTATAATAATGTAAGAAATACTGGATTCAAACCCCAGTACCTGCTATTTTATATATTTTTGTAGATTAATAGGTTAATGTTAATGTATTTAGGCTTTTTACAGCATATGTAGCAGTCAAGCACCAATACTCTCTACATTATATAATATTTTAATCGGAAAAGTTTCCGATAGCGACATAAGTAATAAAATATTTTGTAAAAATCGGAACGACTTAGGCCTAGTTTAAAATTTATTCGATAAAGTTTCTATGTACAAAATTGATTTAACATTTTTATTAGAATTTATTATATACATAGCAATATAGAGTAAAGACGACTATAGTCGTGGGTTTGATTCCTACTATAGAGAACAAATTATTTTAATTTATCTGCATTGGTATGAGAAAGTTTTTAACGCCATAGACTATAGCGATCGCCTAATCCAGTTGTTTTAATACAAGATAGTACAGGTACACTGTACAGTATGACAGTTCATAAAGTGAACCTCGAAGTTATAGTCCCAAAGGTTTTGGCGGTTCCATATACGGCACGTAATGTCTTTATAACAAAGGAAAGTTGTTAAATATATATATATATATATATATATATATATATATATATATATATATATATATATATATATATATATACATATAGATTACTTAGTTCGCTTACAACGGTTAATTATCATAAAAAAATATCGGTGAATATTCAAAGTGATTGTTTTTATAGTTAGTAAACAGAATAATGGGAGATTTGTCATCACATTATTTTTGATGATACAAATAAATACAAAAATTCAGATTAGTTGGAAGTTTAATAGTTTTTGTATATAGAGGGCAGACTTACATATACATATATACAATAATAAATATTGATATATCCAAATATACATATATATATATATATATATATATATATATATATATATATATATATATATATATATATATATATATATATATATATATATATATATATATATATATATCAAAAGAATTTTAAAACAATTCCATATTCCTTTCAAGAGCCCAAGACAATCCGTCTATTATTACGAAATCAAAACACAGTTGAATAAAACCTAACATCACGAGACTAACTCGAGCTATTGAAACAAGATTTCAAAACGGAAATAAAAGCCAACTCTTCACAGTTGCTAAGAAAAAGGAGATTCATTTGCGGAGATTGTGCAGCTGTTAATAGATCTTAGGGTGTTTACAGATTGGGCGGTTGAACGCGATGTTTATATAATTGGTTTTTTTTTGCTTGAAAATGACTTTATATGGTTTATAGGAGGTTTTCTATATTTTCCTTAGTTGCAACAACTTGCCTTAATAATGCAAACTTAACTTAACTTTAGCGGTTATATCTGGACTAGATAAATTATGTAATAAATTGAAAATTCTATATAACATTCCCACTTACTAGGCGACATTTCTAGATATCTACACTAAAACTAATTTTAATGACAATTGTATGCTAAGTTCTTATGAATCCATCTTTTATTTCTCTAAATGTGATGATTTTGGGTGTTGGGTAGTAGCTTTCAAGCAAATTTAATTGCACTTTAAAGCGCTCCATACAAATTGTCCTTTAATAGATTTAAGTGGAAACGATTCAGCTACAGGCATTGTGATTTTAAATTAATTTGCTAGAACTCGAATATAACGTAGGATAGAGAAGCACTTTGTGAATTATATACTAGAAAATTTAATTGGAGCTCATAATTTTAAAATGTTAAAAAATATATGAAATGAACGATAACATTTATTTGTTATTCATTTATTTAGCTTCACTCTGTATCTCACACATAGCGGGGTAGGCAGAGGGAACTGTGGGTTGAAGGCACCTAGTGTTAAGACATTCCGTTCGAAGCTTTCCGCAATTTGTGGAAGGACCGCCGTAAACCCAAAGCACGCTACAGCTTCTGTCTCTAAAAACGACGTTGTGGGTTCGATTCCCACTCGGGCAGAATTAATTATTTTCATATTCTTCGCTCTGGCAAACGCGGCGTTGAGTTCCGCCACTCAACACACAAAGCCTCGAAAGATAATTATTTTATTTTACTGTTTGAAGATACATCTCGCGTTACAATTTTAGATAGAGATGTGGGTATAAGATATTCATCTTTATTATTTTTAAAGTAATTTCCTTAGGTTGGAATATCTCCATACTAAGGGAAGTAAATTAATTTATAGAAAACGTATTAAAATTGAAACACATGGGGACTTGAATCCACGACTCTTGAAAACTGTTCAAGCTGTTTGCTCACTAAGCAATACGAAAAAATACATTGTTGTTTGTTTTAAAAAAAATCTTGACTTTGCTCTCCACTCCTTTAAAGATAGTGAATAGATGGCTAAAAAAAGCCAAAGCTTTGGTTTGTGTTTCATCCATCAGTAAATAAGACACTTCGCACTTTAAGTAATCAGGCCAGATAAACATCTGTCAGGCGGTTCAGTACCTGCTTATTGTAATACAAAAATTATATTATAACACAATGCTCTTTATTCAATAATATACCATATAAAATGTACTTTTATGAACAATATCTCCACAAGCTAAATTTGTCAACTTTAATATCATTTGTTGGTAAAATATGAAATATTATTTCAAACCGTATACAAATCTGCTATCTCGACTTTTACTATGAAAAATTCACCTCTAATCCCAATTTATCAGTTTGAGTGATTTAGACCGCACCGCAAAACATTAGTTGACAAATAGCATCAATGGTATACAATAAAACATTAAATATATAGAATATACGTACAAACGCCGTTTCACCCGCAAACGGTACCGGGGGTCATTTAGGCAGATAACCCGCAGATTTATGTAGAGTGATTTTTAACCCAGTATCAGCCTATAGCTTACTGAGCGAGTTTGTGATTAACGACACGTTTCGGCCTAAATTTGTATGTAGCATGTCAGTTTTTTGTTGGTTTTTGTTGTTCAGGCAAATGTTCATGTTCTTATGATTGATTTAGAATGTTTGAATTTGGTTAGTATTGAGAGTTTATTTTGCTTCCATATGTTTATTTTTTCCATATGTTATAAACGTTTCTAGCTATGACTAGCTATTGGAGAAAATCCTAAAAATATATATCAATTTCTATCTATCATAATAAAGACGAAAATAAAAGCGTGTAAGGGTTATTTTATCGAATTATTAGAATTATTTTTTTTATATTTATTCATATAAGTATATATATATATATATATATATATATATATATATATATATATATATATATATATATATATATAATATATATATATATATATATATATATATGTATATATATATGTATATAGTTCGACCACGACATCAATGCCCGTATAAACGCTGCCTGGGCCAAATGGCGGGAGGTCACTGGTGTAGTCTGTGATAGCAGAATACCGCCCAAGCTCAAGGGACTGATATACAAGAGCATTATCCGACCGGTTCTTTTATACGGCAGCGAATGTTGGCCAACATTATCTCGGCACACTCAGGAGCTTCACGTCACGGAGATGAAGATGCTGAGATAGATGTGTGGCGTTACGCGGTCCGACCGCATACGCAACACATTCGTTCGAGGTAGTCTTGGGGTCCGTGACGTAGCGGATAAGCTCCAAGAGCGTCGCCTGAGATGGTATGGCCATGTTATGCGCCGATCTGAGAACTATGTCGGAAGGAAGTGCCTTGACATGTCTGTCCCTGGAGTTAGACCACCCGGACGCCCAAGGAAGCGATGGCTGGATGTCGTGACACAAGATAAGAGAGCCAATAGATTGTCCACTGAGGATGTTAAAGACCGTGCAAAGTGGAGTAGGCTTAGTCGGAAGGCAGACCCTGGCAAAAGCCGGGACTAATGCCAAGAAGAAGAAGATATATGTATATAGTTTTTCAATAAGCAAGTAAGTTTATCAACTATAAATGCGAAATTAAATGAATGGGTGAGAAAATGGCTTTAAAATTTTAATTTACATATTATCACAATATCTCAAGACCATAATAATTCAACAACAATTCATTGCTATAAAGCTTATAAAGCTTACTTTTAAGCTTAATCTATTGTTCTAATGTCATTTAAATGTACACTGTTTTACTTGAAACTTGAGTAAACAAATCTAAAGTGGATTTGGGTCTGTAGGACCGAAGGCGATACAACAGTCGTTAATCATAGTGATAGTTGCAAACTGGTTGACTACTTGTGAGTTCTACAAGTTAGTTTATTTCAAGCTATCTTTGTAGATTAACGGGAGCTTGAGGATTTTCATTTAAAATATAATATAATTAAAAAAAATGAAATAAGTTTTTTTATTTTTAGTAATATAAGGCTATCTATACTTGTTGGATATATGTTACCATGTGTTTCCATATACATGGTGAATAGCATGGCATAATATAAAATGTGACATCAGATGAACGCAATATGCAATTTTAATATAATATAATTTAATAGTGTCATTTTTATTAACCTAAATGTACGAGGCTACGATAAAACTCCCACATTATACCCAGAAATCAGCATAAAACATCAAACTAGTGACAAATTCAAAGCGCCATATGCGAACTTTCCGTATCATAAATGACTCATGCAAGGGGTCTTTTATGACCCATCAAGCACCGTTGTAAAACGTTGCGTGACACAAAAAATTCCTGAGGGATCAATAAGTTTGTTTTACTCATTCACCCGTTGTGTAATAAAATGGTTGAATTATTGCTCAACTGTGTATATAATTATAAAATTACGTAAAACGTAAATATCTAAATTTTCTATATACTTGACAAAATACGTACCCCTCGGGATTTGGAGCCCATACTATTGCTATAGGTTAAGATGTCAATATTGTTATTGATATCAAAAATAAATATAATAATCTTGAACTATTATGACGCATTGGGATTGGCGCCACTCAACACCATTTCTTGAAACCAGGTGAAAAGTGGAGATCAGAGTAACTTGACACTATCTCTAGTCAAGTTTCAGTAGGGGTTAGAAAGGTTATCTATACCTTGCCATATGTGATAACAGAGTAAAGCTCGAAAATATGTTTATAAAAATAACAATAAATACATTAACACATCCAAAGTAAGTGGTAAGAGAGGTAATGGGAGACCCCGGTTGACCTTCGAAAACACAGTGTCAATTATACTAGAGGAATGTCACGTAAAAAGCACGAAGACCCCCGGAGAGCATGTATGAAGAGGTTAATAACAGAAGACGAAAGAAGGCGAAAGAAGTATGCTTCGACCATAGCGTATGGCGATCCGTTCTCTCTGATAACTCCGCTAGGGATGTACATTAATACATACATAAGTTCACGCTTTATCCCTAGCCGAATACGGGCCGTACTCATCTCTTTCACCTTGATCACTGTCAATAACCTCTTCATACATACCTCCCTCCCTTCCCGACCAAAATTTACGTGACCCCTCCAGTATCTTCAACACTGTGTTCCAAGGTCTACCGAGGTCCCCCTACCTCTCTTACAATTAACAATAATAGTATATATATATATATATATATATATATATATATATATATATATATATATATATATATATATATATATATATATATATATATATATATATATATATATATATATATATATATATATATATATATATATATATATATATATATATATATATATATATATATATATATATATATATATATATATATATATATATATATATATATATGAAAACATCATTTATGGATAAACCAAGCTAAAGAAAATCTCTCACTTCCAATCAGTACTCAGAAATCGTACAGCAAGTATTTAAGCACTCCCTCGTCAATCTTAAAGTAAAAGCGGCGAGGTTTTTTTGCAATCCAAACTTAACAAGACGAAACGGGAAGGGAATCTTAAAAAGAAACACGTCTACCGAATTTTTAATTCCACCCGCTATTACTGTAGATCGAACGAGTCATCAATTAAATTACTTATTCCATTGTCAGTGCAAAGTGTTCAAAGTCACAATAATTTTGTTCAAGCAGAATCGATCCTTACATTTTGGGGATAGAAATCATTCTTTTGGTATTGAAAGGAAGGGTATGTACCCCATTTTTGGGACCCCCTAGACCCTTGGGAGTTGTATTGTAGGTATGCAACGGTAACGTTGCGTTTTGTGTTTGTCTTCATGTTGGGGATAACAATTTCATCTTCAAATATACATTTTAGATGAAGTTAATGAATGAATTAGAATTGCTAGGAAATCAAAAGGCATTCTTGTTTGGATTCAGTAAATATTTGTAAATACAATCAAAATATAAATTTAAAACATATTTAAAACACAAATGTAAATGTAAATAAATAAAAATGAATATTAAGAGGACAGTCGTGGGGCAGAGGCATAGCCTGTGCCTGTAAACGAGACGGTTTGTGGGTTCGATTCCCACTCGGGGAATGCCTCAAACGGCGGAAAACGGGGAACGGAGTGTGTTATCACTAACTTCCTACGGTTCCCTCTGTCTACCCTGCCGTGTGCGGATACTACCAAATACGGGATTTAAGTTAAAATACTAAGTACTTCTAATTAAAATACCCATTAAGTCATCTGTAGTAATGGAAATATAAAAATATTAGCTTAACTGTATATAAATAACTGTATATAAAAAGACGGTATAAAATCCCCATTATAAATCCCATCAGACATTTCTGTGACAAATCGGCTAATGTCAATTTAGCGATCGATTTATTTTGAAAGGAATTATGCTGTTCAATCGACTCGTTGAGATTAAAGGGGAATTAATTGATTGAAACTAAGTGAAGACAAGTGTCTCTCGAATTTGAATTTTAAAAAATACTACAACAGAATCGATATAAGAAACGTGTATTTACTTTTTGTGTCAATTGTAAAAAAGAACTAAATTTCTTTATTTTATACGTTTTGTAAAAAAAAATTCTTATCCTAATAATAATTTACAGGCAATTAAAAAATAAACTTCTCTCTTGCCATATGATTATAACTCGTAATAATAATCTTTGGTAATTTGTAAAAATCTCCCTACAAAGATACTGACAACATAAATAAATTATTACAAGCGTATTAAAATTGCAACGTACCTTGAAAATAACGTATGGCTTAGACAGTTTCTAAGAGCGGCTCTCGGATTGGGTTTAAATCCCGCTGCCTTCATAAATACATATACTTTTTCACAAAAGATTTTTAAATTGCTTTACAATAATTTGGTAAAATTGGTACGGAACCACGTGTGCGAGTACCACTAACATTTGACTGATATTTTTATTGAATAAGGAAAGCAGACGAGACCCACCTTATAACAGCATTAGAGGAGCTGTGAATGCATTGCCAGCGTTGTTTGAGAGTAGAGCTTAACATATTCACAAAAATCAAACAGATCAATATAAGTTATTATATTTCCTGACTCGGGGTTTTCAGATCTGCGATAGATTGCTCCTATCAATAACACTGAATGTTCCTTTATATGAGATGTTCAAGTGACCGGTAGCGTACATACGTAGATATATCGTACGTAAAATACTATCAGCTTTTTTTATTGCTACGATTTTACCACATTTGTCTATAGGTAGAGAATTTACAAGTATTCATATATATATATATATATATATATATATATATATATATATATATATATATATATATATATATATATATATATATATATATATATATATATATATATATATATATATTATATATATATATATATATATATATATATATATATATATATATATATATATATATATATATATATATATATATATATATATATATATATATATATGACAATTCGCTTTCATCTGCGGCTTCGCTCTCTGTGGACAAATAGAAATAATAAAGAATACTTAAAGAATACATATAAAAAAATTTTAACCCGCGCCTGATGGGCACCGTCCATGCGCTCTGACCACTAAGCCATGCGTTTTTCCTCAAGCAGTGTCGATATTCTTATACGCTTTTTACAACTTATTACGTTGTTAGCGTCTCTGTAGGGAGACTTTCAAATTTTTCAGATATTTTTCTATCCTTAGTGTGGTGTATTAAAATCAATAAAATATTTAAGAATACTTGTATATATATAGAATATGATACATTGGACTTTGACTTTTAATTTTGGCTTAAACGTATATATATAGCCTATAGCCTATAGGTTAATGGATTTTTTAGCCTTTTCAATTTCAACCAGTAGTTGCTGAAATTGAACATTTGAACCCAAATCCAAGAGACGCGCGTTCAAATCCCTTTAAATACTTTTAAATGTACACATTCTCTGAAAATATTCGGCCATTTCTGTTACATTAGTCCCCCCATCGCCCCCGGCGGGGGATGACGACGATAAATTATACGAAATTGTTGTGATCCCGAATATTGTGTGTTAGGAGGAGATGATTAATGTGTGCACGCTTCATTCTAATAATCTACGGTCTTTGCAATTAACTTGTTAATATTGGAAACGTTTTAATGCTTAAATTAAAGTCTTTAACCGTAAAGTGTTTGTGTTTGGTTTATTTGGAAATTGGTGATCATTTTGTTAGCTTGTATTATATGTATGTATATTATAACTAAAATGTTATGTCACTTATTTTTGTATATGTGTGAATAATCTATATATAGATAGATGGCTTGCCTTTTTGTTGGTCTGTAAATGTCAATTTATTGTAATATATAGAGACAGGCGTAGATATTTTCACAATTCGCTAGGAAAAGTTTATGGTCAAATAGGCTGAGGAGATTTTTTTTTTTGAAAATTAACCTAGAATTCTCAAAATAATAAAAAAAATGATAAATACTATTTATAGAAACGTCTACTTTTTACGCCAAAATGATTTCAGTACATTATGGATCGTAAAACAATTTTAAGCAAAGTGCTTCTTTGCTCTCGTAGAAAAACATCCAGCCCAAGCACATACACGCCTTTAACATATTCCCTAAGGTAATTTGGATGCAGAGGGCGATGAAGAACTTCTGTGCATACTATAAGGGGGAACTATTTCAAATGTTATGTACGCTGTACTCTTAATAGTCGCCTTGAGGCATGTTTGAGTATTATGTCGATATCTCGGTGCGGCAAAATTGAACCGTTAAAGATTTATACCATTGCGGAACTTTAGTTACAAATTGCGGAACTAATAGCGTTAGTTAGGTTATTATTGTGTTTAAATTATCGAGTGTAAGCTTTTTGCATGGGTGAGCTTTTTGAAGAATTGTATAGCGGAAAGACAAATATATACATATGTATGTATTTAAATTTTATGTAGAAACACCGATTGGCACCCAAACAACTTACATTTATTTTAAGTTTCTTCTCTATACCAATCTCTCTGCCTACCCTATATGCGGGATACAAAAAAATTAAACCCAATAAAATTGGGAAGCCATAAAAACTAAGCCTAATAAAATTACAATCTTAATATTAGTCTACGGAACCATTAATATACTTGTATTAAACATAATTATCTTTACCTATTGCATTTCTCTCTTCCCAGAGGAATTCTACTCACGATCTTTATTTACATAGGAATATAAAATCAAACATTTTGCAAACGATAATAACTAAATGTAAAAGATGTTTAATTAAATGTGTATATTTATATAACATTTAACTTTCAGTTTATATGGAAAGGAAAGAAATATAATATGTATAGGTATATATAAAACTCTTCTTTCTGTGTGACTGACAGACACCTCACAGGCAAAACAACGAACTAAGAAAGTGAAATTTGGCATGTATGTTATTGAGAATATAACCCGAAATTCCAACGGGACATAAATCGGGGTTTTATGTTTTATAGTCTACATAAACGAAATTAAGGACTATAGCTCGTATATCATAAATAAATATCATAATCAATATTAACAAAAAGCTACCGTAACACTGTTTGTATGCAACCCCTCAAGAGCATTTCATTCTGCTTGTGAAATAATTCAAGTACTTAGGGACCCCCAAATTTTCTGCTGTGTATGGTCAATGATCTCATTTTATTAATAATAGAGGGTAGCAAAGTAGCTCAAGGTGTTTTTGGATGAGAAATGCTGATACTGCTGAGAACCCCTGTAAGACGATATATATATATATATATATATATATATATATATATATATATATATATATATATATATATATATATATATATATATATATATATATATAGATATATATATATATATATATATATATATATATATATATGTATTTATATATATATATATATATATATATATATATATATATATGTATATATATATATATATATATATATATATATATATATATATATATATATATATATATATATATATATATATATATATATATATATATATATATATATGTATGTATGTATATATATATTTTTTTAAATGAACGCCTTATAAATTAGTTTAAGCAATTTTGGACAGTTGCCTATCTTTCATAAATTCATAGGCGATTTAAGTAAGACTTCAGTAAAGTTTCATGTACTCATTATTCCTATACAATGTTTATACATACATTATATAAAATATCCAAGGTATAAGGTTATATTTTTTTTTCATACCGTCTGTTAACTGTTAACATTCAAAATTACGCTAAGTGTATGGAACGTAATATGTTGTATCTGTCATATGTTGTATCATATGTTATATCATAGACAATAGACAATATATTACGAATAAAAATCATATATATAAAAATATTTATTATGATTAATTTTTTTTTAAATTCATTTTCAAATTTCCATCATTTTTTTTCTTATAGTTAGCCTTACACATCTTCTTATCAAGTTAAGTAGAGAGAGCTTAATATTAAAACACTCCACTCTCTACTCTCCACTATCAGCCTAATTTTGACACAATACATTATTTTTAATCAATATAATTACAATTAAACATCGTCCTATTATATGGATACTCGATTTAAGCCAGGGGACATTAACTCGATCCGTGGGGTCCTTTTTAACGATTTCCAGCGCCATTTAACTTAACATATTAGAGGAAGGGGTTGTAGACTGATCAAGTGGAAACGCCTAATGTTTTTATTTGCGCAATTTAGGATTATGCTGTCACGTATAAGTTGACATTAAGCTGATTTGGTGTTAGGATTTGTTTAAAATTGTTAAATATACTGTACTTATTATTTGAAGAAGAAAAAAAAAGAATAAAAGCCCGTCGTAGCGCATCGGCAAAGGCTCTGACTGTAAAGGCGACGGTCGTGGGTTTCATCCCCACTCGTGGGAATGATTTATTTTCATTTCCTCGCTCTGTAATTAGACACAGTGCGGAGTTGAGTTCCGCCTCTCAACACGCAATATCTCGGAGATTAGGCAAAAAGGACGGAAGAGATTTAAAGTTAGACTTGTCAATATATTCTCACTGTACACACAGTCTCTCACAGTGTGTCACCTGTCAAAATTATATATATATATATATATATATATATATATATATATATATATATATATATATATATATATATATATATATATATATATATATATATATATATATTATATATATATATATATATATATATATATATATATATATATATATATATATATATATATATATATATATATATATATATATATATATATATATATATATATATATATATATATATATATATATATATATAATATATATATATATATATATATATATATATATATATATATATATATATATATATATATATATATATATATATATATATATATATATATATATATATATATATATATATATTGTTACATACAATATATATTGTTGATTTAAATCAAATGTATCAAATAGTAAGTATAAAAATCTAACTAAGCCTTTAAATCCCATTAATTCCATAATTGCCAAAAATCCTTCATTAAAAGAAATTAATTCCTCAGAATGATTTGCATGTTACTTTTTACGCATCACGAAATTCGCGTCGTGTCGTTCAAATTGTAAGCGTTCCCCTTCTTTACAATTTTCTTCGACGGGGTTAAGTTTGTTAAAGTACTTTCTATTTCTCACCCAAATCAAATGCAAGCAATTACTTAAAAACCCAAGCGAACCAGGAGCTCAATGTAAATATATAAATGGAAAAAAAAAGGTGAAGCTAGAACGGATATTTTTGGTGAATGGTTCTGTATAAATAATATTAATTCTTGTATGGACTATTATTAGAATGTATTGGGTTATTATAATTTGCTTTGTATTTTATTTATTATTTGAGTTATTGCGCAATGTGAAAGCAGGGAACGGAGTGTCTTAACACTAGGTTCCAACAGTCCCTACGCCTACTCTGCCATGTGCGGGATACAGCTTGAACCTATTATAATTATTATTATTTGTATTTTAAAGGTTGTCTAGGATGATTTAAAAGATATAAATATGTATATATGACATTTAAAACATATAAACATATAAATTCAAACATTTTTATGTTAAAGTAATCTTTTTTTACTTATATATTGTACAAAATCTGTGGGTTTTCTTGCCGGCTCTTCTCAATAGAACTGTTTTCAGAGCCGCTGCTTAATAGACTATTCTGGATTAGAATATGCAAATTATGTTAAAATATCATATTTAGTTCATATATTGTTAACTTGATCTCACGTTCAAGATTGTACATAAGAATTCAAAGTGAAGAACAAGTAAGGCACTTCTTTAACATTAGGTCTCTGTTGAAACTACTGTATGTTTGTATCCAGTACGACAAAATTATAAGCTATGATCGATATATATTGAGATAATCAGGTAATGATGTTGATAGATAGATGAGATTATAGTTTTACTTTATTTGTCCAAAATAAAAAAAAAAAACAGATTAAATAAATAAGTTCTATAGGAGAATCACTATTAATAACACAATATCTGTCAGTAAAAGTCGACGGGTCGAGGGTTCGATTCCTACTCGGAATTTTTTTTTTCATTTACCTCGCTCTGGTAACAAGTTCAAAAGTCTTGAAAGGTGGAAAGCGGGGACGGAGTGTCTTAACACTAGGTTCCCTCTGCCAACTCTGCTATATAAAAATAAAAAAATTAAAAATATTTTATAGAAAGCGCCATCACAAAAATTATAAAAAATTATGGCAGTTTTAACATAAAAATCACATAATTCTAAAAACCGAACCAGACTCCCCGCTCCCATGGGCGAGGTGCGTGAGGGCAGAATTAAAATTATAACCAAAGAAATACTCGACGAGACGGAATGTCTACGTGCAATGAAATTTTACTTTACGCTGACTACGGGCTATATAAAAAAAATATATCTACTATCAGAAATATATCCAGAAATAAAGTTTTTACATGACTCATAGTTATAGTGAATTTTATTCTAGTGTGTTTATACAAAATTATTTTTATATATCATATATATGTTGTCATATATATGTATGTATCGCCGCCTGTACCTCTATAACTGTTGGAGGGCGGCAATCTAGCTGTTGTACTGTAGAATTTGGACAATTGAATGCAAAAATAACAAGCAAGAGGGGAAGATTTTCGACAAAATGTGTAGATTTCTATAAGAGATGACAAAATTATATAATTTTTATGAGGTAGCAAAGAACTCAAATTTCCCGCCCTAGGCTCGAGCCTATTAAGGTAAGGTGCTGTGTACATAGATATATAGAAAAATAATATATAGAAGAATTATTCATAAAAATATATATGGAGCGTCATATTTTAGAAAACAATAAATATTTCAGGCGTTACTCGAAACCGCGTCAGTTAGCCGAAATTTTTCTACATACAAACGTAAGAAAATTTCGACTTAATTTGTTAAAGATAAGAATGTATGGCTTAGTTGGCTAGAGCTCATTTTGGTCGGTATCTCAGAGATGCGAGATCGAATCTCACTACATTCAAGTGTTTTCTTCTCTTAGAATATTTAATAATAACCTATGTTAATAAATGTAAAGTAGCATATCATATGTATATGAGCTTTAGTATCGTGAAGTGCACGAAGTTTCTAACATAAATTGTGAATTAAACGTGCTATAACAGCAAAGCATGTACGTGTACATGACATAAAACTGCCTGAGCGTTTGAAACCGTAGCATTTGCAGAAAAAGTTACCAAAATATTTTATTTGAACATTGATTATATATTAGCTTTATAAATATAAATAAATTTATAAATATCATATTCATAAATAATCCATTTAGTTCCGAAACCCACTTTATTATACAAATAACATTCATTCATTACAAGTAGTAAATAAAAAAATCTATGAAATTTAACTTCATAAAGTATATTATAATTATTTTATTTGCAAATGAAATGTATCTATTGTAAATGACTACAAATACGTTTAAACAAGTTCTTCAATAACGTTAGTTGTCAGCGTTACTTATGAAATAAAATGTACTGTACATAGCAAGTATATACTCAGAGATTTTCCAAAATTATATATTAATTTAACGCATATATTCAGTTCTTTTTTGTCTACAGTACATCAATATCTAACAAACGAAAATTTTGTCAGCACATTAATATCATCTCTCTTCTTTAATACGGGCAAAACGTCCTTGATTTTGTTGTATATCCATAATTTTGAGAGAAGATCAAATTTTTTCTTAAAAAAATCAACTATAATATTTTTTTTTTGTGAAGGTATAGCCTATAATATAATAAAACAGTAAAAAAAATTGTGTTAGTATATTGAATATTTTTACAAAAAATGATGCAGGGATATGTATAAAACACTTATAGAATATGATTATTTTTGACTGTCAGTTTGTCTGTTAGTACGCACACATCTTCGGATCTACTGGACGGATTGGAGTGATTTTATTGTATATCTGTTAGGTCAGGGGGCGGGATCTAGTCTATAATATATTTTGAAAATTGCAAACCTTCAAAGCAAACCTGATACACAACCATAGTAGACCAGCTCAATTTTCAGAAGTAATGGAATACTGCCTTAATAAAAATATTGAAGGCTATAAGTTTTTCAATTTCCAATGACATATATTAATCAAGATCTAGATCACTTGATTTAGAACCTCAGTAGAATATCTTAATTATATTATATCAAAAACGCGTGTAGAAAATCAAGTCAAATTATTGTCGAATATCCAATTCTATGATACCTTCGAGCATAGAAAAATCAAACTTTTAAATCAAAGCACTCTAAGCATATGAAAGCTTATGCTTAATTTTTGCCGTCTTTATATATATATATATATATATATATATATATATATATATATATATATATATATATATATATATATATATATATATATATATATATATATATATATATATATATATATATATATATATATATATATATATATATATATATATGTATGTATATCAAGAAAAAAATCCAGTATAAACTTATTTATGTAGATCATTTGACACAAAGGTCACACGACCATGCGAATATTCAATTTAAGCATTTTTTTATCTTTTATAAGCTTTATAAATTTGTTGAACTTGTTTTCATTGATGGTAAATTTTGTACGGAACCCTCAGTGCGCGAGTACCACTCGCGATTGCCCAATATATACAAAACTATTAAGAAAAAAATGTAACAAACGTTACTAGTCTAAAAACTTGAAACAACATTCCAATACATATTCTATTTAAAATAATATCTTACGAGCCGTAAACAGTAGACATAACATCCATTTCAGTATCATCGTTTTCAAGAACACACTAATATTTTAAAAACTAAAATAAAAAGTGATCAAACTCTCTTCAAACGTATGATAATGAGCAAACTTTTACTTAAACAATAAAAGTTTTTACACGCGTCAATTTTCCACACGATATCCCCACAATTCGGTACTAATTTAAAACTTCCAGTGCTCTATGGACCATTACACTAAGCAAGCTAATGTTTAAATTTATCGCTTACACCGCGTTTGAGTCTACAGCTAAAGTGTAGAAAATTATTCTAACACTATAGTATATAGTAATCTCCGTATATTGTGATTTAGTATTACTCTTACAGTTGGATTTGCGAAATCTAGATAGACATAGGTTCGATCAAAATTTGGACAACCATGAAAACTTATGGGGTTACATCAAACCAGCCAATTTAGATTGACGAGTTTTAAGCTTGTGGGGAAGGACAATTACACTTTTCTAACAATTTTGACCTCTGTACGATTTGACACTGCTATATCAATTCAGAAAGATTCTTCTGAGGTCATCTGACTCTTCTATCAATGTACTTGTCACCGTCGTCCTTTCTTTTGGTCGTTCCGAATGTGCCAGTTGAGCACAAATCACTTCGCCAATGTCACGTTGTATAGAGCACCTTCATCCTTTACCCGACATCCGTCATCCGTCATCCGTCATCCGACATCAGATATCAGATGACAGATTCTGTCATCCATAATGATGAATGTATTATACTACTTAATACATTCATCATTTAAATGAAATTATTGATTAGTTAGTATTTTAATTAAATTATTAAGTAGGTCAGACACAGGTTATTTTAAAAAAAAATATTATTCTGCATTGAGATATAAAACTTCTTTATCATCAATATACAATAATAACAAACGTAAACGTAACGTAAATAATATTTCCAATCAAAATGAGCTTAAAAAACAATATAATCCCATATGGCATGTATAAACAATATTGAGCTTTATACAGGCTGTATAACCACTATACTGTACACATAATTATTATAAAGCCTATATAATCACTATACAGCCTGTATAAACCCTAACTTCTTATACAAAATAAGCTCCCACCTTTGTAATTTCGCTATAGGAGCATCACTATCTACTCGCTTATTTTTTTTATACTTTCTAAAGAAATCTCCATCTATTTTAACTCTTCTGTCGCAATTACTGTCTGTTTTAGTTGAAGACACTGCATCATGTCTTGGATAGAACAACCATTTCTTAGATCCGAGACCGTCACTTTTCAATATTTCTTGTATGCGATCCTGTTTCTTCTTCGTTGCTAAATATTTTGTTGTGTTCTTTTTGTGTTTGCTAGCTGAAAGTATAATTAAGCTCTTAATGTTGCCATATTCAGACACGCCAATTAGAATTAATTTTATTTACAGTATTATACTGACAGTTTGCCTACAAATGAAGAAAATGTACATATATATATATATATATATATATATATATATATATATATATATATATATATATATATATATATATATATATATATATATATATATATATATATATATATATATGTATATATATATATATATATATATATATATATATATATATATATATATATATATATATATATATATATATATATATGTGTGTACATATATCACGAACTAGTAGTCCAAAACTTTAATAAGCAATTAACAGAGTAATGTGTGAATTATATTTTTCTTAGATTCTCTTTAGTATGCAACACTAACTGCAAGAGCAAAAGCAACGCAAATTAAAATAGTCGATCTGAGCTTTATAGATAAAATCGCAATAAATTCAACTATATAGCTATAAAATTCTCATTTTATAATATTACAGTAATAAAATTTATGATATATATTTTAACGAATTGCCATCATTTAGCGGGTCCACAGAGAAGTTAGACATATCTTCTTTTTTTTCAGCTTCTCTCTTTATCATACGTCATACGAAACAAAAGTCAGTGGTCAGAAACGGAAGGAGAGACCTCGGTTGACCTTCAACACAGTATCTAAGATACTGGAGGAGTGTCACGTAAAAAGCACGAGGACCCCCTGGATGTATGAAGAGGTAAATGACTGAATGTCGAGGCAGAAGACGTAAGCAAGTACCGCAGCGTTTTGCACTTAGTTCGCTTGAAGCGAAACCTGAAGCTGTGTAAGTATGTATGTAAATATGTATGTATATATTTATGTATATATGTATGTATATATGTATATATATATATATATATATATATATATATATATATATATATATATATATATATATATATATATATATATATATATATATGTATGTATGTAGTATGTGGACTCCCCTTCTGAAATATTGCGTATTAAGTGGTGGAACTCAACACCGCGCTTTGTTTACACTCAGAGCGAATAGATGAAAATAACTTATTATATATAACAGTCAGACACTGCTATATTTCTACATAATTCAGCTTATGACTCAAGTTTATCTGTTCAACCAATTTTCTAAGCCTCTAGGCATTGTATATACGATGACCAACCCAAATGAGATTTAAGTATATCTTAAAAATTTAAAGTTTAACGCCACAAACAACCGAAACTACACAACATGAAAAAGGCTCCTTAGGAAATACAGGAGGGTCACTAGGAGAGGATTTCCCGTAATGAAAATAGGATTGGAAAAAAATGGAATTTTACATTTTATAGTCCACAACACATTGCCCACGTATAGTCCACAAATTGGGGGTTTCGGCTCGTATTTCATACATATAAAGACCAGAGTAACTCGTGAAATCCACTGTCCATTGTACTGACATTTATCGTTATAAATTAAAATCATAATGAACTTATTGTTAATAATTTAAAATTGAAATAAGCTTAAATCCCGCTATTAATTATATTAATGAATCTGCATATAATATTAATACATTGATTGAAACAATCGCTTTAAAACGGTTTTAATAGATACGTATCACGACATACTCGTATGCATAAATGCAGTGATATAACAGTATATACGTGTTTGATTACTTTGCAAGAGAGAATATTTTTTTTTATATAAAGGAAATTACTATTATATATTACTAACGAGGTGCCAAGGTATAGGTTCAGGGTTAACTTGTATGTGGTTGAAGTAGAAACTAGACGTATAACTGCGAAATCTCTCTATAGTTTGCTAAAAGTATATGTATATATATATATATATATATATATATATATATATATATATATATATATATATATATATATATATATATATATATATATATATATATATATATATGTGTGTGTGTATGTATGTAATAATTTTAATAATATTTATATGTGTTTATTTTAATTTATTAATTTTATGTTTATATTCACGTTTTACTTTATATTTTAATTTTCAAATCTTGTTTTTTTCTTGTTTTTGCACTATCTCTTCCCGCTATTTGTTTAAGAGTTACTCACTTCCACTGGTTGGCTGGAAGAGGTTTCTTTTAGAAATAAGCCCACCATTGCCGACATAAGTTTATTTTATGTGCATTTTTTTTAATGTGTGCAATAAAGAATATATATAAAAGATCTCTGCCTGTCTAGAACTATTACTAATTAGGCGGCACTAATCATTTTGAATTTGGTTAAGTAGTGGGAGGAGCTCGGAGGAGGTGAGGGGCGGTGAGTGTTAATGTTTTTAAAAAAAATACACCGCGATGGGTGCCTGGCCTACCGCACAGTGAATCCATGAAATGCTTAGTAGTTTCTTCTCTTCTCTTAAGAAACGTATAAAAAAATTAATGCAGCCAGACTCGTATTCGCGGTTCTAGGAAACCTCTATCATTACAATATCTAGTAAGTATATATTAATTGTCGTTTAGAGTTTGTTTATGACACAATAAACTTATACATAGATGGGAAGATAAATTTAAAAAAAGAAATAAAAAAGCTCGTACAATAAATACTAACGTTTTAAATAAAGCACTCTAAAGGCGTCCAAAAGCCCTGGTTCTTTTAGGCTTTCCCTTTTAGTTCCGGAAGCAGATTGACTTCTTGCCGATCTTGTCGCAGAGTGGGTAGACCGGGATTCACTGCGGCTTCGGGAACGTGAATCTGATATACTCCTTGATCTTGATCTCTTGCTATCTTGCTTTGTGCGACGAGACTTTGACCGGCTAGTTCTATGAATATAACAAAAAAAAACAATAAATTCATAGAGTAATTTGTAGTTATTTTATACTTATAGTTTTGATATTAGCAATAATTTTACTATAACAAAGATGAACTTTGTATAATAAGGAAGTTCAGAAAGTCAAAATATTTTTGAGTAATGTATGAGAAATACTATAAATTAATAAAATAAATTTAACACACACACACGTTGCTATTGTAATGCATATTGCACTTATTGGCATGTATTTCAGTTTTAGTCGATTTGAGACTATCCTTATTGATATTGTTTACTGATCACTGCTATTTGTATGACTTAGAAGAATTTTTAGTTATGAAAAAGCATTCAGCTATTCAGTGTCTGGATCGATGAAAAACTACTACTTCTTTAACGAGACCGAGAAATAAGGAATCTCCAATTTCAAAAATGCTTGCCTGTCTGAGCTTGATGTTAAGCGTTAATTGTGCAAGAACCGACCAAACCCTCCTATAACTACACAGTAAATAGCGCGGGGCAATTCTACTGTGCCGAATGCGACTGAGTGTTAAAGACCAAGTTTGGGTTCACCAGCCACATCCGAGCACACGCCAGGAGATAATCAAGGTCGCCATCGTCGGACACGACGCGGACGACATCATCATCAGATAGAGAATTAGTGATTTATTACTAAAACTTTACTATAGGTTGAGAGAACTCAACCTATAGTAAATAATTTACTTAAAGGCAGAGAGGTCATCTTGGCTCAGTGAAAAATACATATTTGTGGGTCGATTCCCTTTCAGATTAATGATTTTTATTTCCCTTATCTGGTAGACGTTAGAAGGTGATATGGAGTTCCAGCACTCAACACGCAACATCTCGAAAGCTGGGCGGAAAGTGTGGAGGTTATCTGTCTATCTTGCTGTACAATATATACGGGCAAAAAGTGAATAAATCAAAGATCGATCAAGATTAGTTTAGAAATAGATCAAGATTTATTTTAACTAATAAATTCAAGCCAAATATATTCAAGGAATAGTATTTCTACGATTAAATCTTTGTCCCATAGCACAAAAGCATTTATAATTAAATACAACAGTACTTAGCAAGTGTTCGTAATAATAATAATAATAATAATAATTAACAACATATAAATAAAGCGAATGTGGGTAATATAGTGGGTTCACCACTATAGCACATCCAACAATAAACACATACTCAAATATCGCTGACCGTTTCAACTTTCCACCGTTATGACCCAAGTTTGATAACAGCAAGGCTATATATATTAAAGTTAATTAACACGTACTTTAAGGCTGTTTCTATTTTAGTTCTCGAGCCATTAAAATAATCTGTTTTATATGAAATTTTGTCTTTTTTTTTGTAATGAACATCGTTTTTATTATTTTGGGTAAGCTGAATGAATGAATTGCATGAGTTTAGTATATGAATTGCTTCTACACTTACTGCATGGATGTCAAAACATGCAATACCATATTTTTCCTCGTTCCCTTTAAATTCCTAAAAAGTCTTCTCTAGGTCGCTTACTGTTCTATACTACAGTAATGGCGTTTCGAGCGTGCCAGTTGAGCACAATTCACTTCGCCAATGTCACGTTGTATGGAGAATACAACGTGACATTGGCGCTTATATTGTCCCGGGAACTAAATGCCAAATATTAGCTGCCTTTGCTGCGTTAAGTTGTGAAGCTTATTATAGCTTTTCTATAACGGAAATTCTAAAAAAAAGCTTTAAAAGTCCATCCTTCACCTACCGCTTGCCTCTCTTGCCGTTTACTGAAGTCATTCCATAGTACTCGACGCCATCGCCATGATCGGGATGACCACGCGCCACTGTAAAGTGTTTGAAGCCATTTTAAATATGAATTTCTATTTTACAAAGTATGTATAGGTATATATTTTACTAGCGACCCGTTCGCGACTTCGCTTGCTTGACCAATGTTTTCGGATTTACTCAATTATAATAGCATGTATTGTATTTATATATTTTTCTTTTTTATCAAATTACTTTGTCTATAAAACATTTTATTTTAGTAAGTACGTGTAATCACTTGCGCGCATTTTCGGTATCGGTAATAAAGTTGCCCCACAGCCTTTTAAATCTTTTTGAAAAGTTTTATAAAACTCGGTTCAGCTGTTCTATGGATTAGCCCAGGCTAACGGAAAGACAGACAGACAGATAAAATTTTTAAAAAAGTTATTCCACGGAAATCATCCAAGTCCAATAAGGACTTGGATGGTTTCCATGAGGCGCAAGTTCAAGTCAGCGGGCGTTAAAGATTTATATATTTTCTTTAAGTAAATATATATACTTAGTGTGGAATAACACTTTAAAATGCATAAAAATATATTATTTTATATTAAACGTGTAAATATATACATATACAATCGAAAAAACTAAGCGACTAAATAAAAAAAATCTGTTCCTTGAGTGGGAATCGAAAACAGAACTGTCATATTTACAGACAGAAGCTACGCCATAGTAGCCCACATACATACATATCTTCATAGATATTCCTTATATAAAAAGGTACACATAGTGAACCTAGTGTTAAAACACTCTACGTAACGTGACGTTCTAACTCTAACGTTCTCTATCTCATTTAATAATTTCTGTTATACATATATGGTTCATAAAAGAGCTTACAATGTTCAGGATATTCTTCTTGTTGTGGAAATTGGTAAGGATATCCATAAGTTTCCATTGTTTATAATATTTATTTGTAAATTTCTTAATAAATTATGTGTATTTAATGAGTTATTTTCGCACTGTCAATTTTTTTTTTGTATCTGTCATTTATAATGTCGTTTGAAATAAGGTTCTATAAGTAATCTGTAGTAAAAAAAATTAAAGATATTTTAAATCGAAAATTATGTACAACCTGCAGAGATTGAATAGATTTCGTAATTATCAATAAACTATTTTTATTGATGAATATTTTGATTTTATACTTTAAAAGTTAAAATATGCAATCAGATTTCTAAACGCCACCGAAAATCCTTCCACGTTTTTTATAATCTAAAAGTTAAAAAATTATAATTCAATGAGATTAAACCGTCCAAATTACCGATAAAACAATAAATTTAAGATTTACGGCACTTAATAAAGGGATCTAAGAAAGCTTTCGCGTTCAACTTTGCGTTTTGTAAGAAGAAAAATCAAAAAGTAAGATAAATTAAGAATCGATGAATGCTTAATGGCTCTCTCCATTAGAGGGTTTTCAGTTTGTGGAACGCTTTAAAAAAGAAAATTTTTAACTACTCTCCTTATAAGTTTGTTAGGGACAAGGATGTTGCTTGACTGAAAGGGTTAAGAGTAATATATTAGAGGACTTTATCTTTTTTTTACTCAATTTATTTTTTTATTAGACTGACTGGGCTTAGTGAATGGCTGTCGTCAGACTCACTGACGTCTCCAATTTGGATGGAAAGTAGATAGTGGATTATATTTGAATACCCTGTTAAGGATATAGGAGATATACCGTACAACATCCAAAATGTGTGAAATAATCAATGTTATTATAATTGTTATATTTAAAAAAAAATATTATAAAATAAGTCTGTTCTAGTATCTATAACATCTTTAGCACTTTCACGAAATACCGTTTCTCAACTTCCACAGCTCCAACTCATTGAGTCCACTGTGCTTTTTTAAAATATTTTTATTATTGCTTTTGGTGAATTCCAAGGAAATCAAAATATCGAAAGTAAACCAATTTTTTAATTTATAGTTATCCAATTTTAAGTCTATATATATATATATATATATATATATATATATATATATATATATATATATAATATATATATATATATATATATATATATATATATATATATATATATATATATATATATATATATATATATATATATATATATATATATATACTAAACCTAAACCTTATATATACTTTATTTAGCAAAGTAATCAAATAATTTTATTCATAATAAGAAAAGAGATACAAGCTTCATTTTCGACGTCAAATAAGACTGGGAAAAACCGGTGCAAGGAACTCAGCGGGACTTACTTTTTTTATTGGCAATACGAATAGTTTAACATTATATACCACCTACAACAAGATAGGATAACTAACTGTAAGGACATATCGCCCGAATTCGAGATATTGTGTTGAATTTGGCCACCGCAGAGAGAAAATGAAAATAAGTAAGGATTTATTGGGATCCCCTTGAATGTATATCGAACCTAGAACCACGCCATAATGACCTCTTAATGTTTTCATTGGGATTTAAACCCGAGACAGTATGCTGGTCTCCCAACCGAGCTTACTATTAAAATGTCCATAAGAAATATTATAGAATAAAAGAATTTTCTTCATAGCGAAAGCATTAATTAAAAGTATATGGAAATATCATGAAAAGCTTAAATTTTTTTTTGAGTTTTCACCCCAAAAGGTGCTTGTAGATACCAAGTACAGCATCACACTTTACTCTGGAAAATCCCAAATCACGCTAATTAACTGAAAAGTTGTCTGTCAGAAAGACCATGTTCCGCACGACTCTGCAAATCAAATTAGGTTTACCTTTGCTCTACTATATTTCAAATTAAACCGTATTACCTAGGTGGTAGAGTTGATATTTAAAATTTAGTATTATACTACCATCTTTTCTGTAAGCGTCAAAAAGTGAATTCGTACAGCTACTCGTTCTATTGAGTTCTAAAACCACCCCTTGATATTTTACATGCGGATAATTTTTTTTTAAAAGCTAATTGGGATAGGAATCAAACTTGGTTAAAGTGTTAAGCATTAAAATTTTTTTAAGTAGTGTCTTTTATTTTAAACAAAGATATTTAATAATATGGTAGATTCACATTTTATAAACAATAAAAGGGAAGGAATTGAATTAATGAATATTTTGATTGGTTTTAATTGGAACTTATTTAAAAATATCATCACCAATAGGATCAATACCATCCAATTTTTTAAAAAATAAAAAAAAGAAATAAAGAATTAAAAGGAAAATAAATAAATAATTAGATTGTTTTTATTTCTCATAAAATGTCCAATGCATAATACTGCATAATCCAATGCAATAATACTCAAAAAACGTATACAATTTGAACATAGCGGAATATGAATTCTCTTGGTAGCCTTCGGTGCCCTCTGACCTCTAAGCCATACATTGTCATCATCGTCTTGAATTACCTCGAAAGTTATAAGATCTTTGATTTTCGCGATATTTACATATATTAAATAAAACTTTCTAGGCTTGCTAGATTTTCTTAGCTGGAAGCTTTTTACCACCTGGGATCCGTTTAAAAACTCTAAAATCCCAAGCCCACCACACCAGAGGGCAGAATACAGTCAGCTCATTCTGCAGGAATACAGGGCAGTACGCGAGGCGGCAGTACAGAAAGCGTTTGGCGGTAGTTTGGTATAATACTTATGTCGACTGACAGACGAACTGACTACTGCAAAGTATTAGAAAAACCAGGTCTCCATAAATAATGTCAGTATATGCGATTAATCTGGTTCAGCTGTTTTATTTAAAACGGCGAAATTCTTATGCCCTATAATATTTCGGATATTTTTTTACATATTACTCCACAAACTAAGAAAAGAAGAATATTTTTAGAATACATATAAAATTTACCCAACAGATTCAAACTCACCGCCATTCACGTATTTCACAATACCAGCCAGACTAATTCATCGCCACCGATATACAGAAATACACATATAAGTATATTATAATATCAGCAAAAAACAAAGCCTACTGAAGTGTTTATTAAAACACGTTCAAAATGTCTGAAACAATGAAAAAAAATTGTTGAGATTTTGAACTTTAATGCTTGAACTTGTCGGTTGTTTAGAGCCTATGGTGTCTTAATGGCAAATCGCTTGTAGAGACCAAACAAATAAAAAGGGTTCGATGGGAAGGCGAGACGATTGAATGACACTTACAATGGAATGTAGGGGAAAGGTAGTGGGAGTCTTGACGTGTGGTAAAATACCAATTTTATTTTTACTTGCTTACGTTATTGTATAGATGTGAATTTGAGTTAAATTCCGGTTAGTTAATTGAGTTAAATTCCATTAGCTTCTTACTTTCTTTGCGCTATTCAATATGGTATGTCTCGAAATGGGGGGAAAGTGGGGAACGGAGTGTTTTAACACTAGGTTTCCACTGCTTGTCTGATATTTATTTTTTGATTAACTTTTTATATATGAATATTTTAATAAACTAATAAAAAATAAAATATCCACTTAACCTACGGTTCCCTCTGCCTACCCTGCCATGTGCGGGATACAGCGTGAAGCTAAGTTTATTTATATATAAAAAGATAATATGTCTTATAAAAGAAAAAAAATTTAAGTACACCTACTATATTTTTGACTCACTGTTAAAATCAATCAGTCATAGATAAGTCATATCTTAAAGTAAAAAATAAATAGAAAAGTTTTCACATCAAAGGTTGCTTTAAAATACTACAGCTAGTAGGCTACGTCAAGTTGTCAGTTTCATTTGAAAATCTGACGCGCCGCGTCACCTAACAGTGGATACATACGTCAATCATTAAGTTGCCCTTTTTTTATTGAAAAGCTATGGCAATACAAGTCGTATGTTTTCATTATATTTGCATTCAAATAGTATCCTGTAGTAGAATATAATGTTAAAAATTCTATTTTTTTTTTCTTATTTAACATACATTTTTTTCAAAGTGAATATCTCAAGTAACACACTAAGTGGGAATCGAACATCGAAATATCTCATATATCTCATATACATATATCTCAGAGCATGGCCTCACCATTATTGTACAGAAACTTGACGGCTCTGTTTTATTCTTTCTAAAACGCTTCTACTTGCCCCTTCGCAACTTGCCACTTAGCCGCACTCGAGGCTCTAATGACGTAGCGGGTGTTGCACTAACTTTCCACGGACTAGTACAAATATGCCTTTGTAAAGCCCGACTTGCTTCAATCTTACTAATTCCAAAGTAAAACGGCGCACGCGAACTTGAACCCTGTACCAAAGGAATAGTGCAAGGGGAATGAAAAATGTATGCAATTAAACTTAGTCAGGTATTATGTTTTTTCTTTTTTGTTTATTTGCTTGTAATTTTATTTTAACGCGAACCTCGTCCTTCAGTAAGTTCATTCAGACGGCTGTAAAGAATTCCGCCGTAATTGAATAAAAGTTGAAATATTCGAGATTATTTATTCAAATTTACGTATTTTTAAACAAAAATTGGAGCAAGCGCATTCCAAGCTGTAGGTATATTATAATTTTCCCTTGATTTAATTTAATATACGGTGATAATTTAATACAATTTTTAACACTATCGTGACACAGTAGATGTGTAACTAACTCATAATTAGGACTGTCGGCTCGAAGCTCGCTCGGTAGATATATAACATATTTTTTTTTTATCTTCGATTGCAAGTGGAAGTTTCATTTTGTAAAACTCAACGCTATAGTTAAAAATCTTTATTCAATTACGTTATACAAGCACTTTTGAATCTTGAATTTACGTAGTGTCAGTCCTACAGGAAGGTTACATTTTATAATGACAATAATAATTTAATTATATACATAAAAAAATATTTTATTACCGACAGAAAAAGCTGAAATTTAGCACGTATGGCCCAGGGGGAGTGTAGGGGAGCACTAGGGGAAAATTTCCCGACATATTTCCCGAGATCCCAACAGAAATAGGGAAAAAACGACATTTCACGTTTTATAGTGATATAATACAATTTATGTAGCTTTTATACCACTTGTAATATTCAAGAATACGAAGAGAGACAGCTAAAGTTGTCATTTGTCAACTGTTCATTGTGAAAGTTTTCATTTGTTTGGAACAATCATTTTTCTTGGTCTATTATTAATGGTTGGAGTACATTTGCTAATGTTCTATAACGAAGAGTAGTAGTAGTATACGTTAATAATAATTTTGTGTTTTTATGAGTGTAAATATAATGATTTTGGGTTCAATTCTGATAACGACGTCTGGTACGACATTGTGCAGCGTTGAGCTCCACCAGTCAAGACAAAATGTCTCGAACTTTTCCGAAATGTAGACACTGGAGTGTCTTGATACTAGTTTGTTTTTCGCCTATTCTGCTGTAGGTAGGATATAGTGTAAAACTGAACGAAATCTATCTAAAGGTATACCTTCTAAGCATATTAAGCATATATATCATTAGCAAAAAATGTATACAAATAAAATTCCCAAACAAATCTACCGGAAAAACCACATTTTTGTAATACCTCGTTAAAGTGACCTTACAAATCGCTAAAAATGTAAAGGATTTGAATGCCTGTACAAAGTATATGTACGGTGGAGCCCTCGTCATCCCGTGTCACACGCCTAACAAACCCATGACAAATGCTAAACATCTTTTATTCACTGACCAATATATGTATATCTCTGGTTTCAAATTTTACCTAAATGAAATTCTAAGTGAATGTAGTGATTTTAAAGTTTCATATACATTTCGTAGAGATCAACTTAAAATAGCCGTGTTTTGTGATGGAGGATAAACTTATGAGGTCAGCAGGACCTGGATGAAATTAAAACTACATAGAATGTGACGTGGCTCAATAATAGTGTATGACTCTACTGTACATGTAATATTAAGTCTGGGTTCGATTTTCTCTATTGAAATGTATCACAATTAACTAACATTTTAATAAAGTGAGTAATAAGAGAACACAGTGTCGAAGATACTGGAGGAAAGTTACGTAAAAAGCTTGAGGACACCCCGGAGGACTTGTATAAGTAGATTAATGAAAGAAGTATGCAGGGACCGCAGCGTTTGGCGCTCTGTTCTCTCGGCCTACCCTGCTAAGGATAAGGCGATATGTATGTATGTTTGTATGTTTATTTTTATTATTCTACTAGATTTTTCTACTAGAAAATTTTTATTTTTCTACTAGATCTATAGAAATATTTACTTCGTTACTAGTCGAGCTAGATTATAAAAATGTTGAAAAGAGATGACCCTTTTCCGGTGACATACAAAAAAAAATCCGAAATACCTTCTATGGAAGTCGATACTTAATCCTAAATAGGAGACAGGCGAAGTTGCGAGTACCGACGAGTTATTAATAAAATATGTTAATAATACGAGTATATAATTTTAACAGAAAAATAAAAATAATATATATATATATATATATATATATACATATATATATATATATATATATATATATATATATATATATATCTATATATATATATATATATATATATATATATATATATATATATTATATATATATATATATATTATATATATATATATATATATATATATATATATATATATATATATATATAATATATATATATATATATATATAATATATATATATATATATATATATATATATATATATATATATATATATATATATATATATATATATATATATATATATATATATATATATATATATATATTGTAGGAACCAATTTATCGGAGCACGCAAAGCTGTACTCGATCTCGCTTGTCACTTACATTAGAAAAAGAATTGTGTTTGCGAGAAAAAATACTATTTCTTAAATAAGTTATTCTAGTACTTACTATGTGAATTGTGTTACATTTTTTTATGCTTCACGCTGCCTTGTATGGAGCAGCGTAGACAGAAGACAACTAGTGATAAGACACTCTCTGCCACATTTTCCACCCAATTTTCAACATATTATGTGTGTCATTTTACCATCGTCGTCTTCTTTGAATCTCTGTCTTCTTGCCGAGGAAATGGAAGTAATTCAAAGTTCTAGCTGACGATGACGCTGCATCTGTGCCACGACGTCCTATGGTATATATAGTACTATAATTTCAAGTTCAAGTTAATATATTCACGTGTTCTTGAGAAAAAGTGTCATGGCGGACGGACAGACAACAAAGTGATTCCATTCTTTTTCATTTACGGAACCCTAAAACCCCGTATTATCTTTAGAAGGATTTTCTCAAGAAATCCTAAAAACCGTTAATTACAGAAACTTTATCTCAAACTATACACAGCATCTGTAAATTATAACATCCTTAGACTCTAATAAACATAATAAATACAATATATATTTTACTAATCAAACCGGTTGTTATAAATCATTATAATAATACTGCAATTAATATTAATTAATGGCAAAGCAGATGTAGGGCGACTATAATTCAGGCAAAAACTATAAGAATATAATATATCGTAGGACGGTAAGGCTCAGTGGCACAGCGTCTGACTGTACAATACGCGTGTTTTGGGTTTGATTCCCACTCAGGAACAATAAAATATCCTCACCCTGGCAACAATCCAGAGCGCGGCTTAAGTTAAGCTCCATTCAACACGAAATATCTTAGAAATAGGCGAAAATTGGGGAACGGAGTGTGTTAACTCTAGGTTCCCTTTGTCTACTCAGCTATATGCGAGAAATAGCGTGAAACTCTTCATTAGAATATATTGTACGTTGATATATACAGCCTATTGTATTTTTTTAAACTTATAATAAGTCACTTATCGTTTTTTTTACATTTACATTTATATTTCAGCATCTACTACTAAGATATGCCTATCCTCCTAGGAAGGAGGAATCTTAGTGTTAAGACACTCCTTTCTCTACTTTCTACGCCCATTTTTCGAAACATTATGGTTTTACTTGCGAAACTTAACACCGAGCAATTGATTCATCAATTGTAAATAAATACAAAATACTAATTATTAAATAAATTTTTGCATACATAGTTAAATATATATATATATATATATATATATATATATATATATATATATATATATATATATATATAATGTTAACATATCTCTACACTATTACAATTCCTGTGGTCACCCTAGCACATGATGATGGATAACAACATCGCATTGCCGGGCCCACCGCAACAATAAATCATTCCACCAAGAAGCTGTAAAAAAGTAATTTCGCCGACAGCTTAGACCATTTTAGCGAATTTTTTTTCTTCCTGTACCAATTAATCACAATAATTAATAGAATGAACAGATGTTCAGGACGAATCGGAGTTTCTGAGGTGATAAAAAGTTAGGATATTGTATTATATAATTGAGCTTTTGGTACTTGTGGTATTTCGTATACAACTACTACTAAATATTTATTTGCACATGGCAGGGTAGGCAGAGGGAACCGTAGGAAGAAGGAACCTAGTGTTAAGACACTCCGTTCCTCACATACCGCCATTTGAGGCATTGCGTGTTGAGTGGCGGAACTCAACGCCGCGCTTTGCCTTGTTGCCAGAGCGATGAAAATGAAAATAATTAATTCTCCCCGAAAGGGAATCGAACCCACGAACCGTCGCGTTTAAATGCAGACGCTGTGCCTCTGCGCCACGACTGTCCTCAATTTATAAAATTTATTTTATTCTCTTGCTATTTTATTATATTCTATTTTTATTTTTTATTTAGTGAAAAATCACTCTGCGTTTAATTGCTTAAATTTTTTTACCTTCATCCTGTATCCTGCATATAGCAGGGTAGTCAGAGAGAATCAAATGTCAAAATTATAAATTCTCCGCTTACGTTTCTTAGTTCTCTAAGTTGATTAAATTATTATAATTTCTATCCGTCTGTCCCTGGTTCCGTACCTATTTCAAGATTGTATGTAATCCGCTGAGCAGAATTCTACTTATAAAAATAGACAAACTTAAACTTGCAGTCGTGACTACTCATTTTGTATGAAATTAACTACAAATATAAGATTGTAATGGTTTCTTTCTGCGTTAAAGTTATAAATTATTAAGTTTGAGATTTTACCCTTTATACATACTGTAACTTCTTACATTTCGTCGAATTTCGTAAGTCTAGGTCAATGAAATACAGCTAATATGAGTCGACCAACTTAATTTTGCGGTCGTATGCACTCATTTTGCATGAAATTAATTACAAACATAAGTTTGTAATGCTTTTTTCTGGGTTATATCTATAAACTGTAAATTTTTGGATTTTTCCCTTTGGTTGTACTATAAGTTCTGAATTATTGCCAAATTTCATAACCTCTAAGACACCAAGTACCCTGTAGGTTTTGTTGACGTGGCATTATTCATATAAATGCAAAAAAAAAAAGTTATTAAAGATTTAAATAAACTGTCAAGATGTCATCAGATTTGTATGTTAGATATTAATTTCAATTTAATGCTTTCACATGATTTAGACAAAATGGCCTTGACAGACGGACAGACAAACAGACTACAAAGTAATACTATAAGGATTCCAATTTTTTTTTTAAATACATAACAATAAAAAGGACTTAACCTGTGGACTTAGGTCTATACTAATTACTTGGGCTTAATTCAAACTATGAATTAGTTTCACATTCAAAATGTATAGCTCATACATATTATTTAAATATATTGTAAAAACTACATAAACGTTATAAATGCAAATTTATTGCTATTATGAAAAACAAATACCAGTCGTGAAACATTAAATTACCCCCGAAGTTGATTTTCACTGTAAATTATTTTAATAAAGGCGATAGCGGTGATTTACGTACAAAATTACGAGGCGTGTGAATTAAATTAATATATTGAAAACTTTATTTTGCTAATGTATATATATGTAGGTAGGTACTGATCTAGGTACAGTGAGGTGGGTAGGTGGTCTATAATTAATGATTTAGAACATTTCATATTTAAGTGATACCTATTTTTTTTATATATCTTTAATCATTTATCATCTATTATTACTGGTTAACTTGGAAGTGCTTGTCATATAAAACAAAAAAAAATATATATTGTAAAAAAAATAAGCAATTAGTATGAAAGCTGTATCAGAAAGCTCGAATTTGTATAACTAATACAAATAATATTCATCAACCTGTAGAAAACTACTGGGCCAAGTGGCCAAGAAATTCTCTATATAGCAGAATTTTAACCCACGTCCTTTGGGTATTGTTGAATTTCTAGATACAATTATGCTATATAGTCATGTCTCACTTAAACGCTAATTTGTATATAAAATACATATGTATTTGTAAAGCTTTTATTGTTAAAAGCTATTTTCATCGTAAACAATTATTACAGTATTATTCAGTGCATGAATTTTAATATGAGCAACTCGTACCGCAGTGGGATAGCCTCTGACTGTTAATGCAATTGGTGTGGATTCCCCCCACCTTCCCCTATCCCGGGAATGATTTATCACCATTTGACCTCTGATAAGCCAAAAAGCAGCAAAAAACAAAAGAGAGAAATAGAATAATAAATAATCGTAATTTGTTTTAAAATTCATTTTAGAAAGGATGTGAACCCGCACCACTTCAATGTAGTAGAAGTGTCGACGAAAGCTTAAATAAATTATAGCTAAAAAGCAAATAATCTGTGTCATTTAACAAAAATGTACCAAAAAAATAATAATATACTAGAGTCGAAGTAAGCTTTTTCTCGAATCCCAGTAACAGAGCTTTAATAGAAATTTGAATAAAATCAATTTATTTTAACGCGGGTCGAGTTTATCGCTGATAGATTGCTGACTGAGACTGCTGGATAATGAATTGTACTTGTTACTTGGGAACTTATTACGAGAATGTTGTAAGTCTTGAAGATCTTGATATATTTTAAATTAACTTTTTTTACGTTAATAATGTTTATGTATAAAAAGAAGATTCAACTAGATTACGTGAATTCTTTGTTTTTTGCAAAAATTATAGTATGTTAGTATACTGACAGGTACGCTGTATTCCATATATTGCTGAGTAGGCGTAGGAAGAACCCCGTGTACTACCTCCTTACCCAAATTCCAATGTTGAAACAACAACAACAGCGGGCTTTCTCTTTTGCTACCAGGACGAGGAAATTGAATAATTTACATCCCCGAGTGGGTATCGAACCTTGAAACGTCGCGTTTACAGTCTGCATCCAATGTAAGTGATTTTTATAATCTTGCCAGTGTAACAAGAGATAGCTGTCATTTTACGCTGCATTCTGTCAAACAAGACGCAATGCTTTTAAAATAGAAGAAAAATGAAAACAGTTTTAGAAATAGGTTTTTCCCATTAAATGTATATTACAAGTATATTATTAACTCTAAAGCTCTAAAGCTTCTTAAGGTATCCTGCGAGCAATATAGTCCAAGACATAATCGTTAAAATACGATTGCAATATAGCGAAATACAGCAGATGCTTCCAAGGAATTTAGTCCCACATAATACACTCAGTCCCTCTAACTTGCCCTTATCGAGTTTCCGCCATTTATTTACACAAACTATTATCTAAATTACGTTAACAACATCTGCCACTTTTCACACTACGTCTCTTGGACTATAATTCGGAGGTCACGGCAAAGAGTAATGTATTGATAGAAAGGGTAGAATTTTTTTTTTTAATTGTTTTCAGTTACTAATTTAACAAACCTTTTAACGTATTATTAAGTATATAAAAAAGAACGTACAACTTATTAATATTATATGGATTGATTGATAAAATTTAAAAATCGATTTTTTTCTATATGTTTTGGCTTGATATTAATAAATATATGTCAAAAATAATTGTTTAATTTTGTTTGCTTACATTTTGAAATTGAAAAAGATGTTAAGAGAAATATCACATATTTATACCTTAAATAAATTTATAAAGTTATTAAAGCTCGACTTTCTGAAATTGTATTAAAAACTATATTTCTTTCAAAGATAATATTCTCCAAAGGAATTATTTAATAATATATTTAATAACAAAAGAAGAGAGAGATATGCCACTAATTGGTATAATTTATATAATACTATAATATATTTATAATCTATGGCACAATTCAGAATAAATTGTTCGAGAGGCTGACAACACAATTAGGGTCCATTGAAGAAATATTATAAACACTCCTACAAAGGGTCACTAATAGTTTGAGTTATGGATAGGGTAATTTAATGACGTACTAAGTCGTATAGCATTTGTGTAATAAGTAATTTTCTATGGACAAAAAGGAGAAAGGGAGAGCATGTACTCAAAATGTGGTGAAATACGACGTTTCTGGGTTCGATTCCCACCCGATGAAATTAATTATTTCTTTGCTCTGGTTGCAAGACAAATAGCAGCGAGTTCGGCCACTAAGCACTGCTGTCTTTTATGACAGAATTTTAGTGACGCAGTTGAAGTGTACCTAAAGTAAAATCGATCAGTGCGAGTTTAAACCGCGCTTGAGGAACAATTTAATTTATATTTTTTTTTAATTTTGGAAGAATTTTCATACCTCTATATTTTATTTACTTTACAATTATGCCCTATAATTACAATTTCCACATTAATTTTTAAAATATATTCTAATACAACTAAACGTATCAGAAAATATTACCAACGGCTATAAAACCTATTTATTACAAAGCCTAGCGCGGCGATTCAATTATTTGTATCGATCTATCAATTATTTGTATAGATCACGTATCAATTTTATAGCTAGAAATATCAAAATTGAAATATCAAAGTTTCTATCATACAATTGGTCCATGCTATAGTTTATTAGAATTTTTTATCTGAACATTTTCGTATTCTTCTGTATTGAGGTCTTTGAATGTTAAGTGGTGGAACTGAACGCCGAGTTTTTTAACCAAAGCTCAAGGATCATTTTGTTTCCTTAAGCTTTTATAGCTTTGCAAAATGAAAATGGTGAACGAAGTGAATTAATATGGGCTTCTCTCTGCTTAACATTATTAATATTCTTTGTATTGCTCCAATTTTGACGTTCAGTTCCAACACTCAACATGCAATGCCTCGAATGACGGTAAGCGGGGAATGTAGTGTCTTAACACTAGGTTCTTTGAGCCTATGGTTTCCTCTGCCTACCCTGCTATGTGCGGTATACTGCGTGAAGCTTAAAAATATGTTAAAAAAAAGTATTTACATAAAAAAACCATTCAAATGACGAAAAAAAATCATTCATTCAATACTAAATATGAATGCATGTATATAATACCATGTAATACATTTATATCTAACGAATTACTAACTAGTAAAAACTAAGTGAATCGCTAACAAACTTGCTACACGTCAAAGAAACTGTTATTTAAGACAATAGTAGATTTCCAGTCAAATTATAACTCCTACTCTTTTAAGTTGAATTGTCGATTTAAGTTCTTGCAAGTCTATTTGAAGTAAGTATATTTTGAGTTGGACTTTAAAGCTCTTTGTTCAATGTTTCGGAAGAAGTTGAATACGTTATATGTGTAGCTTAGAATACAAGTATGTATATATAATAGTGAAAATTGCATTAAAATCTGTTTGATAGCTTAAAAAAAGCACAAGTACATCCACCGTCATGAAAAGCTACTTTGTTTTATAAATTTAAATGTAGCGATTAGTTAGAAATAGTTAATTGCCGTCGTCGACATATAAATGAAATTAATTTATATACGATTATGACATCATTGAATATAAAAACCTATATCACTACATACTCGTAGTGTAATACAAAGTCCCTTCCCGCTGTCTGTAACTTTGTATGGATAGATCTTTAAAACTTCGCTACGGATTTTGATGCGGTTTTTTGTATTAGAAGGAGAGTGGTTCAAGAGGAAGGCACTACATATTAGAGGAACACTGCTCATTTTTAAGTTACCTAATATGATGTTTTTCACATGGCAGTTCATATATCGATCTTTCGAGTATCGAATTACTAAATCGCGAATCGCGAATCGCGAGAATCGGTAAAGAAAATATGTTTGTATTGTGACGTGTAATATGTATGTGATGTTGTATTGTAAAAAACTGTGAACCTTATTTCATATAACGACATCCTGTAGTACGTTAAGTATCAGCGTTGCACCCGTGCATAGACAGGGCGGGTCACTAGTTTATAATATAACAATTTATTTTATTCCAAACAAAAAATATATTTTTAATATGATCATCGTAAAGTGAGGAACACAAAAGCCCTTTTCTTCTTTTAAGAAGCTTTAATGAAAGCTTCTTTTAAGTATCTCCTACGCTGCTAGAGCGGGATCATAAGCGTAAGTTAAATAAAATAATTATTTAAAATATTCTGTTTACCTACAAAATATTAACATAAATTGTAAAAAGTAGAGTATTGTGTAGCATTATTTTCATTTCAATGCCCTGGAAAGACAAAGCGGCATTGACTTCCGCCACTCAACACGGAATGTCTAGAATTCGGATGGCAAGTGGAGGACAGTCTTGACACTAGATGGGTCTTGATATTTGCCTGACCTGCATAGCGGGATAAAACGTGAAGCTAATAACTTAAACATTTATCCATGTGTTTGCATATATGTACTTATTGATCAGTTTTAAATATTGCAAAAATTTCAATGAAAATTCAGTTAATTTTAATATTTTCATCAATGCCTTTGTGGCCTACCGATGGTTGTAAGTTTGATTTCCAGTTGGGGCAATGAATAATTTGTAATTTCTTTAAAGATAATTATTTCATCGATATAGATACACAAACATATGCACGTATATAAAAGTATTCAACGACTAGTCGGGATCACGACAACTTTTTTGTTATATATTAAAAAATTTCAACCTGTATTTATATGCTGGTAGAACGTCCCACGTACCTGCAGAATGTCTTCCTCGGTCTGCTGAAAAACAAATAAAGCTGAAAATTATACATACTTTAGTTTCGCTTCGCTTTCAAAATCGACTTAATTTTAAAAAATACTTGTCTACACAATAAGGTGTTAAAGTGATATAATATCTCACTTAGACGTAGGCATATTGGTGAAAATTTATTCACCCTACCGACAAATTGTGGTTTAATTTGGCTTTAAGTTTCTCGTTTTATTTATGTGGAGGGGGCAGGGGGGCTTTTATTTGCTGTGGGGCTTTCATTGTTATTTAAAAATTTTAAATTTAAAAACGCGACTGTTTTTCTGTTTTGCTAACGGTATCGTTACCTACTTCATTGTTTGCTTTGAGCTCACATGTAATTTAATACTTTTTTTTTAAGCGGTAGGTCCCATATTAGTCTATTAATAGTTTGGAATTTTACATGCTTCATAGCTGTTACAACAACAATTATACGAAACATAAGCGTTTGAAAAAAAAAGCTACATTTCCGCAGCTTTGTAAGTAAATAAGAGCACAAAATACTCCCAAGGTATAAATCTCGGCAGTAACTCGAAGTTAAACGTTTGAGCCAAAAGGGAATCAGCAATGTGCGAAGAAATTTATAGTCGGCCGTCAGCCCGAATTTTATCGGGGCAAAATACATCTTTCTCATTCGAAAAGGTTTGTCAACGTCGGGCGGCGATTCGTTGAAATGAGCACCATTTGATATAAACTCAAGTTGAACAGGAAAATTACTTTTTTTTTATATGTATGTCATAGCATAGTCTCAATTTCAATCAAATATATATATATATATATATATATATATATATATATATATATATATATATATATATATATATATATATATATATATATATATATATATATATATATGTGTGTGTGTGTAAAACTGTGACATCATACAACGCATAGCCATGTGTATATGCCATGTAGAGGGTATTTCCGAAATTCCAACGTGAACGGGAAAGTACGGGATTTTACGTTTCATAATCGACGCAACTAAAATTGCAGGCTACATCTATAATAAGCTTCACGTTATATCCCGCACATGGCAGGGTAGGCAGAGGAAACCGTAGGCAGAAGGAACCTAGTGTATTCGACTCACTCCGTTCCCACAAAAAAATGTATTATAACGTCTTGTGTAAAATAAAATCTTTAGAATATAGGTAATAAATTTTTCTTTGTCAGATTTTAAATGTTCATTCACTCTATAAGATCCTATGAAATATTACTATTGATTTATTGATATTTTAACAAGTCAGCTTTTTTAAAATCGATTAATTCACGTACATATTAGCCTAGCTTCTCAAGAACAACCTCAGAACAGAGGACCTCAACCTATTTATAATATTAATTTATTTTTTTCTATATTAATTCTAATTCTGAAAGCAAAAATCTTGTTCTCGGTGCAAAATAAATATTGGAAATGCACAAAAAATTTAAACAGCTTAAAAGCTCCACTATTCCCATATACAAATTTTATTTATTAATAAAAGCACGCAAGCGGTCAATTTCCGCGAGTGGCATATAAATCTAGCAGACACGGCCCGTTCCTCGAGGAAATGCAAACCCGACCGCGTTAGAGTTATGGCCCATTTTAACAGAGGAAACGTTGTAGTTTTTCACTTGTCGCACTCTATTATGGAGACTCGGTACGAATATGATATTATATGTATATATATATATATATATATATATATATATATATATATATATATATATATATATATATATATATATATATATATATATATATATATATATATATACCGTCGTAGCGCAGTGGCACACCGTTTGCCTGTAGATGCGACGGTTTGTGGGTTCGATTCCCACTCTGGGAGAATGAATTATTTTCACTTACTTCGCTCTGGCATCAAGACAAAGCGTTGAGTTCTGCCTCAACACGCAATGCCTCAAATGGCCGATAGTGGGGAACAGAGTGTCTTAACACTAGGTGCCTTCTTCCTACGGTTCCCTCTGCCTACCATGCTATGTGCGGGATACAGCGTGAAACTAAATGAATAACAAAATATATAATATAAGGTATATTTTATTGTATAGGAACCACTGAGTGAACAAAACAGTTCAATTCAAACGACAAATATTTGAAACTGTCCAAAAGATGTATATATTACGGAACGTACAGCGTCGCGTCACACTAGCGACTTCTAGCCATAAATAACTCGGTGGTTAGCTAACAGTAGTTTTGTAAAAATATACCCACTGTACTATTTAAATATAAATACTAACCAACCAATTATCTGTCCGATATTTGGTTTCCGGCATACGGGTACGCGACCCCGGGACCTCGAGCCACCACTTTCATAACCCGATCCAATCCATGTAAGTGGTGTCCCTCCCCTATATTCCAAGTCTTTCTGCCTCTTATTCCTTTTCCTTTCTTGGTTTCTCCCAGTAATGGGTTTGGAGGTCAGATGGCAATCGCTCCACTAAAAACCACTTCGCCACTCATATGGACCGATTTGACAAAAAGCTGGGTATGGCTAGGGCGTCGCCGTTAAACGACGCGCAGGCACATCGCCCTACACCTGCGATAAGTGGGCAAGGGCTACCGTGTCAAGTACGGGCACGGCTAACGACGTCAGTACCCAGACGGAAACTCCGCTTTGCAACAAGGAATATTGGCTCTCTAACCGGACGATGCAGAGAACTCGCAGATGTACTCATGAGACGTCGGATCCAGTGTGCTTTCCTTCAGGAAACTCGCTGGAAGGGCAATAAGTCTCGTAACATCGGGCAGGGTTACCGCCTTATATATACTGGGTCACCTACGGGCAAAAACGGTGTAGCGGTAGCGCTTTCTGAAGAGCTTCAGAATGGGCTTCTTGAAGTTGACCGTCGCTGCGACCGCTTGATGCGGATAAAGGGCGTAATCACAAACTTAATCAGTGCTTATGCTCCCCAGGCGGGTTGTAGCGCGGCTGAAAAGGAGACTTTCTGGAAGCAGTGTGAAGAGGTCCTACTCGTTATACCGTCTACCGAAGCAATCTTAGTTGGGGGGGACTTGAACGGTCACGTGGGTAGGGTCGCTGAGGTGTATGAACGTGTTCACGGGGGTTTTGGATATGGTCTTCGCAATGCAGAGGGAGAAAATATTCTAAGAACCTGCATTGCGTCTGATCTGGCCATCGTGAACACTTTCTTCCAGAAGAAACCTCAGCACCTTGTAACATATAAGAACGGGTCCCACTCAACTCAAATTGATTATTTGCTGACTAGGCGGTGTCATATAGGCAGGGTGACCAACTGTAAGGTCATTCCCGGCGAAAGCCTGACGGCCCAACATCGCCTCCTTGTCATGGACTATAATGTTACCCCGAAAAAGAAAGTAGCTGAGAAACGCAAGCCTAGGATTAAGTGGTGGTTGTTGAATGGGCCGATGCAGACAGACTTCTTGGCGGAGGTGGAGAGTCAAAATCTACTGACTAACACCGAGACCGCTCAGACTGTATGGGATCGAGCTCATTCAACAATCATTGCGGCGGGCAAGCGAGTTCTTGGCGTTACTAAGGGTGGGCGTGTCATCGACAGGGAGACATGGTGGTGGAATGACCAGGTGCAGGGGGTGATTCAGGAAAAGAAGGCTGCGTTTAAAGAATGGCAGCATTCCAACTCTCCTGAAGACAGACTGGAGTACATAGCAGCGAAACGGGCCAGCAAAAGAGCTGTAGCCAGAGCCCGCAGAGAAAGTTTGTCGCCATTGTACGATAAACTTGAAACTGTGGAGGGGCAGAAGCTCATATACAAACTGGCTCGTGCTCGAGATAAAGCGACGCAGGATATTACAAAATGTCTTTGCGTCAGAGATTCTCGGGGCACGTTGCTTTGTAGTCATGCCTCTGTGAAGGAGAGATGGAGAAGCTACTTTAAGGAGCTGCTGAACACTCAGCAGTCTTGTAGTCTTCCTCCTGAATTATCTCCTAACCTCGGACTTGTTGCTCCAATAACCCGTGACGAAACTCGTAATTGTCTTCGACGCATGAAGAACGGAAAAGCGGTAGGACCTGACGACATCCCAATCGAGGCGTGGAAATCGTTGGGCTCTCTTGGTGTGCTTATGCTTACTGACCTGTTTAACCGTATCTTGAATACTGGAAAGATGCCACATCAGTGGCGGCAGAGCTTTATTATCCCTATTTACAAAGGAAGGGGCAGTGTTCAAGATTGCGGTAGTTATAGGGGCATTAAGATTATGAGCCACACCATGAAGCTCTTCGAGCGCATGATCGGCCTCAGGCTCCGCCAAGAATGTACTGTCTCTGAGTCCCAGTATGGGTTTCAACCAGGATCAGGCACTATGGACGCCATTTTTGCCCTCAGAACTTTGATGGAGGCTTACAGGGAAAAAAGGAGAGCTCTGCATGTGGCCTTCGTCAGTGTATCTGGTGGGCATTGCGATCCAAGGGGATCCCTGAAGCCTATACTGGAGTTATCAGAGATATGTACAACGACTCCGCTTCAGTGGTTAGGACCGCTGTTGGCGACACCAAGCCCTTCCCGATTACAGTAGGGGTTCACCAGGGCTCAGCTCTTAGTCCGTTCTTATTCAATGTAGTGCTGGATACTGTCTCGGCTCACATCCAATGCCAGCCCCCGTGGCTGATGATGTATGCCGATGACATAGTACTCATCGACGAGAACCGACTGATGCTGGAGCGTAAAGTGAACGCCTGGAAGGGTGCGCTTGAGAACGGTGGTCTCAAACTGAATATGTCGAAGACTGAGTACATGGCTTGCGGGAACCCGGACTCGAGCACCATCCATATTGGGCCTGAGCCAGCCGTTAAGTCGGAGAAGTTCAGGTACCTTGGAGCCGTTATGCATGAGTCTGGAGGCATCGACCACGACATTCATGCCCGTATAAACGCTGCCTGGGCCAAATGGCGGGAGGTCACTGGTGTAGTCTGTGATAGCAGAATACCGCCCAAGCTCAAGGGACTGATATACAAGAGCATTATCCGACCGGTTCTTTTATACGGAAGCGAATGTTGGCCAACATTATCTCGGCACACTCAGGAGCTTCACGTCACGGAGATGAAGATGCTGAGATGGATGTGTGGCGTTACACGGTCCGACCGCATACGCAACACATTCATTCGAGGTAGTCTTGGGGTCCGTGACGTAGCGGATAAGCTCCAAGAGCGTCGCCTGAGATGGTATGGCCATGTTATGCGCCGATCTGAGAACTATGTCGGAAGGAAGTGCCTTGACATGTCTGTCCCTGGAGTTAGACCACCCGGACGCCCAAGGAAGTGATGGCTGGATGTCGTGACACAAGATATGAGAGCCAATAGATTGTCCACTGAGGATGTTAAAGACCGTGCAAAGTGGAGTAGGTTTAGTCGGAAAGCAGACCCTGGCAAAAGCCGGGACTAATGCCAAGAAGAAGAAGAAGAACTAAGTATTGTGAATAGAACATTTTAAAATAAAAAAAAATTTAATTAGGCATGGCAGTGTAGGCAGAGGGAACTGAATGAACCGTAGGAAACTATTGTTAAGACACGCCGTTCCCCGCTTTCTGCCTTTCGAGGTATTACGTGTTGAATGGCGGGGCTCAACGCCGCGCTTTTTGCCTTGTTACCAGAGCGAACATAATCCCCAGAAGATGAGGCATTCCCAAAGAAGAACCCACAAACCGTCGTGCTTACAGGCAGAGGCTACGCCACGAGGGTCCTCAAATTTAAGATTTTTCTAAAATTCCATGTAATTCATTTGTTTACAAATGAATTACATGGTTGCAAATAGAAAGTGCCTTTAAAGTGTTATTCCACTCAAAGAAAAACGTTTTTGGAAGTCATTCAAGAATCCTAATACAATTATTCCAAATTCATCCAAATTTTTATTCGTTTTTTGAAAATATTTGGCCAATTTAATAAATTCTTTGCAATAATCTTTGAACAGTGGAAATAAATTAATATCTCCTACAAAGATAACAATATAAATTGTAACAAGCGTATAAATCGACGTGATTTGGTTATTTTTTCCACTTTTTTTAATGGATAGCATAATCCCAACACTATGTTCACAGTATGTACTTGAAAATGCCATAAACTAATTTAGCTCGATTATAAAAAGACAACCAACCACCAAAATTTGAACATACGATATTTTTAAGCCAAATACCACTTAAACACGCTTGCAACTACACTTTGAGCTATAAACATTTTTTTTCTAATTAGCATTATTTTCCGCCAGCATTGTTCCTCGTATAATGAACATACAGACAAACATATTAAATATTCTCAGTGTAATATACACATGAAGCTCCTATTTCACGAGTAAATGGACTATGTGAGTAGTTGCCCTGATTTATGCATGGCGTTGACGGGCACTGTCTCTACTGTTCTCTACTGTAAATACTTGGACTGCACAGCTATACTTTTTTCAGTATTCTATAAAGCAGAGGTAAGCAGAGAGAACCTAGTCCTGGTCTATCCTGTTTGTCTGTGCTTGTGCTTTTGTGCACGCTAATCTCGGAAATCTTCAAGAATCTTGTTTTTTTTTTATTTCAATTGGTTCTTGGTTTATAAATAAAAAAGTAATATTAAATTTATTAAATCTGAGAAGCCGCGTACGGATAGATAGTTTGATATTAAACTTAATTTCATTACCCATCAATGTGTAAATACGATCTGTGTTTTCCGAAAATATTGGACTACTTATATATGTAAATTATTGCTATTTTTGGAGTCAGTGTCACAAAGATATGTCACATTTAAATACCTATATATTTACCTGAAGCAATGCTCATAATGACATGACCAAGGCAATAGAGAGGGCAATGCTTAATATTCCTATGGGTAAGCAGGAGTAGGAGAGTAGAAGCTATTAACTTTGCTCGAAGAATTGATCAGCTGTAGTGGCACTGGAAAGGTTCTCAAGTGATGGCCACCTTACCAGATGGACCAACAATATGGACAACGGTCTGATCAAGAAGCCGCCTCTAAAAAAAACGGTGATGATATAATAACAATCGATACGACAAATAATAGCAGGTGATGTAATATAAAATATGTCAAGTATACAAAAAAAAACAAGTGAAACAACGTAAATTATGGAGTTATATTGTAAATAGCGAAAAAACAAAACAGGAACCATATTTATATATAATTTATTATTATTAGAGAGAAAGTAATATATTTTCCTTATTGTATTGCTAAATAAAACAGTCGTACGCTATAAATTCAGCCATATTGAGATGGACCGTGCGTAATGGAGTTTCGTGGACTCCATTGTTTGGTAAAACTTATTATCTCCAACTGAGAAAATATGCCGAAGACAATATTTTCGTTTATCGCGTAATTTATGCGAGAACTTTGCCACTTTTGCGGATCGAGACGGAGATGTCGATAGCGATAGTACTTCGCGTTACGTTTATTTGGATGATGATTTAAGATGTGGGGGTAGGTTTTGGGAGATTTTTTTTTAATGTACAATTTTTGGATAGCTGAAGGTATTGGGCTTATTACGCTGGCACCTGGCCTTGGACCTAGGTTAGGTTATATAGGATATAAATCTATATATGCTTTTATCGAAATTCCTACGGAGCTGATAAAATTAGATTTAGCCCTTCTCAGCTCACGAAAACAAATTCGTGGGTTATAAATAATATAGCTATAAATAAGTGTATGGGATTTTAATTGTATTTTAATATACTTAATGAATGTACTAAATACATACACTAAATAAATTTTTGTCAAATATATTTGACACTACCACACACCAGACCAAAGTGTTTAATCACTATATTCTCTTATCTACACTAAAATAAATAAATGCATGGAACTAAATGAAATATAATCAAATATATATATATATATATATATATATATATATATATATATATATATATATATATATATATATATATATATATATATATATATATATATATATATATATATATATATATATATGATATGCAATTATGGGCCTATAAAACAGATCCTGCATACAAATACGAGGACCAGTCCCGACTGACGCATACTACCAGCTACATAATCGTACTGAACTGCAGATATCTCACATAACAATAGCCGCCCCTAAAGTAATTTAATATAAATGATGCCGTATTTCTTGCGATGCCACTTTGAAAGAATGCAGTGCAATAAGGGTAGGCGATTCTATGGAGATGATGTTACCATCTTACATATATTATATTTTTATGTTTTTTTTTTTGTTCATTTTCGGGAATTCATAAATTGGGGAACGCATTGTCCTAAAACAAGGTTCCCCAGCAAGGTACTGAGTGGGCGAAAAAGCGTGACGCCATTTAAATATAATATTAATTATAATTTATATATGTTTTAAAGAATTCATATGGATAAGTATATTTTAATATATTTATCACAACGGCTTGAAAGTAGAAAAACGTCTCGTGAATTACAAGCTACAAGCACTACACCAAACTCGTTTCTCTACATAACCGAATTAAAAATTCATTCAACAAACAAGCTAATCCTAGTACCTGACAGACGGATATTATTTCATTTCTTGTCAATTAAACTGCATATAAAGTAACCTCTAAATGTTGTGTAAAATTGAAATTTATTTTTTTTTAATTTTTATACACCATAAACGAGCCGAATAACCGCTCTCTACATTGCACACCATATCTCAATCACCCTCTATCTTAAAAGGGGGACACATTTCCAAAGGTACGGTGAAACCGTTCATAATCGTCCACCGCAGTCCCGTTAAATGCAGACCTACGAACAAACATAGCAGAAAGACCATAAATAACTATCAATATGCAATTATATTCGAAACCAAGGGGTACCATGCAGTTTATTGCATTTTTCCATTGAAATATAACCTTTAATAAAAATGGCTTCCGCTTTTATGTAATTAGGGGACCGTTGTGGTGCAGCGGGATTGTCTAACTGTAAACTCGACGGTTGAAGATTCGATTCACACTCGGTTATAGCTAATTATTTTCATAATCCTAGCTCCAGCAACAAGACAAAGGGCGACGTTAAATTATGCCACTCGACGCGTAATGTCTCATAAGGCGGAACGCGGGAATCGAAATGTTTTAATAATAGCTTCCGTTTGCCTATCCCGCTATATGCGGGAAACAACGTGAAGCTAAAAATGTCATGGGGTAAAGAAAGTATATTCCTATATCTTATGTATCCTTGTTTCTCTATACTTTGCGAGAACAATAGAGCGTCTGTTTCAGTGGATTTCATAAAGACGTGACAAAAGTATTTTTACGTGTAAATGTGCTCTTTGAGTATGGATATAATTTTTTATTAAAATGTGCTAGTTGACCATTGTAGATGATTTAAGCGAGGCTTTGGGATCCGCAACCGTATAGACAATCACATATATATATATATATATATATATATATATATATATATATATATATATATATATATATATATATATATAATATATATATATATATATATATATATATATATATATATATATATATATATATATATATATATATATAATATATATATATATATATATATATATATATATATATATATATATATATAATGTAGTTGCGACCTTCCCTGTAAACTGATAGAGAAGACTAAAAGAAGTCATAATTTTAAACCTAAGGTTAGACATTTGTCTATGGAAATAACACGTTTGAAGCACGTTTGTATGAAAACGATCTATCAATAGCCACAAATGAATAAGAGGGTTTCGATGAAACTTTCACCATTACACATTCTTCGAGTTTGGTAATTAGTAGGTAGTTGCCCTCTTTAATTAATAGAATAATTAATATGAGAATAAATCACAATATGCCTTTTTTGAGTTAAATCTTGCACAAATGTGTATTTTACGTCGCTTCTGTACGTAGTATTTTGTACAAACTTGTAGAAAGTTTGTACATATAATAAATATGTTAATAAATATATAAGATATAAACATGTAAAAAAAAAATGCATGCATGTAAATCGTAAAAATAAGCCATATTTGATTTCCACTTAGGTTAATTTCCCTGCTCTAACAAGGCAAAGTGCAGTGTAAGTTCTGCCACTCAATACGCAATATGTTGAATACGAGCGGAAAGCGGAGAGCGGAGAGTTTTGTCATTAATTTCTCTCTGCCAAATGTAGACATAATTGGGTACCTTTAAATATTTAAATGATTTTTAAAGTGTTAATCCACATTAAGGATATAAAAAATATTTATAGAAAATATAAAAATTTGAACACAGCGGGATTTTTTTATATGTTTGCGGGAAATTTTTATATGTTTTCTTTAAGTATTTCTTTTTTGAGTAACTTTAATATTAATCGAGTATGTGTCTTAAAAATAGCTTCACATCACAAAACTAAAATTTTAAATCAATAAAAAATAACTTTCATTATATCTAGGTATAACTAATAACAACTTATGTTCGTATTTTTTATAAAACCAATTAATTCCAAAGTGCCATATTATATAGGTACCTACTACCTACCTGTATTTAAAATATGAATCCTTTTAAACGTTCTAAATGACGTCTGAAGTGTGTACTTTTATAATTGCAATGTTTTAACTGCGTAAAGTGCTTGTACAAACTTTTTTACAGTACAAAATATTATTGAGGCACTCGTGGCGCAGCGACGGCATCAGACTGACAAACGTGACGGTTGGGAGTTCGATTCCCGCTCGAGAGAAAAAATAGCTTATATTTCTTCGTTCTGGTGACAAGACAAAGCGTGGCGTTGAATTACGTCATATTGTCTTAAAATTGGGCGGAAACCGAGCAAAGAAGTGTCTTAACACTAGGTTCCCTCTGCATTCCCTACAATATGCGGGAAATAATATTAAGCTTAAAAAATATGAGCTTTTAACTTACATGGCATAAAGAAAAGAAGATACAGCTTTTTTAATCTAAGTACAAATTTAAACGTAATGCTTATCAACGTTTACCTTTGATTTTTATTTTAAAGCACTTAAGCTGCTAGCGCATAATTTTACTCATTTTTAGGGTTTCGTATATTAAGTGAAAAAACTAAATCGTTATAGGATCACTTTTTGTCCGTCTGTCTGAATGTCTGTCTGTCCAGACAAGTTTTCTTAAGATCCCATGGTTCTTAAGGTATCAAGATATCAACCATGTCTAGTCAATATTAACAATTGAATGGGAAAATTTTTTTTGGCATTAAAACTGATTTGGAGGGAAACAACTCAAAAATATAAATGTAGACTTTATTTTAACGCTTTTTAACGTATTACATACAGACAGAATTTTAAATATGTAATTTAGACCGTCGTGGCTTGCCAGCACGAATTGCTGAATTGGTTAAGGAGCGTTGAAGGGGAATGTGGGTTAAATTTGCGTAGCCTTATCCACAAACAGCTTCGATTCTAAATTCACTTTTTCAGCGTGTTAACTGAAGAAATTATTTGCATCTCATAAAATATACATTTTTTGTACTATGATAATCGAACCCACGACTCCTAGCTAAGAGACCAAGTGAATTATCATCCACCATGTGTAGATAGACTGATATTTTGTAAATTTGAATTAATTGTAAAAGTGCTTGTAATAGCCAAATTAAATAAATAATATTCTTATTTCCAATACCTTTTGATTTTTACACTTAAAAGATATACCCACTAGTGTATTATTACAATGATAACATAAAGCATATCGTATCGCATCGGCTCGACTGAGTTGCGGCAACATTTGTCACGCGGCTCAACCGCACTCGTGCCCATCATTCATGTGCTAGAGTGGCGAGTGCTTTCAAAGTATATGAGAATTGTAGATATGGCTCTTTTTTCTTAGCTATGTGTTTTTTTAGGGTACCGTACCTAAAAAATAATAAAACGGAAACATTGCAGGAATCACTTTGTTGTACGCCTGTCAGTCTGTCAAGATCATTTTCTAAAGATCGTATGGAGATATCAATCTGATATAGAACCCTGGGTGCGCGAAAACTATTCGCACTTGACAGATATTTCATAATTATTATTCATAGTAGACCGCGTCTTAATTTGAAAGCGTTATTACTTTAAGCCTTGGAAGTGGCTTAAAATGTAGTAGTATCTAAATATTTGGACCATTAGCTGTACAATGTAAAATATAAGGTAATATTATATATATATATATATATATATATATATATATATATATATATATATATATATATATATATATATAATATATATATATATATATATATATATATATATATATATATATATATATATATATATATATATATATATATATATATACATTATTTTATAATTTTGAATATATTTTATCTGTAACATAGTGATGTCAAGAATAATAACAGACAATCCTTTGTATAGGCACAAAACTGTTTATTCAAATAAAGTAAGACCGTTGTGGCGCAGAGGCACAGCGTCTGCCTGTAAACGCGACAGTTTGTAAGTTCGATTCCCGCTCGGGGAGAATGATATATTTTTATTTTCTTCGCTCTGGTACAACACTAGGTTCCTTGAGTCTACGGTTCCCTCTGCCTACCCTGCCAAATGCGGGATACAGCGTGAAGCTACAAAAAGGAAATCTTCATTTTATATAGAAGTAAAACTCTTATTTAAAATTATACTATAATGATAATTTGATTGGAAACTTGATTGGTTTTTGGATCATTTTCTATATTTTATAATTTTATAATTTATTGTACTGCTCCTTTGATATACATATGTGGCATATCTTGTTTTTATAAACAAATACTGGTCTATACAAATATGTTATATCGACATCATGGTGCAGAGGAACAGGGGCTAACTAAGCGTGAGGGTTGCGGGTTCGATTCTCACTTGAAGGACTAAATACGAGGAATATATTCGAGATTAAAAGTGAAGCCAAAAGAAATTAAATAAACAAATTGTATGGTTTGATACTAAGTTTATCATATTAGATACTAATTATTAAAGAAAACCTATATATTTTTGAAGACTGATTCTATGACTTACGTGTTTTACATACATTATAATAAGCTAGTAATATGACAAATTTCATCGATCGATCAATATAAAAAAAAGTTAAACAGGCTAGAACAAATTTAATGAGTGATATGTCACTAAATATTTTGGTTGTATATAAAAAAATTGGCATAAGGTAACTTTCCATATTATATTGTATTAGCCACGCCACATTCACCAAATATTCTTTGAGCATTCTCAAGCAGGCATCTGTTAGGTATCTGATTATTGCCCATTCCACCGGTCGCAAGTGTCAACTTAAAATATTACCGAATATTACCGAATATTACGGAATATTACTGGACGTGCTACAACTATCGTGGGTTATTACATAACTACGTGTGTGTATAATAATATTAGAGAGAGCGAATTTGGTACTTAAACACCCCGTTGCCCACGTGATGAGAGGTGATATGCAATACCGCAATTGCCACAGCAAATTAAATGAAATAATTAATTCCCTCAAGTGGGTATCGAACTCGTAACCTTCGCACAGATAAACTGTGTGCCTCTGCGTCATGACGGCCTCACTATGTGGCATACTTAGATTTTATTGTATCTAATTTAAAAAAATATATAAAACCTGCTAGAAATTTACATAGATATGGTAGACAAGTTAGATACTATATTATTTTGATGATATGATGATTTTTAAACTGTTTATCCACACTATGGATAGAAAAAAACTTAAAGAAAACATATAAAAATTTGAACGCAGCGAGATTCGAACGGCGTCAAACTTGGACGGTTTCCATGAGGCACGGGTTCGAATCCCGCTGCGTTCAATTTTTATGTTTTCTTTAAGTATAGATATAGTATTTCTTTTTATTAATATTAGGTAGGGTAAGCAGTACGAAAAGTAGGCTGAAATAAGTGTTAAGGCACTCCGTTCCTCACTTTCCGTCTTTCGAGGCATAGCGTGCTTAGTGGAGGAGCTCAACGCCGCGCTTGGTACTTCTTAATATTTTCTTATTAAATTTTAGTAATAATAATAAGTGGTAAAGGAATTTCTTCCCTCTGCCCACCCTGCTGTATACAAGATAGAGCGCGAAAGTAAAAAAAATAAACTTAGATATATAGCCCTTTTATTACTTGACAAATGTGTTTTTATTTGATGTTGTATTCATATCAAAACTGATCTAAATTTCATATCTAAAGAAGAGACTTTTAATGCTTAGTTACAAAAAGAAGTCCCCATTGATACCACATGTGGTAAAAAAAATCGCATTATGTTCGATTTTCTTTCTTAAATACAAATTTTATATTAAATACAAATTTTATATAGAAAGATTCTCTTTCTTAAATACAAATTAAATAAGCTGAGCTTATGAATTGTAAAATTATCCACAATAATTATCTTTATACATTTATAATCTAAAAAAAATTAAATTAAATTAGCTTCATGCTGTATCCCGCACATGGCAGGGTAAGCTGAGGGAACCGTAGGAACCTTGTGTTAAGACACTCCGGTCCCCGCTTTCCGCCTTTCGAGGCATTTCGTGTTGTGTGGCGGAACTCAACGCCGCGCTTTACCATAATACCAGAGCGAAGAAAATGAAAATAATTCATTCTCCCCGAGTGGGAATCGAACCCACAAACCGTCGCGTTTACAGGCAGATGTTATTCCTCTGTACCACGACAGTCCTCAATTTTTATTCTAAGAACGACTATTTTTAAGATATATCGATTCTAAAAGTTACATTCTTTATAATAAACATGCATAATTGCATCTACATATGTACCATATTTTTAAAACATTCGACCGAATTGAGATTGTATCCAATACTATTAGATACGTCAAATGCTGTACCGCTGCGCCACCATACATCGATATCTTAATAATATTAAGCTATACAAATCAATTTTACATTCAAATACAACTTTCATACAATTTTACCCTAGCTTATGTATTGTATTGAAAAATCTCTTAATATAAATTCTACACAAAATATCCATCTCCAGGGATCAAAATCAACGAAAACACGCTTCGGAACACGCAGACGCGCTAACTGTACCACCCCATACTATATAAAATATGTAACTTAACGAGAGAAGTTACGTATTTCTACGTGTTTGCCACAATTAACATTGCATCATAATAACATAGCGCCGGGCTGATGGAGCTCAGTTGTTAGTGGAAAACGCGACCCTTTTAGCAACGGTTGTAAGGGAAAGGGATGGAAGTGAAATTCTATATAAATAATATATTAGAGTCATTTTTTTAGGTTATTTCCATAAGGCTTAAAGCGGAGAATAGAGTGTCTTAACACTAGACTTCCCTCTACCTACCCTCTTATATGTGAATTACAGCGTGATGCTAAAGAAACATACCAGCTAACATTCAATATCATAATTGCAAAGTGGAGACTTGAGTAAAGTATCACTAGATTGCCTTTGCATAGTCCGGCATACATACAGATGTATACTCAGATTATAAACTGTAGGACAACGTCTGACTTTAAACACAATAGTTATGGGTTCAATTCCCACTTACCTGAGTAAATGGTCATATTTAAATAAAAATAACCCTACTTTAGAACAATAAACTCTCTTTCTCTCTCTCTACACTAATTATGCGGGATTTGTAGTGAAACTTAAAAAAAGTTACAATAAATACTATATGTACGAAGAACTATAAAATAAATTTACATATAGAATTTTCTAAACAAATAATATTTCATGTAATAAAATATATCGCAATATGGACATATTAAATCAAAAAACGTAAATTATATTAATAATTTGCAGTCGAGTCGAATGAATGTATATGGAAAATTTACGTAAAATACAATTTATGGCGCAAAGTTGATTATTTCATCGTAATAGTTTCATTGATTCATATTAATTTAGTTTGTTTTTTTTTTATTTAAACTAGTGATGTACCCTGACTTTGATATGTAAATACTTAGTATGTTTTATATTATTTTTATTTTTACATATCTCCGCCATTTGCTGATGAGAAATGATATTTCGAATACGTTTGAAATTTTAATTTGATGGGAGTTGAATCTGCACCTCTTTGATAACGTTCAAGAGCTATCCAAGAGCCGCTTGCATCAACAAAAATGAAATATTTTTAGTATAATTCTAAGAATAGACCTCTAGAGACGCTGGTTCGAGTCCCACAACGTTCTAGTTTTAATACGACATAAATGAACAGACGGAAATCAAATAGTTAAACATTTGTTACATATATATATATAATATATATATATATATATATATATATATATATATATATATATATATATATATATATATATATATATATATATATATATATATATATATATATTATATATTTATATATATATATATATATATTATATATATATTATATATATATATATATATATATATATATATATATATAATATATATATATATATATATATATATATATATATATATATATATATATATAAAACAAGAATTTTAAAACTGAGCTAAATGCATCGCCCCAGCAATAAAGACCCTATCCTCCAATCCCATTATCAATTTAACCACAGTGCAAACAGACATACAGAACAAAAGAGATTTGCATATGAAAACAGCAAAAATCCACTATAGCACTGGCGTATCCATGAAAATTCAATTTGCCACGGTGCAGTGGTGTGCTGTCCCTCACAATGCAACGCCGTGCAGTAGGCACCTGCGTAAGTGCATTCAGAATTGCAAACATGCTTATTACATAAGCGATACGATACGTTGCACAAAACTCGGCGTTTGATTGATTTTCGATTGTGAATATGTTATACGTATATGTCGACGTCCTGGAATAATAAGTTGGTAATTGTATCAATGAAGAAAAAAAAATTGTTTGTGTGTTAAAGGTTATTACCAAATTAATGGTTTTGTAAATGATAACACACCTTGGGAATGAAATGCTCGTTTCGATGAATGAATTATGAATTATTTGAATTAGAATATATTAATTATATTTTTTTTATATTTATTAAAATTGCTTTGTAGGTATTTCTGTTCGTCTGTCTAATATATAATTTTTAAATGTATTACATATTTGAAAAGGATAATGACAGTGGACGAGGCAAACGACGTATACAGAAAAAGAAATCAAAATTTCCGTCATGTTTGTGTTCCTCACATAAACAAGTGAATTTCTAAATTCTTTATGGGAATCTATTATTAATTGCTTTTAAATTAATTAATAATATTCGCCATAAAATATTTTTGATATATTTAAAATCAAGCTTCTCAAATCTTTACAGATTAAAAATTAACTTTTATATCTCAATATGAAAAGATGAAATTGTCAAAAAAATATAAAATTAAATATACATATAAACTATAAGTCAAAAAGAACTTCTTCTGACTGACTGATATGAATCACAGTAAACGAGCTTTAATTTGAAGTAATGATAGAATATAATAATAAGTTTATTGTACACATTTACCAGTGCTTGATGCGGTAGCGTTCATATAGACACGTCAAATTAAAAACGATTCATTTTATTTGCTATTACATGTTTTTACTCAAATTTGTTGGTTCGTTTGTGAATGCTTGTGAAAATTGAAATTGAATTAGGTAATATGAGTCTCCGAATGTAAATTCCATTTAACTATATGAACAATTAGCTTGAGTTATGGATAGAGTGATTTAAAAACGTACTAAGACGGAATAAACGGAGAAAGGTTAGGTTAGGGCTAAGAGCATATTATCACTATGTGGTGAAACGCAACAGTTGTGGGGTTCAACTGTGGTGGTTGTGGGTTTGTAATTTTCTCGTTGTAGAGCTAGACAAACCGTGGCGTTCTGTTCCGCCACTCAACACGCAATATCCCGAAGCACGTGGGGTCGTCTTAACACTAAGCTCCCTCTCGCCACCCTGCTTTATGCTGGAAACCGCGTGGAGCTAAGTTCAATTATTCGTAGTAATCAAATGAAACTTCTATTAAAATTACATATTAATTGTAGAATTTTTATTTAACTTTTTGATTTTTGTAACATAGATGTTGAAATATGTCGCAATTGATATTCGTACATCCATTCCCCGGCCAATGCTTAAAAAGTGTTTTTTTTACTAATAAATGAAATAATAATATATATAATAATAATAATAAATGAAAATTATGTATTTCAAGGCAATCCATGGCGATAGAAACGCTATAGCAAATTAAAGCTCTTTTATATCGAGCTTTGTCAAAATTTGTTTGCGCTCGTTACAATTTGTTTTTGTTGCTAACATCTCTGTTACAAATACAAATACAATCTGTACATATACAAATATACATAGATATATACAAACATATACTCACACACACATATATATATATATATATATATATATATATATATATATATATATATATATATATATATATATATATATATATATATACACATTAACATATAATATGTACAGTAATACACATGTACGCCAGAACGTTACGAATGTCGGGTTAATCAAAAATTAAATTAACATCGTCAAGTCAATGAGTGAATCAATAATTTCACGGGACGCGTTGAAAGCTTGTAATTACATTTGTATTGGAGCTAATTATGTCAGAATTGGGTCTTTAAATTATAAATTTTAATTTTATACTTAAAAAAATGTTATTGATGTATAGAATTTCTTTATGTCGTGCTTGTAATGTCCTTGAAAGATATTGCCTCCATTTTTTTTTGATATTACGAAAATTATGACTACTAATGGTGTTGAGAAAGCAAAGTTTAGCATCAAGTACCAGGGTGATAAGCTCAGAGCTGTGCCTGGGTTAAGGGGCCATTTCGAAATGGAAAAGCTCCTCTTTGTACCTTTACAAATTTAAAATAATCCACATTTAAAGGAATGCCGCTTTTGAAATACGTACTAAACATTATATATTAATTTTTCTCAACGTTCAGGGACTTAAGTTCACGCATCTTGATAAATATATGGTAGAATATATGGTAGTGCAAGTAAACCATAGGTCCATGGGAGTGGTGCGTGCCCAGCCCAGAGTCATGTAGTGCCCACTCTAAAATTTCGATAAACAAAAAGTCAAATTATAAACCTATCCACAAAAAGAAATATTCGAAATCAAATTATCTTTTTTCAGATTAACGCTACATTTTTTGTATTATTTATGTAAAGTTGGACAATATGTTCCTTTTTTGTCATTAAAACACTAGTCTAACCCCCCCCCCCCCTCCCCTAGCATATAACCTCCAGTACATTCCACTTTACTGTTAACTAAAATTATATTTTACCACCCCAAAAACGTAAATATAAAAATAAAAAAATTATAACATAGAACTCACATACAATATATAATGATTTATATACACAAATGTTGAATTCCAAGCAAAATACGCAATAGATGTACGAACAAACCGTAACACTAATGTAATAGCAGATTACGCGGCCTGTAATACATTAAGGTATTAGTATTCAAATTTATAGCTCATATAATCGTTTCTGAATAACCATTTTAGCTATATTTATGTAAGTGCTTAAAATTTCATATTGATTTAATTTTCATTAATTTATAGTTGTATTTATTGGTGTGTACCATTTGTTTAGTATCTGTGGTATTTGGTTGGAACCTATATAGGACATATTTGGAAATATTTTGATATATGTTTATATATAGCCTGTATATACTATTTAGCAGGGTATGCAGATTATTACCATAAAAACAAGAATATTATATAATGAATACTACAGTATTCTGAAACTAATCAAAAATCATACATACATTGGTCGATGGATGAACGATTAGCGTCGGGCGACAAGCGACGGATGACGGGCGACGGATGACGGATGGCACATGAAGGACGACGGGTAAAGGATGACAGGTGTAAAATGACAAATAATGAGCAACAATCGACGGATTACGGTTATTAAGTGGTAATACAATGGTTATTAATATATATATATATATATATATATATATATATATATATATATATATATATATATATATATATATATATATATATATATATATATATATATATACACGTATATATACACATATATATATATATATATATATATATATATATATATATATATATATATATATACTCCATATGACACGGTATCATACAAAGAGCGTGTTGAATGCATGTCAAAGTAATCTGCGGTTCGACTGCTTGTTGAACGTCGATCGAATATAATATTACAATTTGCCAATATATATGCTATAATAATTTAATGTTCCTAATCTAGACCTGTCAGTGATATGTTGTTAGTGTGTTAAATGTAATTTAGATACAAATATATAGATTATTTTATGACGTTCGTATAATATTTATATTATTTTCTTAATATTATGAGATGAATGAAGTAGATAATACATGTAATGTCTCGAAAGGCATAAAGCGGAGAATGGAGTGTCTTAACACTAAGTTACCCACACCCCAAACTTAATTGTGTAGCTTCACGCTGAAAGCTGCACATATCAGGGTAGGCTGAGAGAACCTAGTGTTAAGACACTCCGTTTTCAGCTTCCCACCAATCGAACCACAGCGAAAAAAATGAAAATAATTAATCCTCCCTGAACGGGAGTCGAATCCACAAACCGTCACGTAACGCTGTGCCTCTACGCCACAACGGTCCTAAATATTAAAGAAAGATCCTCCGTGTGTGAAGTTAATTTCTTATATTTTTTTATGAACATCAAGCTATAACCCGTTTACATTCCATTCTCCACTTGCTCCGCTCCGCCTAAGCTCGATTCATTGTGTGTTATTTGTAGGAAAACCGAAAAATGAAAATATTGAATTTCCACAACCCCGGCGTTTATGTTCAGACGACAAGCCACTACGCCACGACGGATCAATAACATAATAGCTAATATAGCATAATAGCTATTAATAAAATAATTAGCTACCAGGCGTCATAAAATAATCTATATTAGACTGATAACACTATCAGACCAGTAAAGGAAATAATTCATTACCCTGAGCAATGACTGAACCCACGAGCATCGCGTGTTCTGTTTGACGACTCATACGCTGTCCGACGAAACTCTCTCTTAAATGAACAAAAAACAGAGAACGGGGTGATTTAACACTAAGATTTTTACTTATCGCACATTTTGAGAAAAATGCGTAGAGATAAGAAATATAATATGTAAAATGTCACCTAACTCTATTAATGTGGCAAGATATATATTACTCAAATGTCATAATGCATCACGTTGCACCAAAATGATTTATATTTATGAGTTTTGTAGGGGAACCACGTGCTCAGTGGATAACCTGATAAAATGCAACTAGAACTAATGTACTCTTTGGGCATTTCTAAAGGAGATATAACTCTGAAATTTTACTATTTTAACTTAAAATGTCTGTGGTGGTAGCAAGTTCAAAAATATTTTCGATAATATTTCCGCTCCTTGGGGTCATTTTTTTTATAAAAATTACGACAATGTTCTTCTTACTTTGTTTCTATAATATTTAATATAAGCCCCCAAAAAACTCCAATACAAAGTTCTGAATTAAATTTACAAAAACCTACATAAAGTAGGAAATTCCCCAAATAGTTCAGCTACACAGATTTCAAGCCCTTTAGCTCCATATATACAACATTGAATTACCAAAATCATAACACACCTATTCCATTGTCATAATAATATTTGTTACCAAATATGTACAAGTTTGTGAGTATGTATGTTTGTTTGGGTTTCACACAAAAACTACTAAACGGAATTAGATGAAACTTTACATTAATATAGGTTATAGATCAGAATAACATACATATTATTTATTATATAAACTAATGCAATTCAAATTTTAATATAATCAGGGCTGTCATGGCGCAGAGGCACAGCGTCTGCCTGTAAACGCTACGGTGTTCAATTCCCATTCGGGGAGAAAAAATAATTTTCATTTTCTTCGCTCTGGTAACAAGGCATAGTGCGGCGTTGAGTTCCGCCACTCAACACGCAATGCCTCGAATGGCGGAAATCGGGGAACGGAGTGTCTTAACACTAGATTCTTACGGTTCCTACGGTTCCTCTGTCATGTGCGGGATACAGCGTGAAGCTGTTATATTATTATTATTGAATGAAATTCACTTTCCATAATAAATATATAATAGAATAATAGAAGCGGGTGAAGCTACGAGCGGGTCGAGTACAATATAAGCTTTAACGTGAGATGACTGGTTGTCAACCGAAATGCAGACCTCGAATTGCGTTATACATTTCAAATGCATCGTCTGATTGTTGTTTATAACTCTATTTGCGTCCGTACTAAATGAACACGTTAGGTTAACTAGAGCTTAATCTTCATTTAGAGGTACGATGCAGATATCAAACTTTACTAAAACTTCTCTTTTAAAGTGAGTTAGATATATTAATATTGTATAGTGATAATGGAAGGAATAAAAGTCTACTCACGGTTACAGCTGAGTATATTCCACACCACTTTAAAAGTAAATGTAGTATAAACATATAAACACACAACAAAGATATATTAAAAGTCAACCATATTATTAACTTAAGTTAATTAAGTTAGGCTCTGATCCTTATTTAGAAATATGATATATACAGTTTATAGAAACACCACTTTCTAAAGCTAATTTTCAAGAATGAGCTTCACACGGAGAAAGCTTTAATACATTGACATCTATGTATATGATATAAAAAAATCCTATACAAATTTGAACAACAAATCAAATTCAAATTTCCAATGCAAGCGAAGCCACCGGTAAAAGTTAGCTATACACAAATCGTACTAAAACCTAATCGATATATTCAAGTTAGTCAAACGGCAAATACCTAGTGCATCTTATTTGCACAGTTCGTTAAGCCAGACTAGTTTGTTCAGCTTAATCATCTGCTAATAGTATGCGAATTCCTAATACGAAATTAGTGAGATATGCATGACGAGCGCTTTCATCCCTTTCCGTCTGTATGTTAATTAGTTATTTACACCTCTCCAGTGACTTATCTCTCCTTCGGGTATTCATTATATATGAACGAAAGTATAGCAATATTACCTTCGTATGCAGGTAATATTTGTATAATATTATAATGCATTTGGATGCAGCGTTAAGCTCTGGAACCAAATATGGCATACTTCAAATTAAATGTAAAATGGAGAAATGCCTTAACACTTAGGTAGATATATCCGCCTTGATACGGAATATCGAAGATAGTGACAAAGACACACGTAGAGAATAATGTATGTATATATATATATATATATATATATATATATATATATATATATATATATATATATATATATATATATATATATATATATATATATATATATATATATATATAATTTGAGATTAGATGAAACGTTCAAAGCTTTAAAACTAGCTTATACCAATGGGTGCAGCATCAACAAAACATCCTAAATCACCCATACATAAGGTTTAAATTCGAACAATTTACACAGTAACTAAAAATCTCACCAAGAACACTTTTGCAATTGAAAGTGCCAACTTTACGACCCAGTATCGTAATCGATTGTAAACGTGATACCTGTACTGATAAGGTAGATGTAGCCAGCAGAGGTAGGTAAGTAAATTCAACGTGTCCTAATAATTTTTATGATGGCAATAAAAATAGCAAGGAAGTAGTGCAATATAAGTTTTATGAGTGGAATTTTAAGAGGTACACGGTATTGAGTGCCCAGCAAGTGTTTTTGTTAGCAAAAGCGTAAATTATAGCTGGTACGTGACATCTCTCTCATTTGTTATAAAATTGGAAATTTTCATATGAATCTGTCTTCGATTTTGTGATAAGCTATCAAGTATATGAGCTATCAAGTATGATATCTAAATGAATAACGAAATCCAATTCGTTGTACTTAAACTTCCCGCTGTATCCTGCACATAGCAGGGGAGGCGGAAGGAGCCGTAGACTCAAGGTACCTAGTGTTAAGACACTCCATTTCCTATTCTTATGTAAAAAAAAAACAACGCAAAATTATATATTACATTTTGTTTATATAAATTTGAACCTACACTTATATCGGCCAATATTATGCAAATTAATTAATACTTTATTTTCACATACTCATATACTAATTTTGAAACAATGCGTGTTGAGTGGTAGACTTGACGCAGCGTTTTGTCTCGCACCAAAGCGAGGAAAATAAAAATAATTCATTCTCTTCAATTGGGAATCGAACCCACAACCGTCTCGTAATAGCATATGCTGTGCCGTTGCGCCACGACGGATATCAATATATAAAGTTCACATATAAGTATATACATCAGTCATCCCCCCATTGATTGGGGATTGAACCCACTACCAGCGATCAGACACTGTCCCACTGCACCACAGTGGGTTAAGTTAATTAATTTCATAATTAACTTCAGTGTATTAAAATATTATTTTCCTTCACAAAAAGCCAAGGCGAAATATCAAAAATGTAATTTTCCCAAAACATAATCAAAATATCCAGTGTACAAGATGGTATCTCACACGGCCGACTGGAGTCCGAATTTTAATAAGCTAGAGTGCTGCTTACAGAAAGCTTAAAATTATGTAATAGCTTTATTAAATTTGAAAAATATTTTATAAACAAGGGTTTCGGATTCAATTCTGAGCCAGGTAATCTTAATTTGGGTAGACTATGCGCCTTGTTAAGCTCTATCTCTATACGGGTGACGGGATATCTACTTACTATAAGTATAGGTATTTGTTTGTTTGAACGCGCTAATCTCAAGAACTACTGGTTCGAATTGAAAAATATTTCTGTATTGAATAGTTATGTATTGGGGAAGGCTATAGGCTATATAACATCACGCTATGACTAATAAGAGTGGAGCAGCAATAAACAATGTTGTGGATAAAGTCGAGTTGGACGAAGTTGCGGACGGCCGCTATTTTACCTACCTACCATATACCTACCTACCTACCTACCTACCTACCAACTACCTACCAACAGGACCGTAACAATGTACCTGTATATCATTAATTAGAGTCTGTGCCATAGGGTACCAAAAATATTATTTTAAAAGAGAATAAATATATATATGGCCCATGGCCATATTTAGTCCAAATTTTATGAAATTCTACATTTAAGTTTAGAATTTTTATATCATCACTACATAATATAAAACTAAGTCGCTTCCCGCTATCTGTCCTTGTGTATTTTTGGATTTTTCGGATTTTGATGCAGTTTTTTTATAGATAGAATGGTTCAAGAGAAAGTTTTATATGTATGCACAACATAGTAGAGCAACACTGCAAAGTATTTAGGTTTCTAATGTGATATCTTTCATGAGAGATATAAAATTAATAGCTTTGGACAGTCAAAGTGCGGTGGAAACCAACAACAAAACGGAAAGGTACAAAGCAGAATTTATCTTCATCATCATCTATCCATGTGTGATGATAACAATTGAAAAATGCTTTTTTACATCTAATACGTGTCGACACTAGATGTACGGAAAGTGGAGAAACTAGTCACTTACCATTGTATTCTCTCTGTCCACCCACAAAACCTAAAAAATGTGTAAAGAAGAAAAAAATCATATCACACGGCTGGATTCAGTCCAAATTTTAATAATCTAGAGTGGTCCTGTGAGGAGCTTAAAATAATGTAAGTGCTTTATTTAGTTCTAAAAATCCTTAAAAGCTTAAAATGATTGAAGATTCTATTTAGACTCAATGCCATTTTGTAACAAAACCAATGGCAATCCAATAATTTCTTCCAATAGCTTTTAAATACGCCTTTGTGAGTTTTATATTTATATTTCTTGTTGGTTACATGTATTATTATCTTTTTAGGATTCCGTATTCCAATGAAAAGCGGAACCCTTATAGAAAACAATACCTATGTCACGGCCAATTTGTTCGGAAGCTATTAGCGTAACCATGGTGACTAAAATTGAAAAAACGTTATTATAAAACCCATCTACATCGCGTTATGTATCAAATTTTCTAAAGCTTTATATACAACTCTAAAGTAGCATAATATGAGCCCCACCTTCTATTTAGAGTTATGTACCCAAAGGGTATGTCTGTTTTTCCGTCTGTCACCTGGCTGTCTAATCATTCTAAGCTAATTAATTTAATTCTATCTATAAATTTATAAGTCCATAAAATATTTATAAATTTAATGACTGTCTTGTTTAATTCATGATTGATTCAGTTGAAATTTTCACAAATGATGTTCATCTGTTACAGTTATAACAACAAATACTAAAAACAGAATAAAATAAAATAAATGTTTGAGTGAGAGCCTATACAAAAGTTTATATATACACACAGAGATAAAATTTATAGTATGGAACCCTTTGTACGGGACTCCGACTCACACTTGACAGATATTTGTTTATTTCTATACAATAAACTAACGTCATTTCTATTACATATAAAAAATCAATATGTCACTTACTGTGACTTATGTGATTTACTGTGACTGTGCCACGAGAGCTGTGGTTTCGATTTAAATACCACATGACCTTTTTTCCTCCACTTCACATAAAATATCGCTAAAACGATTAAATAATGACATAATAGACTTGTCTCTGAGTAAATTTTTAGAGATTTTTTATATTTTCATCATTATAAAAACTTTACGTTAACTTGTTCGAAATTTTGTTTCGACAAAACGTTGCACATATGTGTTTTTCTTTCAGAACAGCGTTTGTAGAGATTATCTCGCTTTTAATGGAGGCATTAGTACGCAGATTATAGTAGTACAGGTTTTTAGAGGATAGTTTAAAATTGCAAATTTGTACGTACGCAATTGTTTTGTTCCTTTTTAATTTATTTAATACTGGCCATTAGCTTTTAATTTTTTGCCGTAGCAAGTAATACCAACATAAAGATTTAATAAAAAAAGCTAAATTAAGACACATACATTCCAAATATTAATATCAACCGATCGTAATGAAATTTGGTATACAATGTGTTTGAGGCTGTAGTCAAAGAATATACTAGGTATAAATTTAAACATCAATAAAAAAACAGAATATAATAAATATGGTTTCAATTTCACAGATTAATTTAATAATTTATTATTTTATTTACTCTATCATGGGCCACTAAACGCAAGCTTAACTGTGCTAAAAGCTGCGAGTATATTGTAAATTTTACAAAGTATTTCTATTAACGGCCATTGTCGCCAATTCGGTCGGAACCGATGGTTTTAACTCCAAACTATAGAGCTGGCAGAAAATTTTATATTAACACAAGTGCCTTCTTACTGGGTAATCTCAGTGCAAACAACTCGTATGTAACTTTGTTTATATATTGAAATAAACATACTTTTTTTGGTTCTCTCGCTCTGGCGACACATATCGGCTTTAAGTCCAGCCCGTCTACAAGTAATATCTAGAATCCTAGAGAAACTTGCAGCAAGAATCACGATTTTTTGACCTGCTTAGCGGTCAAATTTTGCATTATAACTACAATGATTGCTTCGATTAAGATTTACACCCACAAAGCTTATTTTTACACCCACAAGCCTGTTTTAACACATTTTAGACAAAGCTCACGTTATTACACCAACATGGCCACATTAGGCAAGAAGAATACAACTGAATTATATAGGCATCAAAGGTTACGTAATTAAAACTTCCACGCCTTTGAGGGGAAGCTTAATTATAAGTTAAAAGCAGTACTATAGTATGTATGTACGTATGCTAGTTGCATATTTAAAGGTGTTATAATTTGATTTTGAATTAGTTCACAAATTCATCTTCAGATATAACTAATATTTATATAAAATTGTTTATTTTGCTTGTGCTCTTTTTTTTCTCTAATTGACATTTATGGTACGTTTCGATACATTATATCATATTGTACATGTTCAGTATATATATATATATATATATATATATATATATATATATATATATATATATATATATATATATATATATATATATATATATATATATATATATATATATATATATATATATATATATATATATATATATATAATGATTTATATTTACTAAAGGTAACCCTATGGGAATCAAGTTGTATGGACACTTCGCCACTGCGAACTATTCCTATTTACCGATTAATACAGTTATAAAAATAAAAAATTGAGAAGCCAAGCCAAAAATAATATGTTACGTAGAGTGTAAACACCATCTATGGGGTATAGGGGTCACTTCACCGCCATCTAAAGAAGAACGGCGTTGGTATATATATATATATATATATATATAATTATTACAGTCAATGTAACATCTACCTAACCTACCTAGAAAAACTTACATGAGTAAATAAATTGAAGTTTGGAAATTATTCTATATTATTTAAATTCCGTTTTTTTTTCTATTTTCTACCTAAAAATATATAAATCTACACTCTCTACCTATTTGCGTATACAACACAGTGTATGCGAATAGAATCGACTTGCATGATACAACAGCTAGGGGCCTGCGTCTGGCGCAGAGATGATCAACCCTGTTACTTCCCTAGGGACTTCTAATTGATTGAGTCGCATTAATTAATATTTATAACTGTTTATAACTTGAAATGAAAAGGTGAATTTACATAGAATTACTCAGAAGTATTGTCAAATTTAAAAATCTATACCAATATTATGAAGAGGAAAGATTTGTATGTTAGTTTGTTTATATGTTTGTATTGAATTGACTCTAAAACTACTGTACCGATTTTGCCATAATTTGAAATGGAGGGATTTTAAGTCCCAAGAAGTAACTTAGGCTTTTTATTGAAAAATAGAAGAAAGCGGTATAATGGAACTTGATATTTTGTATATAGAGAAATCGTTATTTTTCAAGTGAGAAGTATGAAATTTGGTTTCAACGTATCTTAACATATACTTGAACTAAAATGTATAAATACATTCTTAAAATGTTTGGGAAAACATTGAAATATAAATACTTCTGTTTGCCATTCTTTGAGGAGTCCCTAAGTATTCTTCTACATATATTTATGTATACCCCAAAATGATTTCAAAACTTAATGTCCAGCCGTGCGAAGCCAGGACGGGCCGCTAGTATCTAAATATTTTAATGCAGTAATACTTTACAAGAAAAGAAGATTTCTACATATGTTTATTTAATATATATAGCACGCAGATTTTCATACAGTTACAATAAAGGTATTATCGAAATGAAGTAATATATACACGATTATGACAAACTACGATAGATGTGAATCGAAATTCCACTCAGTGTATTATAAAATAAATAGAATATTGCCGCCATACACAAAATCTGATGTGAATGGACAGAAACTGAAGTACACGTACAAATTTCTTCAAAACACAAAAACAAGAAATCCAGCACAAAGGCTGGCAACCCCTGGCCAAATGTCACTTGACCATTCTAATTTATAGCGCGTCGTCGCCACGAGCGTCGTATACGAGTTTAGCCTATTGTTAGCCCAACAGCATACATGTCTGAAGTCTAAGCCTATTCATATTCATTCAATGGTATAACCTAAATCTAGATATATAGAAACCTAGATATAGTTGTGGTAAATCTATGGGCTATCATACACTGTGGGGTGACTGGTTAATTATATATATATATATATATATATATATATATATATATATATATATATATATATATATATATATATATATATATATATATATATATATATATATATATATATATATATATATATGTGTGTGTGTGTATCTTCTTCTACTTAGCATTATCCCGGCCTATTGCCAGGGTGTGCTTTCCTTTCACGGCCTTGAGCATCCTCAGTGGTTAGTCCATTGACTCTCATGTCCTGCGTCCAGCCATCGCTTCCTTGGGCGTCCGGGGGGTCTTACTCCAAGGACAGACATATCAAGGCATTTTCTTCCGACGTAGTTCTTAGGCTGGCGCAAAACGTGGCCATACCATCTCAGACGACGCTCTTGGAGCTTATCCGCTACGTCACGGACCCCAAGACTACCTCTAATGAATGTGTTGCGTATGCGGTCAGCCCGAATAACGCCACACATCCACCTCAGCATCTTCATCTCCATTACGTGAAGCTCCTGAGTGTCCCGAGATAATACTGGCCAACATTCGCTGCCGTATAAAGGAACTGGTCGGATCATGCTCTTGTATATCAGCCCCTTGAGCTTGGGCGGTATTTTGCGATCGCAGACCACACCAGTGACCTCCCGCCATTTGGCCCAAGTAGCGCTAATCCGGACGTGGACATCGTAGTCGATGCCTCCGGACTCGTGCATAATGGATCCAAGGTAACTGAACTTCTCCGACTTAACGGCTGGCTCAGGCTCGATGTGGATGGTGCTCGAGTCTGGGTTCCCGCAAACCATGTACTCGGTCTTTGACACATTCAGTTTAAGACCACCGTTCTCAAGCGCACCCTTCCAGGCATTCACTTTACGCTCCAGCATCAGTCGGTTCTCGTCAATGAGTACTATGTCATCGGCATACATCATCAGCCATGGAGGCTGGTCCTGGATGTGAGCTGTGACAGTATCTAGCACTACATTAAACAAAAGTGGACTGAGTCTTGGTGAACCCCTACTGTAATTGGGAGGGGTTTGGTATCGTCAACAGCGCTCCTAACTGTAGAAACAGAGTCGTTGTACACGTCTCTGATAATAGCAACATAGGATTCAGGGATCCCTTTGGATCGCAGTGCCTACCAGATACACACAGTCTAAGGCCTTCTGCAGGTCTAAAAATACCACATGTAGAGCTCTCCTCTTTTCCCTGTGCCTCCATCAAAATTCTGAGGGAAAAAATGGCGTCCGTAGTGCCTAATCCTGGTTGAAATCCATATTGATACTCGGAGCCTGTGGGCGATCATGCGCTCGAAGAGCTTGATGGTGTGACTCATAATCATAATGCCCCTATAACTACCGCAATCTTGAACACTACCCTTTCCTTTTTAAATAGGGGTAATAAAACTGTGCCGCCATTGATGTGGCATCGTCCCAGTGTTCAAAATACGATTAAAAAGATCAGTAAGCATTAACACACCACGAGAGCCCAACGATTTCCACGCTTCGATCGGAATATCGTCAGGTCCCACCGCCTTGCCGTTCTTCATGCGTCGAAGACAATTCCGAGTTTCATCAAGGGTTATTGTAGCAATAAGTCCCAGGTTAGGAGGTGGTTCAGACGGAATACTACCCGGGTGCTGAGTATTCAGCAGCTCCAAGAAGTAACTTCTCCACCTCTCCTTCACAGAAGCATGACTACAATTGAATACACTAGGTATAAATACATAAATATATGCATATATGCTCTTAAAAGCGATAGCTATAATACGTCACCCATTTGCAACTGCAGTAAGCCAAATCCATGTCAGATTTGATGACATAAGAACCAAATTGCGGGCTCACTCCGTCACACAAAGCAAGTTGTTATACGTTTTAAAATACCACTACCACATGAATAGCTTACGACTTGTTAGTATTTTGTGATTAAATATTATATTTTCTATACTAAACCCGTAATAGCACAGTAGTACCAGCGTCTGACTGTAAACGCGACATTTGCGGGTTCGATGCCCGAGATGGAATTAATTATTAAAAAATTTCTCGCTTTGGTAATAAGGCAAAGTGATTCCAGGAGTAACTGGTTCAAATTTAACAAAAATCTTTTTATGTATAATAATCCATATATCGGAGAGAGATAAAGGCTATATTGCCTTGGAAACCTAATGTTAAGAACGCCGTTTTCCATCGTCCGAGACATATAGTAGATTCCATAATAATTGAAATATAAAACATATTCTATATAAATAGAGCTAAATGTATAATTATTTTATTTAAATAATTTAAATCTTTATTAGCACTATTTTTTTTTTTTAATACGTAACCTCCTAACCTAACCAAAACGTAACCTCTGAGTATATTAACTTAAGACAATTTGTCTCACTTACCTAATTCACCTATAAATAACAAGCATAAAATAGATTTCAAGATTTTATTTTTAAAATTGATTCAAACGACTACGATATGTACTATCAAATTTTTCTCACGTCCAAAGTCACAGTATCCACTGTACGTGGATACGAAACGGTGCAAATGGGTTAGGGTAACACGGCATTGCAATTATGCACTACGTTCCGATATATGGAGACCCCTTTTTGGTGCACTCGCCGTCGCTTGTAAAGCTCTCCTTAGTTAGTGGAAGTATGGAAGGTTTCTTTATATTTTGTTTACGATTAATAGGTTGGCAATGTGGTTTTGGGGTCTGGATTCGATTCTCGGTTGAATGATTTTCGCATTTAATATTTTTTTTTATAAATGCTTACTATGATATAGTTGAAGTTGTAGCAAATATATGCTATTGTATTCTGTTTCGTATATCAATAAACTAGCGACCCGTTCGCTTCACTCGCCTGATCGATGTTTTTTTAAATAAAATATTTATGTATTGTACATTTTTTAAATTCCTTTCAAATCATTTTGTCCATTTAACATTTTATCTAGGCGGTAAGTACTCGTGCGTGGTTTAGGTATCGGTAAAAAACGTTTTGCCCGTATAAATCTCGATACCGCGGGTACTACGGGATAAATGCCCAATTGCCTGCCATGATTTGCCTAAGCGTTGCTCTGCAACCTCTTCAACCTTCTAGTGAAAGTTTCATAAAAATCGATTCAGCTGTTGCAAAGATTAGCCGGAACAAAGGGAAAGAAAGACAGACCACAAAATTTTGGAAATATTGTTTTATATTTTAGTAACTTGTAAATAACTATAAGCGCTAGAAACAACTCAAACGACACTCTTATTTCATTTATACATATGTATAGATAGAAACTAGCCATATTTATTTAAGAGACAAGTGTAGATTAAAACATCGATATTAAGCTTATAAATTAACTCTCTCTCTCTAGAATATTTCTGAACGTCAAATATGTAGGTAAAAAAAATATTCAAATAAATATATGTCAGTAGTTAATTATATATGACAAGTTTAGTTCATATTAAACAATATTTGTTGTGAATGTAATGTTTTATTTACGTTACGCGTACATAATAATTATAAATTACATTATTAATTATGATACCTCGTGGCGCAGAGGCACAGCGTCTGCCTGTAAATGCGACGGTTTGTTGGTTCGACTCCCATTCAGGGAGAATAATATTTTCAATTTCTTCGCTCTGGCAACAAGGCAAAGCGCGCCGTTGAATTTCGCCACTCAACACGCAATTTGACGGAAGATGGAGAGTGGGGAACGAAGTGTCTTAACACTAGGTTCCCTTTGATTAACCCGCTATGTGCTGGATACAGCGTGAATATAAAAAAAATTATAATTATATACTTAAAAAAAAAGTTATTCATAACCCATGCATACTAAATGAAAAACTAAACTATCCACACCACAAACCACATTATAGACGTAAAATTCCATAGAAGCCTTAATTCTATTTTCTCCATGCAAAAACACTGGTCGTTGCATCAAAATCTGCCTCTATCCGGCGCATATTTGATTTTTGTTAAAAGCCTTCCACTAAAAGCTGGGTTTCGGTCGCCACAAAGGCTGTTTAGCCTAAAGCGCTGCTCAAAATTGTTCACAATTTTATTATTACGTCTTAAAGTAATGCACTTATAGAAAGCTCTCTAATACCAGCACTTAAAATCTTCTAAAGCACTTATAGTTTAAAGAAGGACGCTTAATAGGTCCAAAGTGTAGATAAAATAGTTAGTGTATGGCTCTAAATAAAGTGTTTAAGTGCGGAATGGTGGCAAGTGAAATGTATGGACACTTGTTTTCTTACAGAACAAAAGAAAATATATTTTATGATTAATCATAAATATTTTCTTTTAATATAACTATATTAAAAGTGTAATATAATAAAGATTAATCAAATATATATCAACTTTGGTCACAAATAGAACAGAGTAGGCAGAGAACTCTGTGTCACCACACTCTTCTCTCCGCTCAAGCAGCCCGATTTTGAGACATTATATGTTGAGCGTCGGTCTGAGCAGGTACTCGTACAAGTACGTGTATGTCATAATCATCTAGAGACACTATTTCATTGCGCAAAGCTTACCTGATAATATTTAGTATATACATACATATATACATACATATATATATATATATATATATATATATATATATATATATATATATATATATATATATATATATATATATATATATATATATATATATATATATATATATACATATATATATATATATATATATATATATATATATATATATATATATATATATATATATATATATATATATATATATATATATAATATATATATATATATATATATATATATATGTATGTATGCCACATATATAGCTACAATTTTACTTTAATATGTATTATTTGACCATTTCAAGTAAATATTTAACACTATTTTTATAGTTTTTAGTGTATAGAAATATTTTATGGAAAAATATGTGGGTAGTTTTAGATCAAAAAGTGTTGGTTCAAAGCCACTATGTTAATGCTTGTTACAGTGGCGAGGTGCCGAATTCTCTACGTTACGTTTTTTTCTTAAAAGATTATTTAAAGATTCAGTTTAATTCATAATTTTTATTTATATGACGTATTAATGTTATTTTTTTTAGTTTTAAACTATATCCCATATGTAGAGGGAAGACAATCCGTTTCCCACTTTCCGTTGAGTTTCCGAAATATTCCGTGTTGAGTGGCGGAACTCAACGCTGCGTTTTACCTTCTTACCAGATCGAGGAAGTGGACATAAAATACCCCTTAGTGGCAATGAACCCACAACTGTGGCAATTACAATCAAACGCTTTCCCGCCATGCCACGACAGTCTCATTATTATTAAAAAAAAGAAATATAACGTAGATCTGTTGTAAAACAATAAACAATTTGTTATCTCTTCAAGTAGAACCCAGTTGGTACTTGAGCGTTGTTAAACCATACTTTAATACCCAGGATTAGCGTGAGCCGGATGAACTCAAGAGAATCTCGAGATTGCTAGAATCAAGAAGCAATGCAAAAAACTTCACATTTCAAACAACTGCTTTATAAATTTATATTGAAATTTAATATACTTGATTTTATATTTCGAGATAAATTACTTCTTACTACTTAATGTAGTAAAAAGGAGATTTAAATTTAAATAGCGTATATTTAAATTTCCTTTTTTTACTTATGTAATCTTAATTGATACTATAAAAAATTGTGTTTTTTATATATATATATATGTTTGTAATGTTTTCACACATAAAGCTATTGGACCGATTTCAAAAACTCTTCCACCATTAGAAAGCTGCATTTTCACTGAGTGTCAAAGACTGTATAACATTTTCAAAAAAAATAGGAACCCCTAACAAAAACACAATAATATAACCCAAGGTATGAAAAAAATAATATATTTGTCATAGTCATAAATATCTGTCACCGCGTGCGTTGCGGAAACTATTGATGAACAAAAAAAAGTTCTACAGTATTATAGAACGTATCCAATATCTACAATATTCACCTTGCTAAATAAAAAATCGTGTATGTCAAGCGAAGCCGCAGGCCGCTAGTATAGGAATAATTTTGATTAAAAACATTAATCGATTATTAATAAATTGTCAATGAGATATATAACTCTAAATATTCATTATATTATAAGCGGCGTCTAATCAATACGCAATGTCTCGAAATCTGTCAAAAAATAGAGAACAGAGTGAATTGAGACCAAATTCTCTCTGTATAAATAAATATCTGTACTAAATGAGAATCGAATCTACTAGAAATAACTTTCTTTCCTGGACCTTATAAGATCACAAATATATACAGCCCAACTATCCTTTGAAAGAATTGAATTAAATAAGAAATTCTTATCTGAAGACTGTGGGCTTCATTTTCTGTAGCGAGCTGAATTAATGAGAGCCTCTCGATGGCGGCCAAGCTCAATAAATACGTAATGAGCAACGGCCAAAAACACCTGCCTTACACCACTTTAGCACATTCTTTGATACTTTAGACTATTAAATGCTATGATTTTGTCCGAATATCAGCACCAAATAAGTCTTGTTTAGCTACACACTGTGTCCCAGGGTGTAGGGGGAACCAGGGGGTACCTAGTGTTTTGACACTCCGCTTCCTGCTTTCCGCTTATCGAGACGGACACTTCCAAAATTTTAAGTAACATCAATGCCTATAGACTATAACTGGAATATTTTGCTTCAACAGGTCAACAGGTGTTGAGTGCAATTTATAAATGTTACTTCTGTAATATAAAAGAAACAATCTATTAAGGCCTCCAGGTGGAAGGGAATCACCAAAACTCAAATAAGTATGGCGACTTTATCACCGTTCAGAGTGCTACAGCAATAAAAATCGGAAAAAGAGGGCAAAGTGATCTGATATTCATTTTACTTCCAAGCATCCCTCCAAGCGACTAATTTATACTAAACTCCTTATAAAACTTGGGTGAAGATCTCAAATGTTTTTTTTTAAGTTTTATATTTTATCCCGCGTATTTCAGGATAGGCAGAGCCATGACAAGGATACGCACATTCTCCATGATCTGATTTATGTATTGTATATGTATTTTTTATATCCTTAGTGCGTGGATTAACACTTTAAAAAATCAATAATATATTTGATCTAAATATATTCTCTTATACATTCTCTTTTGCCAAATGATTGTTCTTGCAATATATTCTTTGGGTGGCGGAAATTTGTAAAAATCTCCCTACAAAGATGTTAACAACGTAATAAGTTGTTAAAAGCATATAAGAATTTTGATGCAGCGTGTGGAAGAACGCATGGCTGAGTGGTCAGAGCGCTTGGACGGTTTCCATGAGGAGCGGGTTCGAATGTTTTCTAAAATTATTCATATATGTAAAAAGATTAGTTAGATCGATTATATAGATGCGATATGAAGGTTGGCCCGCCTCAAGCACTCAGCAAACAAGGACGGCCTCGCCCAGATGAATGAACTTTTTTCATTCCGCCTCAATGTTACCACTCGAATTACTTTTTTCGCTGGAGGCAAGTGAAATATCCACCCTCGAAGGTTTTTAATGCGTTTTTTTTTATTATAGTAGAAACTGTGCCAAGTTAATGTTTGATAGTTTTTGCATTATTGTTCGTGTAATGTCCAAGTATCATTTTAATATTATTTTTGGATGTAGTAGTAGTAGGATTTATATATTTATTTATTTATATTCACGGTGTATTCCGCGCGTAGCAGAGTAGGCAGAGGGAACCGTGGGTAGGGGGAACCTAGTGTTAAAACACTCCGATCCCCACTTTCCACCACTCGAGGCATTGCGTATTGAGTGGCAAATCTCAACGCTGCGGTTCACCTTGTTGCCAGAGTGAAAAACATTAAAATAATTCATTCTCCCATAAGTTTAAAGTTTTTTTTAATTTTGTTATATATTTTTTTTATATATAAGACTTATATTACAAGAAATCACGTACTAAGTAAAAGCTCGAAATTAATAAGTAGGTTATACTAGCGACACCTTTGCGGCATCGGCCGCTAGATCAATGTTCTCAGATTTACTCTTAGAATATATTATGCATATATTCTACATTTGATATACAGTTACATTTTTATTATATCATATATATATATATATATATATATATATATATATATATATATATATATATATATATATATATATATATATATATATATATATATATATATATATATATGTATGTATATGTGTCATTTGAACTTATTCATTGCCAATGCCAATGCCACTTAACAATTTCATCTTTATTTTTGCCACTTAAATTTAAAACACCAAAAATAAGAAAAAAATATGCAAGCTTCATAATATAATATAGCAAATTTTTATCCACGAAGCATCTTCAATTTATCGTATCTTGGTAACATGTATAGAGGTAGATCTCTTGAAATTTTCGAGACGCTGGATTTTTCCACTGATATATGGATGGCAAATCCTTTTGTTGGGGCTTGCCTCATTTATGCACTATGCAGCTAAAATGTGTCGGATATCGTGTTATAAAGGAAATTGTTAAAAAACATGTGAAAATAATAAAAATGAACGTGGCGGGGTCTTACGTTTTGTAAGGAGATGTTTTTCCTTAGCATGTAATAACATTTTAAAAGTTATGAAATGTTAAAAAAATATGGTTTTTGTGAAAAAATTTTATTTATTAAAAATATATATATATATATATATATATATATATATATATATATATATATATATATATATATATATATATATATATATATATATATATATATATATATATATATATATATATATATATGTGTGTATTCTTTCCACTAAATTCCCGCTAAATTGCGTGTTGAGTAGCGATATTCAACTCCGTACTTTGTATTACAAGAGCTGGAAAATGAAAATAATATATTTTCTCAAGTGTAGATCAAAACCAGATCTATAATTAGCCTTGAGCCCACTTCTCATCTATAGCATCTCACATACACCTGATTAAAACAAAAAAATAGTATTTTATCACTTTAATTTATCACCATCTATTTATATCACTAACTACATTTCTCACTACAATATAATATATCACAGGATTTTACCTGTTCTCAAGCAATTTTCGCTAAAATTACCCTCTTAGTATACAAGTGGAATAGCTTCAAAACAAACAGCGGCACTTATCATATAGATAGTATCTTATTCCCTGGAAACTTTGGCGTGATGAAACACTACATTTGCATGCAATTGCATATTAAGACCGTTTATACTTTTGTTAAATGTATATATATATATATATATATATATATATATATATATATATATATATATATATATATATATATATATATATATATATAATAGAACATTATAGTGTAAACGTGATTGGTTGCGGGTTCGATTTCCTCTTTAGGGACTATATATATATAATCGCAAATAGGTGAATGTAATGTTTTCTTTACTTCACGTTTACTTACTTTGTTATCAAAGTAAGGAAAATAAAAATAATCTTGAGAAGTGGGAATCGAACCCAAGATCGTCGCTGTGCCACTACACCACGACGGCCCTATTATAAAATAATATATCCAAACAAACGTCAAGCATTTAAAGGTATTTCATAATTTATAATATGTAACTTAGAAACCATGTAAGATGCCATATGTTGCACGACTGGGAATTTTCTCACCTTAGGATTCAAGAGTCCAAATCGGAATATTTTCAGCACGCTTCAGCTACTCACTCACGTGTCGCCATTTCCGTGTGAACGTAAGCTTTCCTTCCCGAGTATTTAATTCTGTTATAATAATGATATTTTAGAGAATATTTTATACTCGTATATTTTTTTTTTACCTTGCCTTCATTGGTCTCATTGTAGGCACATTAATATAAACAATAAATTTTTGGTGAATATGGTTTTATCCAAAACACAATGTGTTCGAAATACTTAGATGGAAAACGGAGTGATTTAACGTTTCTCTCTGAGAACAGAATAAAGAAGATTATATTTTACGATAAAAGAAATATTATGTGTTATTTAACTTCTTAAGAGCTTTTTTGATATATAGTGAAAGCTTTTTTAAAGTTTAGTTTTGATATATCGTAAATGAAGTAGTATATCTGGTTAGAGTGTGATGGGTGGATGGAGGACTCCAAGACGGATATGTACTAAGTCAATGACAGTGGACGAGGCAAGAGAAGTATATAGGGATTTAGGGTTCGGCGCTCCGTTATCTCTGAGTACTCTGGCCTCGCTATGGATAAAGCGTGACGTATGTACCTCCGTGAAAAGTCGAGAAGTGCAATCAACTATTATCATAACACCAAATTGCATAACTTGGCTATCTATATGCATTATGACATAGTAAAAAAAATATCGGTTAAGTGCGAGTAGTACTCGCGTACGAAGGGTACCGTACCTATTTCAAGATTGCAGATATTCGGCTGAGGAATATACTACTTATAAAAATTGACAAACATAAATATTCACACGTATCCATTGATTTTGTTTGAAATGAACTACAAATATAAGTTTGCAATGGTTCATTCCTGCGTTAAACTTGGAAATGATCAAATTTGAAATTTTATCCTTTATATATGTATACTGTAAGTTCTTATTTTCCATCAAATATCATAAGTCTAGGTAAATGAAAACCAACTAAAAAATGTCGGTAATTTGCACTTATTTATTTAATATTATAACTTATTGTCAAATTTTACGCTCGCTCTCTTTCAAACGCTAGGACGACGGGAAGTACCGTGTAAGTTTTGATTACCACGCATAAACGGTCATAATTTTTGATTGTGTAAACTTAGAAATTTTTTTTTTTTTCAGCTTCAAGAGTTTTTCAGCTTGATTTTTTCACGTAATTTCGAGAAAATGGTCTTGACAAACGGAAAACAAAGCAATCCTATAAGAGTTCCGATTATTTATTCTTGAGGTACGAAACTCTAAAAAGCTTGTACATGCACATCTTTGCAACTACTGGAGATATGGGTTTTTTATAACAACTAAGCCTGACAAGAGCATAAGATACCATAATATACCAGTCACAAAAAGAAATAAGGGAATGGCTCCTTAACAAACGTCGTTCAAAATGATGAGCATTTTATTTTGAAGTAAGAAAAAAAACTAATGTCTGCTCTCATGTGGAACTCTAAGAGACTGGAAGCAAATATTATAAATACTACGCGAAAGAAGTTACGAGATCTGCCTAGTCTTAATATATAATCATTTTACAAGCATCACACATTAGTACAATTTTAAACTAGGTGAGTACTTACACCTTGTGAAAATTACTCCCAAGGGCTTGGGTACAAGCCTATGATGAACTAGTAAAAGCTACTTGATTTCCTTTTTAGTTGCCAATTTCTATATTATTTTAGACATTGATGGCTCATCTGTACGTGATCATATGAAATATATATGCAAAACTCCATTATTAGGGGCATTTATAAATGCAATATAACCCAATACAATGATAGTAAATTTTTTTATCGGTTTGTCTGTGCGTTTGTAATGCTAATAGAGATAAAATATACACGGAATTGATGACAAAAGAGTTATTTAGCCACATTCTTTCTTTACGACAAATTAATTGAAAAAAAAATACTTACCACTTACATACAAACAATATTTATGTTTCATATTATATATTAATATATATATTCAACTCAGTGGAACACGGAAGGGGCGTGTAGTTTAGTTAGTATGGCCCTCCAGAGTGTAGTTTACTGGCAATGTTGACGGAATATTATAACGATAGTGATTTTATACTTTATTATACATATCCTTGTTTCTCATACATAGGTTGTGGGTTCCATTCCCACACAGGGTTAATGAACTCGCGGTGTCGAGTTCCGCCACTTAGCTTGACGCAGCAAGGTAGGTTTTCACTGTTGACCCTGCTATGTGCTAAATAAAAGGGGCCTGATTGAGAATTATCATACATATATATAGTTTTGCCTATTTTATTTAAATACCTATATAATAGCGACGACTTCAAACTTTATATAGATAATAAATAGACTATTATGTCTGTTGACGTGACGGTTGTTATAATAATTACATTTTCTCACTCTGGTAAGAAGACAAGACGCGGCGTTGAGTTCCGCAATTGAATACGCAATGTTTTGAAATTGACGTGAAAATGAACGCTAGCTATTCCCACAAACCACCTGCTCTAAGCGGGAAGAAGCGTGATATTGTTATATATATATATATATATATATATATATATATATATATATATATATATATATATTATATATATATATATATATATATATATATATATATATATATGTATCGTCACAATAGCCACAAAATACATTTATTATATAAAACATATCTATCTTCAAGAAAAGAATAACAGCCAAAAACCATTATTTCCGTATCATCTTGCCTAACGCAATCTACAGAATCATAATCGAAATGAATGAATAAATGAATGGGTGGGCTGTGACCCGTTCCATTCGGTCAGCCGGTCCGTAATATCCGGTCACTGAACGTCACTTACGACTGAACGGAAATTTCATCAAAGTTGTCTCACGCGTGATGCTAATAACTTTTTTAAAATGATCTTAAGTGTTGAGACTATGACTTGACACTTGGCATACAAATTCTAAACAAAATCTTAAGTGAAATTTAAGTAAAATCTAACGCAAAACTAGAAATAAAGCTCAAAGCTCAAAAAAATATCAGTACGATTTAAATTATTGAAATGTGTAGAATTAATGTCATTTAAATTGTATGCAAGCTAGCTACCTACCATTGTGCTTAATAATGAAGTGTCAATATAACATCGGTATTTAAAAGATCAACTGAGCTTCTAGTTGGCTCTTTCTTGAAAGCTTTAAATCTATTCGACTATACAAAGGTGCTTGCAAAAGTCTATTTAATTTGAAAATATTCAATATTTTTCGCGATCGAAGCGATCTAAGCTTTTTTGCTGATTTTACATAACTCAAAAAAGAGGTACTATCTTGTCCTCTCATTAACCCTAAAACTAAATAACGAATCACTATTTTTCTCCATTTCTCTAGAAATGCTGTAAAAAATAGAAACAGTACCGTAAATTATATGCAAAGGGTACACAGAAGTAGCGGCTTTAGTCTAAGGGAGTAATAAACTAAAGCTGCGTACTTTATCTGAACTTTTAACAAAATTACTTTTTTATCCCACCCATGAGCGTTCACGGCTTCTTAGGCTATGCTATATGTTATATAGCATAGCCTACGTGAAAATATCCTGATGTAGCTGTAGTATATTTTTACATAAAAAGGTCTGTTTACAACTGAAATGATTACAATTTTTATCCAATTTTAATCAAAAAGCTTAAAAATATAAATGAAAATAATAAGTTAATTGAAATTACTATATATATATATATATATATATATATATATATATATATATATATATATATAGATTATATATATATATATATATATATATATATATATATATATATATATATATATATATATATAGTATAGAAATATTTTCATTATGTATTTCAATAATAATTTAATTGAATTTGCCTGCAACTTAAAACGTAAATTCTGGTAAACTAAGCTTTTCATGATAGCTTTTTGTCTTGTTACCAGAGCGAAGAAGTAATAATAATTAAATCCCCCGAGTGAGAATCGAAGCAACTATCATCACAAAAACATTAAGACTCAATCACTGCGCCAAAATGATTATTAAATATACTCGTAAGTAAAACTTCAATTCCATTTTTGAAATAATACCATAATACTTGCCAACACGGTGCGGCGTCACGCGTCCCGTCGTCAGCATTAATGGTACATTCTCGATACCGTGATTTCAAGCGGTTCACGTATGCAAATTGTTCATCTGATATTCAGTGTTTGGACATTCGTTATGCGTCCGGCGTCTGTTTGTCACGCTTTAGTTTGTAAGAGTTGAGCATTTGTACTTTAAAAGTTGTAAGAACATATATATATATATATATATATATATATATATATATATATATATATATATATATATATATATATATATATATATATATATATATTATATATATATATATATACATATATATATATATATATACATATATATATATATATATATATATATATATATATATATATATATATATATATATATATATATATATATATATATATATATATTAATATTAAATTGAAATTTTTATTTGGTTTGATATGTCTGTTTATCAAGATAAGTGATAGGTAGATATAACATTGTATTGATTATTTCGATATAGCCTATGTTGAAAGTTAAGAATGTCATACAAACTGTTTTTGTTTTTTTATATCCGAGATAAAGCTCTAAAATGTGTAAAGCTCTTCGGATCTCAGATTTAGAATTGTAGTTTTTATTATATTATTTATTTATAACTTACTTACCAATTGTAATTACTTTTCCAATGTTCGAGCTTTTATCTAAAATCTGACGTTTCATAATGACACCAAAAATAAAATAAATTAAAAATAAATAATATTGGTTTATGCGGGGTTCTAGACAAATGGCCCCACGCACTAGTCCAGCTAGGTAAAAAATTTCCTACGTTTTGTAATTATTATTCTCTCTTTAGAGTGGAGTAACACTTTTAAAATATTACACATAACTAGTATTACTAGAGTTCACGTTGATCGGTTAATAGAAATGTATTAAGATTTTTATTACAATTTTTTTACGATCGAGCTTAATACAACAATTTAGAAGTATATAAATCACTGTACTTAATATTGCTAGCTTGATGAGATTTTGAGAGCACACAAATATAATATATTGCGATATAATTAGTAAATTATATCGCAATTCACCTATTTCCCGTTTCTGTTAAGCGTAGTAAAGAAATAAAAATACTTTATTCCCTCGAATAGGAATCGAAGTCACAACCGTCGTGATTGCAGTCAGACGCTGCTACTGATCCATTAGGCCATATCTTACCGCTTACAATATATAGATATAAATCATAGACTATTTTTTTTATTATTTCAACGCCTATTCTTCTACTATAGACCACGACAAACCGTACACTGTACATAAACGGAATATTTTATATCGAGTCGCCACAATATCTTCGACTGATACCGACTTCGTCATCTGATATTACGCGTTAATTTAGAGGGAATTAAGGGTTTTTTTTTTAAATTTTATTGTTAGATTTGGTTTTAATTTACCACAATAATGTCACACTCAGATATGTCAATCAGTGATTAACTGATATTTAGTAAGTATGGAGGTAGAACGAAAATTGTGCTTACGGTTAGAACTAAGTATATTCCACACCACTTTAACAGTAGTTTGACGGGTAGTCTACCGGACTACTGCAAAATGTTCGAAATGTCGGCTTTCCAAAAAATGTTAAAAAATGTTAATATACGCGATTAATCCGTGTTTTGTGTTCTACTTATAATATTATGTATAGAGGATATATTTAGAGGACCGTCGTAACCGCGACGGTTTGTGGGTTCGATTCCCACTCGGGGAGAATTAATTGTTTTTTATTTTTTTCGCTCTGGTAACAAGGCAAAGCGCGGCGTTGAGTTCCGCCACTCAACATACACTGCCTCGAACAGAGGAATGTTTGGGAACGGAATGTCTTTACACTAGGCTCCTTCTGCCTACCCTGCTATGTGCGGGATACAGTGTGAAGATAAAAAAATAAATAAATTTATATGCCTATGGGTAATTATGATACTTATAAATGATAAATATATATATATATATATATATATATATATATATATATATATATATATATAGATATATATATATATATATATATATATATATATAATAGTTCCCTACAGATATAAATATATATTATTGTAAGTAACTAAGTACTATTTTCCTTATTTCCAAAAACTCCCGTTCAAACCGGTGATAGCATTATGGTGATTCGAAGATTCAAAAGAGCTTATTAAAATCTTCTTCTTCTTCTTTATTTATGGTGGTTGAGCACAATTCACTTCGAATTCTCTTCTTCTTCTTGAATGAACAAAGGAGAATGTACGGTAAAAAGGAGATAACATTACACCATAGAAGAATGCATGTTCATAAGAGATCCAGTCAAATCTTTAACCTATAACAAGATAAACAGTAATTTATAATATGTACACAAAATATAGTATTTTAGTAATAAATATACTTTATTTTACATAGGTGTTAAATTATAACTTAATAATGTTATATTTAATATAGGTACATATTTACATAGAAATGTACATAAAACATTAATTGAGGTATCTCTGTACGTCTTTTCATCATATGAATCTGGTATTAATATATTCAGCTATTAAATAAGTAAATATATTTTGTATAGGATTACAGATGAAATATTGTCTTTTCCTATACAGATGTAGAGTAGCAGTTCCCAACGCCACACTTTGTCTTGCCAAAGTTAAGAAATGAAAATATCGAACCTACAACCATCGTGCTTGGAGTTAGACAGTGTCCCACTGAGCCACGATGGCCCCAATGTATAATTAATTTTCTATATATACCTATATATAATATCGGCCACCCGCGACTTCGGCCGCATGGACTTTAATCCACTAACATCTTTTATTGCTGCTCCAGTCGTATCAATCATAGCGTGATGTTATATAGCCTATAGCCTTCTCTAATATACGGGCTATTCAAAACAAAAATATATTTTTTTTATTCGTACCAATAGTTCCTGAGATTAGCGCGTTCAAATAAACAAACAAACTCTTCAGCTTTACATTATTAAAAAGTGTAGATATTAAAGTTAGTCTAGACATATTTTCAAATCCAAATTCGTATAGCATTCAATAAAGAATTTAAGCAAACGCTTTAAGCGAACTGAAGCACAAAACATGTATAAAAAGTAAGAAATTCGTCTGAGACGCTCCTCTAAGGTGTCAGCTGACATAAAAAATGTGAACCAATTCCACTCGCCGCAGACTACCATGAATATTTACCATTTTGCAGGTTCAAAGAGCAATGGGCCATCTCGTTAAATGTAGATGTGGCGTTCAAAAGTGAATTCACTTAAGTTTAAGACTGACTTTTAGACTTTTAAATATTTCATTATTCTAGAATAACTTTTCTTGGTAACATTTTTTGATTTATAACAAAGTTTGTATCGCTTTGTCTCGTCTATAGCAAAGTAGGTAGAGATAATGTTCTAACAAGATCCTCTATTTTCTGTTGTTGGATAGCTGAACACTGAACTTATTTTTATCAATGCCTTTATAAGTCCAAAGATTAATATAATCATTCCCCCTAATGGTGATCGAACTTGCAACCATATGTCCAGACGCTGTCTCATATACACGATGCTAATACACGATGATAGAGCTTACTATGCTAACTGTAAATGGTGTAAAATTTAAATCTAGAAGCTATCTAAACGACATGTACAAAATGGTAAATGTCTAAGAGTGAATTGCGATTTTTTAATAAGAAACGTTCTATTCTTTATAAATTTCTCATAATCTATGATAAAAAACATTGTTTAACAGCACCGAGGACGCCGACGTCGATTGCGCTTACAATTCAACAGAGTCGTATTTCAGGGGAAACAGCCGCGTTACAAATTACGTCCAATTTCCTCAGCCAGCCGAATATTCTAAAAAATACAGTGATGACAATGATAAAACCTATACATACATATGTATATATATATATATATATATATATATATATATATATATATATATATATATATATATATATATATATATATATATATATATATATATATGTATATAGCCAATTATCTGTCCGATATTTGGTTTTCGGCATACGGGTACGCGACCCCGGGGCCTCGAGCCACCACTTTCATAACCCTATCCAATCCATGTAAGTGGTGTCCCTCCCCTATACTCCAAGTCTCTCTGCCTTTTATTCCCTTTCCTTTCTTGGTTTCTTCCAGTAATGGGTTTGGAGGTCAGATGGCAATCGCTCCACTAAAAACCACTTCGCCACTAGTATGGAACGATTTAGAAAAAAAGCTGGGTATGGCTAGGGCGTCGCCGTTAAACGACGCGCAGGCACATCGCCCTACACCTGCGATAAGTGGGCAAGGGCTACCGTGTCAAGTACGGGCACGGCTAACGACGTCAGTACCCAGACGGAAACTCCGCTTTGCAACATGGAATATTGGCTCTCTAACCGGACGATGCAGAGAACTCGCAGATGTACTCATGAGACGTCGGGTCCAGTGTGCTTTCATTCAGGAAACTCGCAACATCGCCTCCTTGTCATGGACTATGTTACCCCGAAAAAGAAAGTAGCCGAGAAACGCAAGCCTAGAATTAAGTGGTGGTTGTTGAATGGGCCGATGCAGACCGACTTCTTGGCGGAGGTGGAGAGTCAGAATCTACTGACTAACACCGAGACCGCTCAGACTGCATGGGATCGAGCTCATTCAGCAATCATTGCGGCGGGCAAGCGAGTTCTTGGTGTTACTAAGGGTGGGCGTGTCATCGACAGGGAGACATGGTGGTGGAATGACCAGGTGCAGGGGGTGATTCAGGAAAAGAAGGCTGCGTTTAAAGAGTGGCAGCATTCCAACTCTCCTGAAGACAGACTGGAGTACATTGCAGCGAAACGGGCCAGCAAAAGAGCTGTAGCCAGAGCCCGCAGAGAAAGTTTGTCGCCATTGTACGATAAACTTGAAACTGTGGAGGGGCAGAAGCTCATATACAAACTGGCTCGTGGTCGAGATAAAGCGACGCAGGATATTACAAAATGTCTTTGCGTCAGAGATTCTCGGGGCACGTTGCTTTGTAGTCATGCCTCTGTGAAGGAGAGATGGAGAAGCTACTTTAAGGAGCTGCTGAACACTCAGCAGTCTTGTAGTCTTCCTCCTGAATTATCTCCTAACCTCGGACTTGTTGCTCCAATAACCCGTGACGAAACTCGTAATTGTCTTCGACGCATGAAGAACGGAAAAGCGGTAGGACCTGACGACATCCCAATCGAAGCGTGGAAATCGTTGGGCTCTCTTGGTGTGCTTATACTTACTGACCTGTTTAACCGTATCTTGAATACTGGAAAGATGCCACATCTGTGGCGGCAGAGCTTTATTATCCCTATTTACAAAGGAAGGGGCAGTGTTCAAGATTGCGGTAGTTATAGGGGCATTAAGGTTATGAGCCACACCATGAAGCTCTTCCAGCGCATGATCGGCCTCAGGCTCCGCCAAGAATGTGCTGTCTCTGAGTCTCAGTATGGGTTTCAACCAGGATCAGGCACTATGGATGCCATTTTTGCCCTCAGAACTTTGATGGAGGCTTACAGGGAAAAAAGGAGAGCTCTGCATGTGGCCTTTTTGGACCTGCAGAAGGCCTTTGACTGTGTGCCACGTCAGTGTATCTGGTGGGCATTGCGATCCAAGGGGATCCCTGAAGCCTATATTGAGGTTATCAGAGATATGTACAACGACTCCGCTTCAGTGGTTAGGACCGCTGTTGGCGACACCAAGCCCTTCCCGATTACAGTAGGGGTTCACCAGGGCTCAGCTCTTAGTCCGTTCTTATTCAATGTAGTGCTGGATACTGTCTCGGCTGACATCCAATGCCAGCCTCCGTGGCTGATGATGTATGCCGATGACATAGTACTCATCGATGAGAACCGACTGATGCTGGAGCGTAAAGTGAACGCCTGGAAGGGTGCGCTTGAAAACGGTGGTCTCAAACTGAATGTGTCGAAGACCGAGTACATGGCTTGTGGGAGCCCGGACTCGAGCACCATCCATATAGGGCCTGAGCCAGCCGTTAAGTCGGAGAAGTTCAGGTACCTTGGAGCCGTTATGCATGAGTCTGGAGGCATCGACCACGACATCCATGCCCGTATAAACGCTGCCTGGGCCAAATGGCGGGAGGTCACTGGTGTGGTCTGTGATAGCAGAATACCGCCCAAGCTCAAGGGACTGATATACAAGAGCATTATCCGACCTGTTCTTATATACGGCAGCGAATGTTGACCAACATTATCTCGGCACACTCAGGAGCTTGACGTCACGGAGATGAAGATGCTGAGATGCTGAGATGTGGAGGCGTGACGCGGTCCGACCGCATACGCAACACATTCATTCGAGGTAGTCTTGGGGTCCGTGACGTAGTGGATAAGCTCCAAGAGCGTCGCCTGAGATGGTATGGCCATGTTATGCGCCGATCTGAGAACTATGTCGGAAGGAAGTGCCTTGACATGTCTGTCCCTGGACTTAGACCACCCGGACGCCCAAGGAAGCGATGGCTGGATGTCGTGACACAAGACATGAGAGCCAATAAATTATCCACTGAGGATGTTAAAGACCGTGCAAAGTGGAGTAGGCTCAGTCGGAAGGCAGACTCTGGCAAAAGCCGGGACTAATGCCAAGAAGAAGAAGAAGATATATATATATATATATATATATATATATATATATATATATATATATATATATATATATATATATATATATATATATATATATATATATATATATATATTATGTTATTAATGTTATTGATGTTTTCACCCATTTATGTTCAAGTACAATAAAGAATATTATATACATACACGATGCCTTAGTTCCCCTATTTAGAATATGATTAAATCTTTTCCATTCTAATACATAAATGTAAATTATCATTATATATGCAATATTTTATCTGGACAGATGTTACTAAAGTCGTTTTTTCAAGTATATCCGGATCCCGTGGGATTACTCCACCCTCCTCCTAATTCTCTATTTTCCGGTGAAAGTCCCATAAAATTAGCTAAGCTAGCTAAGTCCCATATAATAAGCAGACTAAACCGAACAAACATACAAAAAGACAAGTGGACCAAATATAATCATATCAACCTTCTCCTGAAAGCATAACAAAAAAATGAACGATATAGTTCCATCTGATCAAGCCTGATACAATGATAAAGGGAAACTGATTTTTATTTTAATATATTTAGTTTAGTTAAGTTGCTAAATATATATATATATATATATATATATATATATATATATATATATATATATATATATATATATATATATATATATATATATATATATATATATATATATATATATATATATATATATATATATATTAATTGTCAATAAGCACATTAAAACAAACTAGTGCTTTTATTCTCGACTCTCTGTCCAATTTTAAGATGAATCACATAAGGATTACAATACAAGAAGAATCGAATCAACAATCCCACATTTCTTACTGGTAAATAAAAAAACACACTGTCTTCACACTAAACTCTCTGCACTAGCCTATTATACAAATATCCCGGAATCTATGGAAAATGTATAAAGTCAAGCAAATTTAACATGCATATCCTTAGAAATACTTAAAATTTTTAATAAGCATTTACGTTAGCACGGTCGAAGCTTAAGCTATGTGTTGCGGCCGTGGACGTAACCGCGCGTTAGTTACTCTCCATACCGTCATTTGTTAGGCGGCTTTTAAATTGAGGCCAGTGGATTATCTACATTAGAGTAATGAGGTACATCTTAAGTAAAATACACCGTCGATATATTTGGTACCTAGCGCCATGTTGTATATAATAGAGTCGATATTTCGCTACTTTTAACTATTATAAAGTACTATATGTTGTATGTATATTTAGCTTTTGGATTAGCGGATTCTCATATTTATGGGCAGAACGAAAGGCCCACAAATAAGAACGTTTTTACTATGTTCTGTAATTGGCAGACAGACAGAGAGACCTTGTGATGGGTCACTCCATATAAATATTATTCTCTATAGTTTTTTTTACTTTATTTCTTTAGTATGACTACAACTGCAAGTCACATTGGCAATATAAACTCATATATTTAGATAAACATCCCCGCTTGGCTATATCAAAAAACATATCAAACAAAGTAAATATATATATATCCCCCTCGGACCACCGCAAGGTGCAAACGTGTCTATACTCTGTGTTAATTCTACTTACATAGTAAATAAATAAATAAAAGTATTTTACACAAATATAATCTTTTTAAAAATAGGAGATTATAAGTTCAAAGGAGGTTCATCTATAAGCTACGTTGTTCCTGCTCGCCTGGTACTTCCAACTCCACCCACGTGAGTCAACACACTTTATAATAACCAATATGCGCAAACGCACTTACCGCCCCTTTCACCTGACCAACTGAACTCGCCCTATTGCTTTAAGTCATCACCGCCCCTCTAATGTAATTGGGTCATCACTAGGCAAAAGGATTACTTTGGCACAGTATCAGCTGACTTCTTTGTTAATAGTCGCCACTGCCCTTATACTAATCTAGTACTTCAAAATGGAAAACACGTTGAATAAATCACTATCGAACACAGAAATTAATATTTTGGGATGTACTAACACTCCTCCTAACACAAAAAGTATGATTACGAACTTACTATCATCCCAGAATCAAGAGTTTAAGAAAAACACAGCTATGTTGAAAGACATACAAACAACAAATAAAAATATAGAAAGTTCCGTAGTATTTTTATCTGCGCAAAATGAAGAGTTTCAAAAAAAAATTTGTGCTTTAGAAAATCAGATGAAAGATGAAAGTAAATATATTCGAAAAGCTAATTTTGAAATTAAAAACGTGCCAAAACAAAGAAGACTTAGTTAATATAGTAACGACACTATCCGACACCATAAACTGTAACTTAAAGAAATCCGATATTTGTGATATATATAGAGTTCGTGCCAAGAAGGAAGACAAACAAAATACCCCGATTATAGTGGAAACCTCGTCGACGCTACTGAGAAACCAAGTCATACAACTGCGTAAAACATATAATACTAAACACCAAAGCAAACTGTGTGCCAAACATCTAAGTCTGCATTCTTCCGTGGATACACCAATTTTTGTCTCAGAACAGCTGACTGCCAAAGGATCACGTATATATTTTCTAGCACGCGATCTTGTTAAGTCTAAAAGCTATACTGCTGGACAGCCTACGGTAAAGTCTTCGTGAGAAAAGCCGACTCATCACCGATTATACTAATAAAAAATGAAGCTCAAATTCACAAACTTTTACAAGCGATGTGACTAGTACCAGAATTATTTATTAGTATTATGTTTCACAGTCTCTTACAAATGGTGTACTCACTAAATTTTACCTATTTTTGTAATGTATTACTAGTGCTGTTTATGATTATTTTTATTTTTATGTTTTATTGTATACAATCTTATTGTATTAGTTACGCAAACCATTGGGCAAACAAAATAATTATTGTAATCATGGTAAAACTCAGCTTTTCTAAAATTGAAGCAACGCACACCTAACAAACACTTAAGAACACTCACACACAGGCTTCACCCATTGACAACTGACAATTTCAATATTTATTGTAATTTTTCGACCATAATATATGGGCTCGATAAAATCCATTCGTTTTACCCCGAATTTACAAGTACGCACTTAATTTTTCTAACTTTTAATAGATCATAACTCACTTAAGATGTTGAACGAATTTGACAGAACAGTGATCTCATGCTCCACATTATGTGACGTTGAGGATATTTCGAATATAAAGCTTGTACATAAATTTCGTTTGATTTGACCATTGTGTCGCAGAATATAAGGAGCATTTACAATAATTTTAATGATTTTCAAATAACATTATCGCAATTTAATTTCTGTTTAGATATTTTAGTTTTGACAGAATGTAGACTAAAGTCGTCAAAAGAAGTACCACGTCTTGCCAATAACAATGTATTTACAACATGTCATCATCTTAATCAGAATGATGGTGTGGTTATCTATGTCAAAGAAGCTCTGAAGGCTACTAAGGAGATAAGACTAGAACATGCTACTTGCTTGCAATTAACCATAGATGACATTATTATTTTAGGAATCTACCGATCCCCATCAAACCCAAATGCAACTAATTTTATTAATTTCTTAAATAACCACCTTGAAACTATTAAATCACACAAAAATATTGTAATAACAGGAGACCTAAATATAAATATTATTAGTAAGCCTAATGAGAGCTCGTACGAGTACAATAACAGATATAAATATCTCTTAATGCTATCCACTCATGGTCTTCTTCCAGGACATTGCCTCCCATCACCAGGTAATAATTGTCTTGACTATTTCATCTTAAAATTCAGCAAAAATACGTATTCTTCGTACATAGCAATTATAAACAGCTCCATAACCGATCATGCTACAATCTTCCTAAAACTTTCTTTATTGAGGGACGTAAATCAATGCTCTAAAACAAAAATGTATACTGATTTCAAAAAGGCTCTTACTGTTTTAGTTGAAAAAAATGTACCTTGTCTATTATATTATGAAGATCCTAATTTGCTTATTGAACTTTTGATCAGTAAAGTCACCGACTCATTAAAGGAAAGTTCATATATTAAGTATCTTCAAAACAAAACACGTACCATAAAACCGTGGATGACACCGGGTATTCTGCGATGTATTAGGAATAGAAACAATATGCAAAAGAAAGTTAAGAGTAACCCAGACAATGAAATTCTATTAATTGCCTATAAAAGATACCGTACCCACTGCAGTAACTTAATAAAAAAGGTAAAACGCAAATATGATAGAGGACAATTACTTTCATCGACTAAAAATGTGAAGAGGCTTTGGAATAAAATTAGAACAATAGCCCCTTTGAAGCCTTCAAAAACTACCAATAATGGGCTACTCAGCATAAAATCGTCGCCTTTAGATTCTGTTAACTACATTTACAATTATTTTGCCAATATCGGAAAACATCTAGCCGAAAATATACTTCATAACTTCAATACTTTTAAAAAAGCTGGAAAGCATAGGCATTAGAGGCACTCCACTATTAATATTTAAAGACCTCAGCAATAGGAAACAGAGGGTTAAAATTGGGGATTACGTAAGCAGTGACTCTTTAGTAAATTTTGGCATCCCACAAGGAAGCGTCTTGGGGCCCACGCTTTTTCTACTTTATATTAATGATTTATTGTCTCTGAACATTGATAATGGTAGAATTTCTGCCTACGCAGATGATACCGCAATTGTCTTCTCCGGTCCTTCATGGAATGCCGTAAAATTGTCTGCAGAAAAGGGACTAGCAAAAATATACTTCTGGCTCAATTGTAACTTACTTACTATTAACATAGATAAAACAAACTACATGTGCTTCACTATTAATAACAGAACTCAGCCTGAAAACAATTTTAATATCGAGCTGCATAACTGTCTGTATGATGGCTCTAATATTTGTGATTGTGCTCCATTGATTCTGAGTAGAGTATCTACTACCAAATATCTTATGCTGTATTATGCTGGATCAACGATTATCTTGGCACCCACATATTGATTTTACCAGTTCTAGAATTCGCAAGCTTATCTGGATATTTAAAATTCTAAGACACGTGACAAATAAAAAACTGTTAACTCAAATTTATATCACCCTAGCGCAATCAATACTAGGATATTGTATCCCTATATGGGGTGGTGCATCTAAAATAAAATTCCTCCAATTAGAAAGAGCACAGAGATCCTTGTTGAAGGTTATGTTTTTTAAGCCTTTTAGATTCCCTACTGACGAATTTATAATTATTCCCAATTGTTAACCGTTTGAAAGCTATATATATTGCAGAGTATCTTAAAAGTACATAGAATCACTGCAAATGATTCGCAAAAACAGTATAAAAGAAGAAATGTAACAGCATATATTCCTCCTATGAGAACTAAATTTGGCAATAACCAGCTTCAAAATCAGTCGAGATTTCTTTATAATAAAATAAATAAAATCTTAAACATTAATCCTATGAGCTCTTATCAGTCCAAAAAAATATTAACTGCCTGGCTACTAACGTTAAACTACGATGACATAGAAGCCTTAATGGTACACTAATATACACACACACACACACACCATAAACACACACACACACACACACAATCACACACAATCACAATCACACACACACATACACACAAATAAACATACTCTTTTTGCCCATTTCTTTCATAATTAAATTAAATTAAATTAAGTTAGGTTAGATATAAGATATGTATTGTATAGATATTTATTTCCACAAATGTATGAAGTTTTATGGAAGAGCGGGGCCTCCTGACACAAGTACTAGTGCTATACTAGTAACTTACTGGGTTGGTCTCATTACTTCGCACGTTAAAGAAAATGTTGATACTGAAATAAATATTTTTAATTTAATTTTTTTTTAATATATATTTATATATATATCATGATGAAAAAACTCAGTTTATCATATAAAAATTTTCACCTTGCGCGTAAATATTATTCACCGTACGTACGTACGAGTAGCACAGCAGAAGGGTGAGTAAAAAACACATGATTTCTCAAAGGGGTGTTTGTCAGCGGGTCCGGGACGCACGAGTTAAGTTTTTGACCGGGATACCTTCGGCGACGTGACGCGAATTGTTCGTGGATTTGGTTCAAGTTGTAGGCAATGGGCTTGTTTTTTTTTTACTTTTACCTGTATAGGTAACTAGTTACCTTTAAAAAAAATTATCTTTATATATTTAATAACTGTAAAAAAATATCATATTATATATTAAAAGAAATGATCTTTATATATTTAATAACTAGAAAACTTTATAGATTATGCCAACATTTATTTACGTACGTATATACAGAGGGAAAATCAATTGAAAAAATAAGTTTTAGTTTCACGCTGTATCCCGTATAGACAGAGGGAACCTAGTGTTAAGACACTCCGTTGCCTGTTTTTCACCTGAGACATTGTGGGTTAAGTGGCGGGTCTCAAAGCCGCGCTTCGTTTTGATACTTGTCAGTGTCCATTATGTAATAGAATCTACATATTAAACCTGACATTTGGTATGTAGAGTCCTTGGAGAGGTTATGGAATCAATAGAAACTAGAGAAAAAATAAAATATTATATATAATATATATAACTTTTTAAGTCTTATATATATTATATATATAAGACTTAAAAAGTTATATATATTATATATAATTGTTTAAAAGAAAACCTATAAATCACTTGTACATTTGGATATTATACAAAAATATCAGCTTCATATCCAGAATTACGTAACAAGTGAGAGTCTTTCGGGAAGCTTGTAACTCGCCCCAATAGATACGACCATGTTTTTTTGCTTCGATGATTTTCAGCGAGATCTCTTGTTGATCTGAGAATGGCAAATTTTGTGCCCACTACGTGATCAAAATTGCTAATATTTTTGGTTTCCTTCATCTCTATTCGTTATGCTTTATGTGTTAACATGGGCCTTATGTTAGTATATATAATTGTATGTACCTTGAAGAAAAATAATAATTTGTCTATAATATATAGTATGTTTGTTTATATTTTGACATTTAAAACTCTCTGGACGCCAATCCTTGAGTAATTTTTTTCAGTTTCACGCTGTATCCTGTTCTCTACTCTCTCTCTATTCAAATTGGCGAGAGTGCACGCTGAACGGTGGGATTCGATTGTATTTGTAATTTTTTTGAATCTTTTAATAACATTTAGCACAGCTAGCATACCTTTAAAATAAGACTTTAAAATATGACTTGGTAATAAATGCTACAGAGCATACACTGTGTAATCTCTCGCTCTATATATATATATATATATATATATATATATATATATATATATTATATATATATATATATATATATATATATATATATATATATATCTTTCTCTCTCTGATTACAACATGAAAAATCCTGAAAAAAAAACTGAAACTGAAACCGGCACAAAAAAAATCATCCAAAACATTCTCATATTGCACACCGCATGTTGATTGATAGAGTCTGACTCGTACTTTGACTTATGACACTGAGCGCTTGTATTCCTAAGCGACATACCTCTTTGAAAATTTAATCTTAATCTTAATTCGTCTTACAAACGATCGTCACTGTACATTTAAGCATTGAAATGGGAAACTATACTTTTTACCACTTCCCACTTCCCCACTTCTACTTTTAACGCGACATTATTTTTTATAACCAGGGCCACAAAATGAAAATATTCCTATACCAGTATTCAATCAACCGTCAGGTTTATATCCAGATTACATTTTTTCGTGTATTTTATAGACTGTTCCAAAATTTTTGGCTCATTTACAACTTAATGTATAAGGGAAACCTAATTCTAAATTGGTAGTAAAACAGAGAGCGACAGAGAGTTTCGCCACTCAACACGCAATATTTCAAGAACTGGGCGAAAAAGTTTGGGACGGAGTGCCTTAACACAATCCCCCCTCAGCTTATCCTGCTATATACGGGATACAGCGTGAAGTTAAAAAGAAATAATATTTAACCTGCAATAGTCCCACAATTCAAATTTCATATCACATATAGACACATAAATGTCTGTAATAATATCGAGGCAGGATCTATAAGATTTTTCGATCAAACCGCTTCACGCTTGACCGAACGGATATTAGGCATTGACCGGCGATGGTGCCTTTTGCTGCTTGTATGATCAATTTTGCCTTATTTAAATTTCTTGTTATATGAAAAAAATCGGAAGAAATATGATATGTTATATACGTTGAATTTTTTTTGTATTTGTATTATTAACTCTACTTACTGATTTTTAACATATGATCTACTAATATTATAATAATAATTTATTAAGACGAGGGGAGACCTCGGTTGACCTTCGAAAACACAGTGTCGAAGATATTGGACAAAGGTCACGTATAAAAAACATTGAAGCATGTATGAAGAGATTACATCTTCAAGCATTTGTTCAATTATACCCCCTTTTTAATAGAAATACTAGTAATAACGACGTTATAATTGAGATAAACTTTAAGCTCAAATTATGTTATTACGTAAGCAGCATTGTGTTTTTGTCGATAAGAATATTCTTTAAACCTGATTTTAGATACAATTCGAACGATAGAAATATTATTGATAGATATTTTAAAAATATTACTATGTGAAAGCTAAGCGTCTGAACGAAAGCTATCAGCTTCGTACCGTATCCAGATTTACTAATAATAATAAAAAAGCCTATATAGATCCTTAGTTACTTAAAGAGAGTCTGGCTGAGTGAAGACATTGGTATCCTTCCGCTTCAAGTCAGGACTCGAGACAGCTAAGTGATGAAGTTCATAGAACAATTATCTTCTCCAGAGAATGAAATCAAATTCAAAAATAGGTAGGAATTTTATGAATGGTCAGCTGTATACGACACTTTTATACAGACTATATATTTAGATTATTAAAAAAAATATATGTTTTACATATTTAGCATTTTTTTGTTTTAAATTTACAGCCCTCTATATATTTTATATCGTACTACATACACAATAAACTACAGTTATATTTAGAATCACTAAGTAGTTCATACATTTCGTCATAGATGGCGCTGTATTTAAAAAACTTGGACTCTATTTAAAAATATTCGTCTTCGCCCGAAATGATTACCTAATATATAATAGTCTATAGACTTCCTCAAGAATGGACTATCTAACATAAGATTATTTTTATTCGACCTGTTAGCTTCTGAAAATAGCGTAGTCAACCGAACTGACTCTCCAGCTTATGATATTCAGATTCTCCAGCTTATGATATCTCTCCAGCTTATGAGGTCATCAGGTATGATTACACGGGCGTGTAGATGTGGATTCGATTTCGACTCGAGGTATTTATGCAAACGCTACATGTAGCTACTGTACATATAGATTTATTTTACTTTTTACATGAAAATTTATGAAATAATGTGTAAAGATAAATGAGTATTATCATTTTATATGCAATATCTTGTCTAGACGAAAGATACTGGCGCGCAGCAACGTGGTTATCCCGTAAAAACCTCCGCTTCTAGTGAAAATTCCACAAACCATTTCCGTTATAGCTGTTCCGGAGATTAATCCGGACAAACCAAACGAACAGACAGACGGACAATAAAAAAATTTAAATATTTGCTTGTGTTTTAGTATCGTGTCAATAAAAAACATTTAAAACACACACACTTACCTATTTTGAAATCTATAAATGTATAGATTATTTACATTTTAGAAAGTCTAACAATGTGGCAACTCTAACGATAAGACTAAATCAAAAGCTTATTCTATGTTTAATTAGCTCGTGAAATACCAAGAGGTCGTCGTTACGTAGTTGGACAATATATGATATACAGAGATGGGACTGGATTTGATTCCCTTTAGTATGGCAAGGCGCTATCAACCAATGCCAATCAACGTCTGATTCGGTAGATAAGTAGAGAGCGGAAACTCTTTACACTAGCTTTCTCTCTAAACACAGCGTAAAGCTCACAATGAAGAAAATTAGGCATTATATATGTCACTAAACTAAACTTTTTTTAACCTGATTGGAAAATACCTATGTAGGTATATATATACCTTATATAAACAAAAGTATTTAAATACTATATATATCCATAACTATAGGCTGGAGTATTTAGTCAGTCAAGTTCAAATTGCACCATGACTGTGAGTCATCATGTCAGTCATGATAACTGACACGAAGCTTTAAAATCAACCTTCGCTGCGCTAGAAGCTAGTACATTTTTAAATTATATATTATAGTAAAATATATTAAAGATTTTTTTTTATTCTTTTTATATTATTACAATTTATAATGACAAAAATATCAACAAAAATTTTCATTACCGACCGTGACAGGACTCGAACCTGCAATCTTCGGATCCGAAGTCCGACGCCTTATCCATTAGGCCACACGGTCCCTGTCGTTTAGAGTCGAAAATGTTTCTTACTAGCAAGTATTATCGATTTTTCATATTTTTATTTAATTTGTTAGATTTCTATGGAAATTATTTGTTTTATTGCTTTGTATGATGTTATTAATGACATTTAGGCAAGAAATCATATAAAAAATATTACTCTTTATCATCATTGTCACTTATTATCGTCATTTTATGTACATTATTTTTTAACAGGTTTTAATATTAAAATATATATATATATATATATATATATATATATATATATATATATATATATATATATATATATATATATATATATATATATATATATATATATATATATATATATATATATATATATATATACATATATATATATATATATATATATATATATACATATATATATATATATATATATATATATATATATATATATATATATATATATATATATATATATATATATATATATATATATATATATATATATATATATATATATATATATATATATATATATATTTTATTTATCTAGTAGTAGTAGTTTATCTAGTATAAAAAGTATTTGATCGAAATATTTATCATTTCAAATGATAAGATTATGATATAATTTAAATAGCGCCATCTATACAATACTAGTTGAACTTCTCCGTATCGTGTACCAGTAGTGTTGCTTAAAGAGATTTTAAATCCACTGACGTTTAGAAAAAATTATCATAGATGGCGCTTCCTAGTTTATTTTAGTTAATATATTTACTTTTTCAAATCTTTTATATTTTAGGTTTTTTGTAAGGCCTATTAATGAATAATAGTATGTAATATTTTTATTAATTATGTATATTATGAGTTTCGGCTAATCTTAGCAGTACTGCCTTCCAAGCCTATAGAAGCGACTACTGACTATTTATATAAAACTTGATGATTTAAAATTGTATTTAATGTGATAGCTGAATAGAATGTACAATATTTTGATTTATAATTTGATTCTAACACAAATTTTGGATCTATAAATTTTTTTTTTTTACTTGGAAAACCACTTAAATACAATGAATAAATAATGAAAAGCTTTATTCCTTTTTTATTACTTACATTCAGTTTCCATTGAGTAGGTACCATCCTCCATATTTTACTATTTCAAAGCGATCTCTCCATTACGCAGTAAATGTAAGATCTTGAAATGTTTCAGGCTATTTTATCCTAATTATTGTTTTTTTTAAACTTCAAGGGAACTTTCCACACAGATTCGAACCTTTCCATATTTGTAATTGAATGCTTTGCTTTGAAGATGGGTATGTTAATAGTTATATATTATCAATTTACATAAAAAAATATTCCTATAGGGATGGGAGCTAGTGTTAAACACCTTCCGAAATCCACTTTCCGCCATACGTTCCATACATTGTGTTGATTGACGTAACCAAACGCCGCGACTTAGTGAAATTTAAAATGACACATATCTTCTAATGGGAATCGAACCTACTATCGCGATAGAAACAGACGACTCCCCTCAGTACTATAATATACCTAGTTATTCAAATTTAAGTAAACGATTTGACTTTTGAGTTAATGGTGGGTCGAGGTCGAGAGTCAATTTGTCGTAACCGGGAAACACTCAGACGTGTTCAGCTCACAAGACCGACTCCCACTTGACTGCCCAATTTTGCCATTCTCAAGTACATCTTACGTACCTACATGTTCAGGAAATGTTAGATTTTCAGTAAGTAAGTAATATTTTCTTGTGAATACTGTCGCTTAGTACGTAGGTGAATTGGTAGCTATGTTTTATAGTCTATATGGATTGTTATAGTCTTAGACTGAAAACAAATGAGAGCGGTGTATGATACATGGGCCCGTACACTATATTAAATTGTAAGTAATATAGTATAGCCTATAATAGCCTACGTCGAAAAAGGAATTTTCTGTACTAAATTATAATACAATTTGGAATAATTATTCCTGAGATGAGCACGTTCAAACAATTAACTTTTTAGCTTTAAAGCAAGTATTTGTATAGTTTTTAGTTAAGGTTAATAGACATATATTGATTAATCATATCGGGAGGCTAACCACAGTTGTAAATTAACCTGTTGAGTTGTAAACTGTTGAGGTTCTCGCCAGCTCTTCTCAGCGGAAATGCCCTCCGAGCTGGTGGTAGCTTCTAGTAGGACTGACAATACTGACACTTACGTATGTTAATTGACAGAGATTCAAAAGTGTTTGTATTTGAATAAAGAATATTTTGTTTTAGATATAATAGTACGTAATGGAATTAGCTTTCCAGTTGGAACTTAGTGTTAAGACTATCTTATATAGGAAAGACGTCTGTTTCGTCTTTGGGCAAAGAAGGATTTTTGAAATTTAAATAAAAATTTTCAAGGTAATACGCTGTTTTATTCACAGATTATGTCAAGTGGAAAGAGAGAATTTAGTGCTAAGTTCATTTATGTTTATTTTTTAATTGCTTTTTCAAATAATAACTTCAGAATGTAAGAATGTAATGGAGGAGTGGAAAGGAATGTAATCCGCTATTGTAAGTAGCAATTCTAAGATTTAGTTCAGCTCACCGATAATAGATGACGCTACTAGCTATGTATATATAAAAAAATCCAAAATTATATATATATATATATATATATATATATATATATATATATATATATATATATATATATATATATATATATATATGCTTTTTTGGATATATCTACTACGTACTATGATTAATTATAGTAGGTACCTCAATACCCTAATATGACTATGGAGTAATAAATCGATTATGAAAATTTGTCACACATCTGCTCTATTTAACGCCATAAGGTTGGTAAAAAACTCACCATGAAGTATGTTAAATTTGAATATTTTGATGTAAGCATACTGCCTGTAAATGGGACGGCTTGTGGGTTCGATTCCCACTTGGCGAAAATAAATTATTGTCATTTTCTTCGCTCAAGGCAAAAGCGCCGCATTGAGTTCCGTCACTCAAAATGCTATGCCTCGAAGGGCGCAAAGCGGGTACGGAATGTCTAAGACACAAGTTTCCCTCTACTTACCCAGCTATATGCGGGATACAGCGTGAAGCTAAGAAAAATGTACACAAAGATAAATACTATTTGTTTTTTAAATTAATAAAATAATGCCCAATACGCAATTTATTTATAGGTATATTTACAATAATGGGAAGTTAGAGAACAGGAAAATCAGAGAAAATCTAGTGTTAAGACACTCCGTTCCCCACTTTCCACAATTTTACCTATTAACAGAGCGAGGCCATAAAAATACCTAATTAATTTACCCGATTGGGAATCTAACCTTGAACCGTCGCGTTCGCAAACTCACGCCGCTGCGCCATGACGACCTCTAGGTTGTGGTAGGTAAGGTAAATATAGCTACCTAGCCATAGGTAGTAGGTAGCTACCTACCTAGTCCACGTCTTTACCAACGCCCTTCCTTAGCCGTCTTGTAATACAATTGAAAATATTAAATAAACACTTACGCTAGCTAGCTAGCTAGTATCTGAACAGGTTTACCTACTTCACTAGCTTGATGACCGGTTTCCCTCCAGGAGTCAGATCTTCAACGAGCTGTCATGACCTAATTGGTCTTAACTGTTATTCTTCGTACATCTCCTCTCTCATCAATTCTTCTCCTGCATCAGGGTAGGCTATGAAAATGTAATCTCAAGGAACCGTGTACTAGTTTTGTTTACCTAAGAGCCTAACTTAAGGGTTGAATTTTTATAACATTTATAAAATAAGAAACTTAGTTATTTCTTCTTCATTTCAAGGGCAAAATCGTATATAATTTCATATACGTATGTATATAGGTAGGTTGGTACATATCTACCTATTTATGTACGTATAGGCAGGTATAAATTACAATACAACACGATATCTAGGTACTGGCGGCGTTGAGTTCCACCAAAAATTGGACTTGAAAAGGGAAATTAAATCTTAACACTAAGTTCCCTATACCGTGTATATATTACATACTATAGCTAATATTACCAAAATTTTCAGAAACTTAATTCATTTCAATTTCCAAAAATCGCTTTCACTCATATCGACCAATGGCAAGAAGTTAGGTATAGATAGGTATTAAAAAAAAAATCACTCGACCACACCCCCCCACACCCACAATGGGCACAATAGACGAACAAAGGCCGCGCTGTCTTCCCATTGTGCGGGACAAAGGAGGCCACGCCCAGATATAAAGAGGCATTGTTTCATCTCATTGGTTAAGAAAGTGTGTAAAATATATATAGGAAATTTCACATAATATTTTGATTATATATATATATATATATATATATATATATATATATATATATATATATATATATATATATATATATATATATATATATATATATATATATATATATATATATATATATATATATATATATATATGGATGCTTTTATCATAATGTTTTATAGCCCATAGCCTACCATAATAAATGGACAATGCAACCGAAAATTAGTTTCTCAATTTCAATATAATAGTTCCTGAGATTGGAACGTTCTCGACAGATGTGTATTACTTTAAAGTCTGAAAGGCAGCAAGTATAAAACAATGCTTTAATCAATAAAAATTTGACAACTTGATGTCTAAACAAGGAAATCATAAAAAAAGAATGAATTTGTCATTCAAAATCAAAATATAAATAGATGAATCAGTCCAAAAACGTGTATGGATATATACATACATGCATATACATATACATATATATATATATATATATATATATATATATATATATATATATATATATATATATATATATATATATATATATATATATATATATATATATATATATATATATATATATATATTTATTTATATATATATATATATATACTTTTATACAAACATATCACAAATCACAATAAAAGATTCCCATATATCAATATTCAAGTATGGAAGTTAAATAAGGCCGAATGTATGTATGTAGTTATAATGCACAGTAGTAGGTACTGGGTACAAAGGCGTATAATAAAACGACTGAGCCAGACATTGTTATCGATCTGGAACGGAACCGGCGACAACACCTATGTAAGATAGTGATTTAAGTATATCTGTATATGAAGATATATCTATATGGTATGTGAGAAATACCGCTTAAGTACATTAGCTCGTTATTATGTTTAATTAATAGATTTATTTACATTAATTTATATTAGAAAGTGTAAATAAAAGCCATTTTATTTGTATTTTAATCTTGAAGAAGAAGATGGAGAAGAATGTGGATACAAATACAAAAATTCAGTTATCCCAATCAGGAATCGAACCCGCAGTACGTGACCATCTGTAGGTATATTACCAAAAAAAATTATTCTTACAATATCGTTTGTATATTTACTTATACATACCTACATATATTAGGTTATGTTATAAAAGAAAAAACACTAATATTTTTAACCTACTTTAGGCAGCTTTTGAAAAACAAGGACGTATTGTCATAAAGGTTTCTCTAACAGACAGACAGACAGACAATTTCATATATAATATAACATATTTAATACAACAAAAAGAAAATGGCAAAAATCAATAATGCCTTGTCGTAAATGCCTAGGTACTATAAGTCAATACCTACCTATAGGTACACCACGCGAGCAAACCCACGAGAGAAACACTAGTGGTATAAAATTGAGAAACATACCCGAATTGTATTAGAGAGTCAGTCAGTCATGTAATATTTATATTCAATACTTTCAATTGGATTGTTACGAACGTCTCATTCGCTTTACTTACGGGCTATGGCTATAGGATAGTGCAAGAGTTTTGTGAACGAATTCACAATGGATGTATAGGGAGTGGGGGCTATTGATTGGAGAGCACCGAATGGAAAGTCCTCAATGCGATTTCATATAGATACGTGGGTTCTGTAGAAATTTCACTATGACTGTCTAAACTTAGTTGTTTCAAATTTATATGTTAATTTTGAAGAAAAAATTGTTCTTACAAACGTATGCAGGTTAGTAGGTAGGTAGGTTAGTAGGTAGTTAATATATCAGTGTTTTTTTATAATTAAATTATTTTAATGTACCTAGGTATTATATTTTATTTGAAACTAACCTTGGGCAAAAAGACGCTCGAAATGTTGTATACGTCACATCAAAAGCTATAGCCTACTTATATATAGCCTTCCTTGATAGAATAGACTATACATACAATTTTTTTATTGTAAAATTAACTTTTTCAACCTAAATAAATATATATATATATATATATATATATATATATATATATATATATATATATATATATATATATATATATATATATACATATATATATAATACCTGCCTATAATTTCTTAAATAAGGTAAACCAGTCTTACAAAGACAAGTTACACAAAGACAAAGTTATATAAACAGCTGGTACCTGGTACGTCATTTATTTTTGAACTTTACTTTAAGCACTTCTACTATGGAAAATAACAGTAAGAAAAATTTGATCATAAATTATAAGCTCTATGTTTAACCTCTTAGACGCTGAGAGATAAAAAAAAACTTAACAGTCAAATGGATAATCTCAAAAATCTATAATAATATTATATATACGGTAAATACGATGCAGAGAGAGCTGTAGATCACTCCGCTTTACATTTTCCGCTCCGAACTGAGTAGTGTAACTTAACACAGCACAAAGCCAGATAATGGAAGATGTCCAGAACATCTATACCTAACTAAATAGAAAAAAAAACTAATAAAAAAAGACAAAAATACATACAAAAGATAGATAAAAAGATCCTTTAACCAAATATAATATAGAATACGCGGCTATTATTATCGTACAAGCGGATTTGTCGTACGTCCATTAATCCTCGTGCGGGTCAGTAAGCTACACGCTAATGCGGGAATCGATACCGACTGTAAGCGTAACAATGGCATGTTTAATATTGTTTTATATAGGCTTTTGGTGCAAATTGTAGGTGATTTTTTATAAGATTGATAGATTTATAGATTGATCGATTGATTGATTGATTGATTGATTGATTGATTGCTTACTTTTCCTTTAAGAATTGCCAGTGAAGTACAATCTCCTTCAATAATGTTACGTAGAATGAAGAATACACTTGAATTATATGATAGGTAGGTATGCTGACACTGTATAGTAAATGTGCTATAAATACCTACTATATTTTCTTACATGTGTATATAATTGGGATATTTTTAAGCTTTAGGTCTAAGTTAAGGGAATCGCAGGTATAAGGAAGTGCTAAGACACCCCGATCCCTACTTTCCTTTCGAGGTATTGCGTGTTGAGTGACGGAACTAGTCGCTGCGGTTTTCCATGTTGCCAGAGCGAAGAAAATGAAAATAATTAATTCTCCCCGAGTGGGAATCGAACCCACACAACGTCGCGTCTACAGGCAGAGGCCGCGACGACTTTCCTTCGTTTGTGTTTGTCACTTTTTTACAGGAATAGGTATCATATCAATAGTTTTTTACTACCTATTAACCTACTATACCTACTATATAAAAATATATTAAAATCTACTTTAATTTCGTATACATTTACTTCTATACCAATTTATGTACCTACCTATATTATACGAGTATTATAAATATTTTCAGGATTTTCATAGAGCATCGCCAATCGAACCAAACAATGCGGGTACACTCGTCGAACAAGCACCGTATTATAGACACGACTAGAACAAACCAATTAATTAAAAAGCAAATCTCGAAGAATCTGCGGTTTAATTATATTGGCCCATTGAGATGGTTTGACGTTGCGCTGTAGGGTTGCCAGGATTTTTATTTAAATAAGTGTTTAAAAAAAATTAATTAATAAAATGCAAATTTTGACTTTACCGGTGGCACAGTAAGACGTTGTTGTGAATGCGACGAATGTAGGTTCGATTCCCTCTTGGGGAGAAGGAATTATTTAACTTCAGAAAGTAGGGGACGGAGTGTCTTAACACTAGGTTCCCTTTACATACATATAGGCAGGCACATATAGGTATATATTTTGTATTGTTGAGATTAATTTCATTAATGACTTTAACTACCTATAGGTTGTTTTGTTTATACAATAGTAATATCTACTGACGAGGTGGTCTGTCAGACAACAGATGACAGATGAGTCATACACCAGCTCATCAGTTTCCATATGTAAGTACTTCTCTATCAGATACCAGATCATAAGTTAGTCTACAATATCAACAAAAAGTCATACCTGATGAAATTACCTAACAGTGATGGTGAACCCTCGATTCCTCTGCCTACCCTGCGGGAAATAGCGTGAAGGAAGAAAATGTTGTAAATATACTGGGATCCTGTTTAATTTTATAAGGTAATTATATAATATTAATCGATAAAATATTTAATTAAACGATAAATGTCCAAAACCAAGAGCGAAATCACTTACAAATATTAAAAAAAAACAAGTACTTCAAAACATGAACGGTATAGCCCTAAACCCTAATAATAGGCACGTTGTATTCTAATAATTGGCCGGAGTCTGGGCCAATCGAAGTTTTCGCTGCGACAATACCTCTGGCACTCTAATTGCCAATTGATTTAAAACAGACCGTAATATAGCGTTGGCGTAAGAAATGTTTGGCTAAGCGCGAGTAGTTAGGTAGGTATTTTTATCGTTCGATAATTTTTTGATTTGCACACTCGAAAACATGACGAAGGTATAACTTTGAGGGGTCTAGCTTGGGATTTATTTTAATTGATATATAGTATATTACATTATAGTTTATATTTAATTTATTATTGAATTGTTATTTTAATAACACAAAATGGCGTACAGGTAATTAAATAAATAAAAAAATATATATATAAATATATATATATATATATATATATATATATATATATATATATATATATATATATATATATATAATATATATATATATATATATATATATATATATATATATATATATATATATATATATATATATATATATATATATATATATATATAAATATATTATTGATTATTATAAACAAATAATACTATAATAAATATTATGAAAAATGTCTAACATATCGCGTTGATTGTAGGACCTACCTTGAAATTCCTACATACAGAAGAAACGATGTTGTTCGTTGGCGCTATGACGGCTTAAAATTAAAATAAAGCATGTATCTATATGACAAGTATTTCCATTTATAGTCTATACTGTATACCGTATATACCTAGACAGAGGGATCTAGTTTTAGGTGACTCCATTCCAAGCTTTCCACCTTGAGAGATGGGATGTTGAGTGGCGGAACTCAACGCCGCGCTTAACAAGTACGCATTTCTTATTTATAAAGTACATGGGAGATGATAAATACCAACCTACAGCTCGTTATAAAAACTCATTGACAGGTCCCCCATACCAATCATGGACATTATAAAACAGCATCTGCCTATTTATTATCGCAATAAAAAAAAAGTATGAAAGAAGAGGAAGCGATAAAATACTTCAGTAACACCTCAGGTCATTTTTTTTACAACTAATGACAATATTATTTGGTAGACACAAGCGATTTTGAACTTTATTTATATTGGAATTGTGGTATTAGTAATATATATTAGTTTTTTATTGAGGCTAACTGGCAGGTTGTTTTGAAAGTAGCCTATGGTGTAAAAAATATCATTCATAAGGTATAGTGGTAAGGAATTTTGGGATCCCATGGTTTTTTTGGCCACCGTAACTAAATGTCCTTGTTGTAACCATTTTGCGGTGATGCAGCGTTTTTACTTTATACAAGGCTGTGTAGTGCGGCATCGTTAGCTTTTTTTTTTTGTAAATAATGGTATTCTGATTGATCAATATGGTTTGATAGTAATATAAAGGCTGACGACTGACGACTTGTAAGATAGAGCTTTCGTATATTATGAAATGAAGCTTTTGAAATTAATTTTGGCTTTTTGAGTTTGTTTTTCTTTTTTGGAACAGTATATTTGTAACCTAATTACCTGTAAAGTAAAATTTACATTTTTTAATAGTCACATACTATATGCAAAAATAATACTTATCATATATGTTTTTATTCGCAAAACAAGACCACTCTTAATATATACTAGATACATACATACGTAGATGCACCACACGTTCTATATAATAAAAGAATATGAAGAGAATACCCGTAGATTGTTATACCTTCATACCTCATATCTGGCGGGGTAGCTCGAGAGAGTACCTCAGGTCCCTACATACCTCTTTCGCCAACACCTATACCTGTACCTGTAGGTAGATAACGAACGTTAGTAAATACCGAATGCACATTAAAGCCTAGGTATTGTTCAAAAGTTAAACCAAACTTCACACAAACAAAAGAAGCATCTGAAACAAATACCTACGTATCATAATTTCATAGCAGATACTCAAAACAATCAGTGTAGCACCTAGCAATGAAAATTTTAAATTTAATTAATAGCAAGTGGCGTCGTCGCCCGATTATATTATTATTACGCAGGCATTGTGAGCACTCCCCCACCCCCCCCCCCCCCCCAACACCCCGCGCTCTGGTCGCCATCATTCACCATATATATAGGACAGTGATAGATATTTATTATTTTAATATATATTATTTCTTAGTTTCACGCTGTATCCTGCATGTAGCACGGTAAGTAGAGGGTAACTAGTGTCAAGACCTTCTCACAGCCACGCAACTGTCACATATAGCACAACACATAACTGTCTAAATATTTAATTCGATACAAACAGAAAATGTGCTAATTTCCAAAGGTATCAAATGTGAAACCTTGGTCTGGCAAACATTGATTTTTATTGTATAGTATTAATAAAATATATGTTACATAATAACTTAAAAAATCTCCTTCTCCTCCTCTTAGTGTTTTAGAAATAAATAATACTAGTATTACCTATAAGATAGCATATGAATCAACAGGTATAAACTAAACGGTTAAGCGGGATTGTTAAGCATAGCAGAGTTACAGGTTCGAGTCCCTGTTCGTTAGCTTTTTCTTTACTTTACTATAGAATAACAAATAAAAAAAGTCATAACAGATTATCCTGATTTCCTCCAATTTCATATCCACCTTAGTGTAGGGTATATGCCCCCGCCCGAGACGCGTCGCGTTGGGCGCTTTGTTAGGCAAATCCAAGTCTCGTTGCTATGTATTATGTAAGTATTACTACAATCGCTCTAGAATAGATATAGAATGAATTGAATATGTTCTGTGATTCGTGAGACGTTGGAGACGAGGACCTAGTGTGTGGGTAAACATGATGAGATATTTTCTGATCTTTTAGTAATATTTGGAAATAATATTAATTTAAAGAGAATTGAGCTTAAATTGTGTATTTTGGTGCAGTTATTAGTTATCTGGTTGTAAACAACGGTTGCAGTTTCAATCCAATCGACCGAAAGCTTGTTTTTATGTATAATTTCAGTAGGTGGGTAACAGCGTTTGACTAAAAGTGACGACTGTGGGTTCAATTCCACTCGGGGAGAGTGAATTTATTTCATTTTCAGACATTTATTATTAACAGTCTAAATCATGTTCTAGCAGTTGGTCTAGAAATGTGGTTCTAGAAATTTCTTAGCTTAATATGCGTAACCCATGCGTTTTATCTTATCTACAAAAATATAAAAGAAGATTAAACTTTATACAATTGATCTTACAAGTGACACTGTCACTGTTCCACTATGACTTTCATATATTACATATTACTCCAACAAATAACACATTCATCGTCAAAAGCTCCATACAAAACAACAATACGCTTTGCAAATTGTACAATGTACATCATACTCGTGTAAAGCTCGCCATTGTTAGTTTTGATAATATTCGAATTTGACGAACGACTCCAAGATGTGCTTCAAAGATAATAATAATTATTGCTATAAATAACAATTTCTAGATAAAGCTTTTAATTAATATTATTGTAAATAACTTGAAATGTTTCATGAAATGAAAATTGAAATGAAAAATGAAAATAAATTGAAATGTTATGGATTGGTTGACCTTCGAAAATATAGTGTTGAAGGTACTTGGAGGAAGGTCACGAAAAAAGCACGAGGACCTCCCGGAGAGCATGTATGAAGAGGTTAATGTCAGTGGACGAGGCGAACGAGGTACGCAGAGTCCGCAGCTTTTGGCGCTCCGTTCTCTCTGACTACCCCGCTAGGGATAAGGCGTGTAGATATGTCTGTATGTATATGTTCTTGAAATGTATTTATTTTAAAAGATTTAGTTCTTTATAATGTGATTGTTTTTCCCTTAACATGTCCATCTCCTTTATGGTGTGAGAAGAGTAGAGTATGTAGGGGTACGCTCGCATTCTCACTTTCTAGCATATTACCTGTTTCTGTTGTTGTTTTAAATATAAAAGCTGTGCTTTTGAGTAACCATTGCGTTTTTAACAATTTCACATAAATCTTAATTACCTATAAGAAAATACCACGATGATGCTGGAATTATGAAGGAAAATTATGACATTTTGTATTTATCTATAAATAAATGTAGATTCGACAATGATAAAAGGATTATTGGTATATCTAGTAGAAATTTTGTTTGGCATACCTATATTCCATTTAGTAATTCACAGTGTTTGAAATGCGATTGTTATGTGTTCGATTCCCACTTGGTGCACTCTGGTAACAAAATAGAGAGCGGCGTTGAGTTCCACCAGTCAACTCGCAATGTCTATGGAATTTATTGGAAAATGGATAATTTAGAGTCTTAACACTATCTGCACCGTTCCCCCTGGCTACCCTAGCAGGGTACAGCGTGTAGTACAGGGTCCTGTACCCTGTATAGGGTATGCGGGATACAGCGTGAAGCTATTCTTCACATCTATTCAATGCCATAGGTATATTTTATTTCCGTGCGGTATTGTATGACACAGACTTCATATAATGAAGGTACTAGTGACGTTATGAAAACGTCTCTAACTGTTTATTGTGCTATTGTATTTATTATGTGCCTTTGTTTGAGATCTCACTGTAAGGAGTTTGAGTTTCATGTGCTGGTACCGGACTTAAAAAAGCTAGAATGACAATTTTTTTATAGTATCTAACGGATCTTCTATGTATAGTTGGATAGACCGAAAATTCTCTCAAATTAAAATCATATTTTGGAGCTTAGTTTAGTCCAGGTTAGAACTATACCAGATCAGAGAAATTTAAATATTTAAAGTTAGTTATATCATAATATATATTACTACGACTTTCACTTGTTATGATCTGAAAATAATTAATTTATTAACAAAAAAACAGAAGCCGTCATGGCTCAATGGAAGCATCAGACTGATAACATGGTATTCGTGGATTTGAATGGCGGTGTGAATTATTAAAAAAGTAACAAGAGTTTTTAACTCAAAACTCCATTAATATAAAGTATTCAAAATAAAATTTTCCTTAAACGTTATTTGATAGGTGGACCGTCGTGGCGCAGAGGCTAAGTACCTGCCTGTAAACACGACGGTTTGTGGGTACGATTCCTCACTCGGGGAGAATGAATTATTTTCATTTTCTTCGCTCTGGCAACAAGGCAAAGCACGGCGTTGAGTTCCGCCACTCAACACGCAATGGCTCGAACGGTGGAAAGTGGGGAACGGAGTGTCTTAACACTAAGTTCCTTCTAGCTACGGTTCCCTTAGCTTACCCTGCTATGTGCGGGATACAGCGTGAAGCTAAATAAATAAAATAAAAAAATAAATACTTATTCTACCAAAACCTTCAAAGCTACTTCGCCGCAACATTTAACTGGTTCATAAAACACCCTATGCATTTGGCCTCATCTTGATATCGCGAACAGACGTCCTATTATTATTATATAATATACACAACGATGGATATCTCGCGTGTGGCAGATTTTAATTATTATCCACGCCCCTATACACTGTGGAAGTGCTAAGTGGAGGAGACAATGCTTATGGAATAAATCATTTTTTGTATTTATTTAATTTTAATAATACTGTTGAGGTATGATATAGTGGATTTATTTTGGGTCCTCGCTTTTAAATTAGTTCTAGATCTTGATCTATTTGATTAAATATAGTGTTGTGCCATGTTTCCAAGAAAATAATTGGAGGAGGAGAGTTTCTACTCTTACTTTCTAGTAGGTAATTAAACATGTTCAAAAATAAAAGCTTTTGAAAATGAAAGCTTTGAGCTTCACTATTCTTTCTTTATATGACAGGCTTAAAGGAAATCAAATGTTAAGAATTATCCTATTTATGAGACATTGCGTGTTGAGTAGCGGAACTCAACGCCGCACTTGGTATACCTGAGAGAAGGAATGAAAATAAATAATACCTTCTGAGTGGAGATTGCACTCACAAAGAACAAGTTACCAGTCTAACACTATACCACTGAGCTACGAAGGTGGACAAAGTGAATGATTTTCAAAAATTTTAATTACCAAACCAACTTCAATTCCCATTTCCCTATATTTCATCGTACGTCACGATAACAATGGCCGCTGTCAATAATCAAACAGTGTAATAAATATCAGTTGGAGGGTATAATCTTGAAGAAAGAGGGCTTTAAACTCCCAGGGGTAAACAACAATAGGTGTTTTTCCTATACACTGCTCTTGGCATCTGTCAACTTATAGAAATTATGTATGTACGTGTATGTATGTATGTATGTATTGAAAAAGAGGATTATCTTTCAAGAAAATTAGAAATGTCTTCCTTTTTAAACTTAAAAAACTGTGGTTGCGATTTCGTTAAAAAACTTACTAAAAGTACGTCCTATTTTTGTTTATCAAAAAAACACAATTTTTTATATGTGCACTACCCTTCATTTTTATATTATTTATTGATCTTCTAAGCTATTATCTCAGACGGATACAGTGACTTCATGATTTTATCCAGATAATTTTAATATTAAATTTGTTATCAACGGTGAACTAAGTGTCTAAAGCACTAGGCTCTACCCCATACTCTATGCGTGTCGAAAGTAAATGAATAAATTTTTTCCATATATCCTTTTTTTACTGCGAAACAACCTTTTTAGTCAGGGTAGTATAGTAATTAAAGTGGGATATATCTTACTAGTTAGCGACGGTGGCTACTATTGCTAAACTATTCTCCCGTGGCAGTTTTCCTATAGAAATAAAAAAAAAACTGCTTCAAGCCTTTTCCCGTATTAAGCAGGGTATAACCTAAGACCTAACCTGTTATGCCACTCCATTCCCAGCATCCGTTGCCGGTTTATTTTCGAGATATTTGAGTTATCTGTACTTAAATGTCAACGTGACATTCAACGTCGCTTTTTTATTTTATTACCTCGAGTTGGAATCGAATTCACAACAGTCGTTTCAGTCACAGGGTGTACAGCAACTTAATAACCTCTCTAGAAGAAATAAATTCACTAAATTTGTTTATAAGTATAATAAAATATAAAGAAGATTTAAAATTCAGATACACAGTTACTTGTGCTATAAGGCAGCATTGTGCCTCACGTCGCCTGTCAACGGGAAAAATTATATGTTTTCCCAAAACTCGGACCAAAGTTTCCATCGATTTTCGGGACGATGAAAATTTATTAGTTCATGTTCAGTTTTGTTGGCATTTTCTATTCTATTGAGCTTTTAACTTGCTGAATACATTCTAAGGAGTTAGTATATTATTAGATGGTTTATGGAGAATGGAGAAGAGAGAAACACGGAGGCTTTTTTCAAGCATCGTGGTTATACAACCTTATTAAAAAAAACCTATTCTCATTATCTTTAAGAACTACGTTATTGCATATCATAGAAAGATACATATCAACATTTTATTTATTGTGATTCGTAATTTTAATTGAGCATAACTAGCAATTAAATTATTTTATTATTATTTAATTATATTTGTTATTCAATTGTTATTATTAAAATAATAGCATAATTTAAGACTGGCGAGATATGACATCACAGTGTTTTATCACTCGATTCTTAATTAACCCACGAGTACAACGTAGCAACATGCTTCTACCAACCGGTATATGGAAAGTGTCAAAGAAGTATCTCAATTCTAACACACTTCACGCTGTATCCCGCATATAGCGGGATAGACAGAAGGAAACTAGTGCTAAGACATTCCGTTTCCCGCTATTTTCTCAATTTTCGAGATACATTTTCATTCTCCGATTTGGAATCGAATCCACAACCGTCGCCTTTACAGTCAGATGCAGTGCATAGACCCCTATTCCATAGAATCATATTAAAATACCTACTATATATTATTGTTAAAGCTATTTAGATTAGGTTTCCTCAGCTTTTGTGAGCGTCATTAGGGCCGACGATATAATGGTCTCAGAAAGCTTTCATTTCATTTAGGTTAATTGCAACGGACATAATAATGGCTTGACAAGTTCGTTCACTTCTCGCTTCTATTTGATTTCAATATTTTACAATTGAATTTGAGTTATTGTTATGAAAATAGTTGTCATTTCTATTATTGTTATTTATAACATTATTGGGTTACTTTTGTTTGTAGATTGCCTCTTTTTATTTAAATAACATGTGAAATGTACCTACATTATGTGTAGAAAAGCAGGCATTAAGTGAATAATTATTAAATATAACATATTATAGACCATTGTAGCGCAGTGGAATGGGTCTGTGGGTTCGATCCCTGTTCAAAGGAAGGAATTATTTTCATTTTCTCCCTCTGGTAATACACAGTACTGGTTTGAATTTCACCTCACTATGACTTTAATTTGGGCGGGAAGCAGAATAACAAAATAACTAAAATATTTTAGTAATCGTCTCGTTAATAATCATTTTTAGACAAACTAGCGTCTTTTGATATAGACTAAAAAATGGAACACGCAGATAGGTACATTCAGCAAAAAGTAAACTAATATACTAAAACAATTTCATACCACAATCAGTGTCAACAGTGGTTCACGTTTGACAATGTCAAAATTAAATTTGACACTAGCTGTCAAACTCGCGATAACATTGTGCGGCGCACGCGCCGCCACGCGCCGGCGACGTTTGACATCCGACGTGTCAAAGTGTTTTTGTTCTTTAAATTAACTTGGGGTCAAGTGAATGGAATTAAATTTTAAATAGAAATTGTATTTCATTGTGGAATTCTCATTTTTATTAGAGACTGCCGTGACGTAGTGGGGCTGAGTCTGATCGTATGCGCAAAGGTTGGGGTACGATTCTCACTTAGAACAATTATTATGTTTATTTTTTTTATTTTGACAATCTGGTAGTACAAAGCACAGCGTTGAGTTCCGCCACTTAAGATGCAATGTCGAAAATTAGCTGGAAAGTGGGAAGCTTCTCAAAACTAAGCTCCCTCTCCTTACGCAGGGTAAGGTAATGAAGGTTAAGGGGCTTATGTTTTTCGTAGAGAATTTAGACGGTGTATTGTCGGTGACGGTGTATTTATACTTTTAGGATTAAGATATCTAGAGAACAGAGTAAGCTGAGAGAGTCTGTTATTAAAACATTCTCAATTAGTTATGATTTTTACTTAATTTAAGACATTTCTTGTTGAGTGGTGGAACCCAACACCGTGCTTTATCCTTCGAAACTGACGAAATTAAATATATATATATATATATATATATATATATATATATATATATATATATATATATATATATATATATATATATATATATATATATATATATATATATATATATATATATATATATATATATATATATATATATATTTACCTGAATGTGAATTAAACCTACAACTATCGCCTCTACAGTGAAATTCAATCCCACTGCACCACGATATCCAAAGGTTATCGCTTACACAGTCTAACATTCGATGTCAAACGACTTAACTGATTACACGGTATGTGAAGGTAAAGAGGACCGAAGAGGGTCAAGCCCTTGGACGGACTCGTCGTAGTTCTTCAAAACTATATCAAATTAGACTCCTATGGAGGGCTCTTTTAGTTCTACCATAATACGGAATTGCATTAAATTACTTTATTGGTATAGTGCACAAAAAAAATTAAATAGCAGAAGAGCAAAATTGACTAAAAATTCAGTAGCCTACATAATAATGAAACCATTATTATTAAAAAAAAACCCAAACCAATTATCCTAATAAAAAAAAAAACAAACAAACAATTTAAAATAATTTCCACTGGCAATTAAATCTAAAGTGCTTTTAACACTAATTTTCATATTATTATGCCAACAGCTTTACACGTAATAATTGTAGCAGAAAACTGTAATTACAGTGTGAAACAACACGTGTGGAGTGTCAACAATATTGCACTATAATGGAGCGAGAAACCTATTATTAAGAGCTTTGGCATTTCCTTGTTTTAAATAGACAGGCAGTTTGGGAGGTAGGTAGGTAGGTAAGTAGGTATAGGTATCTATTAATACACAGAGGGTACAGAGGTAGTGTCTTAGCACTACTTCCCTCTGTCTATCCTGATACCTATGTGCAGGAGGAAGCGTTTGTTTTTCTTTTGTTTAATAATATATTGATAAATCAGATTAATTAGGACTGATCTTCTTATTTACTTTGTAATTAGTTTTAATATCCTAAATATATTCTGTAGTTTTACGCTGTAATATGCCTATTGCAGGGTAGCCAGAGTACAGGAAAGAGACAGGTTAAGACACTCCATCCCTCAATTTCCAGCCAATTTTTGCCATTGCGTGTTGAATGCTGCCGCTGCGGCTTTTTTTTTTAAATAATAGAACAAACCATCAAAACCACAAATAATAGAGTAACAGCTGTCATATCTACCTATTAGCTATAACATCACTAGTTTATAATATAATATATTTTCATTTAAATTCACAAGCACCTTTTTATCAATTACAAAGTGAAGTGGCGAGTAAATCAGTGTGTATTTATTAGTCGTTTTAATGTTTACATTGAAAACAAACGAGTCTGCCTCCGACACCGCGCGGTATATATCCCTCCATTTTATAATAACATAGCCTACCTACAGTTGGTTTTGTTATGTATATAGAATGATTTAAAAATAAAATTTTTATTTTTATGTTTTATGAATTAATAATTAATTGATAAATTGATTGTTTCACGCTTTTTCACGCATGTAGCACGGTATATACGGGGAACGTAGTGTTCAGATATTCCGTTCTGCACTATACGCCCAATTTTCAAGGCATTGGTTTTGAGTGGCGGAACTCAACTTGACTTCTTACTAGAGCGAGGAAGACGTAATAATATATAATTATTTTTATACGCTTGTGGGTTTCCCTAAGCGGGAATCGAAGCCACATACGTAAAACGTGTGCTAAGTAATATTCTTATTTTCAAATTTAGTATACCTATTATAATAGATTTAGAGCATCTCAAAGATATGTAAAACCTTTAATTAAACACAAACCATAAATCCACGTACAAGCTGTAATAAAATATTATTTAATTTAACTTTTTTCACCAATTTCTTTTTCCTGTTTCCAAACACGCTGTATATTCTCACCTACCGCTATAAGAGGGTAGGCATTGTTTATGTTATTCTACCGTATTTTGCTCAACAAAAGACAACCCACTGTTTACTTTATGCCAAATCACTATCCCTCTATACCAATGATATGAAATGAAGGCATATTTTATTAAAAAAAAAAAAACCTAAGGGCTCCATACATTGGAAATTAGATTTTATGGTTATCACAATGGAAATGCACTTTAGATGATAATTTATTATTTTATAACGTTTAAAAGGCAGATATACTGATATACTGATAATGACATCATATGCGACGTGAGTGTGCGTGATCCTAAACCAACATTCGTTGGATTGGCACTTGAGAACGAAATTTGAGATATTTTTAAAAGTTTTTGTTTTGTATGTAAATAAGTAGAATCGATATTTATACTTATAAATGAGTTGAGGTATACACAATTGGAAATTTAAAAAAAACCTAATTAATATTCTATATAGAAAATATAAAGCTAAATAATTTGTTGTGTTTTGTAGGTGTTAATATCGAATACTACTAAGTCGAATTAATAAAAAACATTTTCTGTTGGAAAGTCCATTAATCGTGAAAGCTCTGACCGCAGGTACAGTGGGTCACATAGAAACGATTAATGTGATATAATTATACCATATAAATTTTCTCGATAACGATTTTCCATTCTAACCAATACTTCCTGAGATTAGCGCGTTCAAACAACAAGCTTATAACATTAATGTCAAAGCTATTTTTGTTTAAGCTTATAACATTAATGTCAAAGCTATTTCGATGTATTTAACAAATTCAAAGTGTTGCCTTATGAAAAAGATTTATACGTTTTGAAAGGAGACCAGAGGAGGATTCGAGAGGAGATACGGAGGGCGGTCGGACACGCCATAACTCTGAAATTTCTACTTTTATCACTGAAATTAAACGTATTTGTTAAAATTTGTCCAAGATAATTTACTATTGTGTTATCACGTTTGGTTTTTAGCAATTCTCTTCATAGTGTTTCTGTTGTCTATAGGTATAGCAGGGGTAGGCAGTGCGACCAAGTGCCAAGACCCCAAGAAGTGCCAAGACCCCCCGATTGCTACCCGAATTTCATACATTTCGTGCGAAGGAGTGGGGGATCTCTATACCATACATTTTCTTATCAGAAGTAGGCCGAAATAATTCTAGGTACAAGAAGATCTTTTGCTTAAGCTTATAAGCTCTAAAAGCTAAAAAGCTACCGCAATAGCAATAACATAATATGTTCATTTTTTTATTTTTTTTATATTTTACTTTCATTATATTACGTCTTACTTACAGACACATGTATTTACCTTTTGTTAGCCATACGTTTTTTTTAAAAAAAAAAAACATGTATTGACATTACTAATAAGTCATAGATTTATATGACTATATACTGTCAATATTAAAGTATAGGCCAGTTTGTAGTTTGGGCTGACTAGATTATACTAAAAAAAAACATTTATTATACTATGGGATAGTGAGAATCGAGCATTTTCTCTTCTTCATATTTCTACTTATGTCGGCGAAATTTTAATTTTCCACACAACGATCTTACTATATAGTATATAATTATTGTTTGTTTGTGCTTCATCTATTTTATTTGTATTGTATATATTATAATTTATAAGCGGTAATATAAAATAATATTTTGTTTATATTCAAAAGATTTTTTTTTAATTTTAAAGCCTTCTAAGAATAATTCAACTGTTAAGACATTATTATGTATTATAGAATGGAGGCTGTTGACTGAAATAATGAAAAAAAAATCATTAAGGTACTGTCAAAGTTCATGTTTAATAGACATTATAGAAGCTTTCGCTCTTTTGGCATAAATACCTAGTAAATGTTCTATAGACGAACAAATTCACATAATACTCGTTTCTGCAAACTGTCTCAAGTCGACTCTAAATCAATGCCTGAATCAATGACAAGTACCACAAAGATGCATCTAAATTCTGCATTTACACATTTCGCGCCATTTCACTAAAACGCTGGTCGCCATGTCGCTCAGCTGTGACGTCAGTTGGTTTGGAAAACAAATGCACTAATATTAATTTATAAACGAATGCGTTGATCAGTTGATATTGTTTTTAAGACGGTATGACGTCATGACATGGCGGCTGCTGTGTCGCGTGTTTAAGGATACAGATACAAATTTTAACATATCAATAGGTATGATTTTTTTAATTAATTTTGTTATTTTATGAGCTAATAGTAATATTTTCTGATGTAAGCAATCAGAAAATACCTTAGATATATCAATTGTAGGTTCTTAGATTTATTTATTTTATAATGTAATGTAAGATTTATAACAGATTATTCTGTAATAGTTTATTAACAAGTGCGAGTAGTACTCGCGCACCGAGGGTTCCGTACCTATTTCATGATTGTAGGTTTCCGGTGACGAAATATTTTTTTTTAATTTTTAGTAGCTATAGCAGTATTTGTTGCTATAGCAGCAACGGATAAATATAATTTGTAAAACTTTCAGCGTTCTAGCTATCACGGCTTACGATATATAGCCTGGTGACAGACAGACCGACAGACAGCGGAGGTTTAGTAATAGGGTCCCGTTTTCACCTTTTAGTTACGGAACCCTAAAAATGAGCGAATACTTATTAATTTATAAATATTTACTTTAAATACGTGGCATTAAATGTTTTTATATCATACCAACATATTTGAGGTCCTGTGTAGATTAATATCTTGATCCCCCATAAATTAATACCTTGACTAGTTAGTTAAGTATAGGTAGGTATACTATAGGTAGGTGGGTATATAGTATACTAACGCTACCTTGCTAGCTTCACATACCTAGTTGAAAAATTGGATTCCATACACTGACTGTAGATTCAAATCCCGGACAGTGGAATGTCTATGGCTCAAATTCTTCCCCCAAATCCTCCCGTATTTTACGCGTGATCCTGTATTAACTACAAGATAGAAAGGCAAATAAAAATCTGATGGCGGTTTTCTTAAAGATTTTTATTATATGCATTAAGTAATTTTCAATAATTATATATTCTAAGTTTCATTGTACGATATCACTATACAGAATTATTATTAAAAATAATAATATCTACATACAACACAGTTCAAAAAAAGTATAATTTTAACAAAAAACTGTCAAAAATATTTATTTGTTGAAATTTCAATTTTCAATTTTACATTAATGTGAAAAATAATGTTTACAACGTAGTCATATTGGATGCTATTCTTTTATAATAAAAAAAAACAACAAATATTATAAAATATGGCATCTCATAAATGCAACGTCAAATGTAGGTAAATGACTTAAAAGACAAGCATATTTCATTTTTTTTACATTTACATACATTTAAATGGCGCAGCGGCGCATCGCCTGACTGTAACAGCAACGGTCTTGAATTTGATACCCACTTAACCCGCAATGTTTCGAAATTTGGGCGGAGAGCGAGAAACAGAGTGTCTTAACACTAGGTTCCCTCTGCAGAATAAAGGCTGAAGCAAAAAAGCTAAAACAGAACATATAAATAATCTATGAATCAGTCAAAAAAAATCTAACCATTTAAATTTACAAGTATTTTTTTTTTGATATTGTTATTAAAAGATTCTATTCCTAATATCTATAAGTAGTATTTACAGTATTTAAATTATAATAATTGTAATCATTTTATGTATTGAATCGTTGTATCTTGGACTTTCTCGTAATAGCTAACAGTTAATAGTGACTGCAGCATACAAAATGTGGGGGCACGTTGTTGTTTGTAAATCATTTTTTTGATATTTGTCGCCAATTTTGTATACCACTGCAACTAACCGAATAGATACATATTTACAATACAATTTACATGAACTTTTATTAAAACTACGCGTTTAAATTAAATTATTATGATTTAAATCTATAAGTCAAATAAAGGAACTTTAGAGAAATCACGACGAGGCGTCAACGTAAAAGGGGATGTGAGATGTCTCACAATTTATTTTCTCGAAGGAAAGAACTTTTTTTCGATATATATATATATATATATATATATATATATATATATATATATATATATATATATATATATATATATATATATATATATATATATATATATATATATATATATATATATATATATATATAATATATATAATATGCAATATACGATCTAAACTACAAAAAATATAACAATAACCGTAGCAAAACTTCAATTGCATACTTATTTACATGACAAAAAATAAAATTTCAAAATCTAACATACGGAATTCATATGACAATTCCTCGACTTTAGACCTCAGGTCAGAATATGACTGTTAATGGCCTCCTAAATTCTGGGCCACCTTGTGTATTTTGCGGGTATTGACCAGGATACTGTGGCATTAGGAGGCTGGATGACGACTGGTAATACGGCAAGGAAGGTGATGGATTCGATCCTGATGAAGAACTGCCCTCTGGACGGTCATGCGTCTTCTGCGTGTCGGGAGATTCAGCTGGGGACCTTGGAGACAAGCTGGATGCAGAATTGACAGTAGAAGTCAACCCTGCCATAGCAACTGAGGCATCAGAGTACATTTTACTAATATCCATAGGATAAGAACGCTGTTGCTGTTGGTCCATGTACATATAGGCCTTAGAGAGTGCCGCCGAGTCCAGGTACCCTCGAGACGGATCAGGGTACATGCTGTAGCTCCTGTATTTGTCTTCGATTGAGTATTTTGACATGTCCATTGTGGAGCCGACCTGTAACAATAGATATGGTGGATATTAATAATTCATTTAAGATTCAACTTTCTCATCTTCAGTATGTTTAATATATATTAAACATTATTAAGTTCATTAAAAATGTCGGTCTCAAAATCCGGTCCCGAAATCTGTGATTTTACACTAACAATAAGACCGTAGCTTAATAGCTATAAATTTTCACAGATAATTTAGTTCGAAATAAGCTTATTATTAAAAAAAAAATGTGTCGTAATAATACCTTAAGTCACTTTAGATAATTAATAAAAATCTATTTACAATTAGTATTTTAAAAAAATACAACAAGTATAATCAATAAATATTAAATATTTTATTCGTGGTTTAATTATCAAGTAAGTGTTTTATATAGCCGAAAGCTCTATCTCTACAAAGCTTTACCAATAAAGAAAGTTTCGTGTAGATATCACATAAATCTGTCTACACAACGACAAATATCTATATATCAGTGTCAAAACATTGAAAAATCAGCACGTCTATTAATTTCTCAAGCCGCTTATACTATTTGTATAAATAATACAAATAACCCCACTGAAAATTGAATGCATTTTACGTAGCACAAAGTACTAAATGAGACTCTATAGTATTGTGATAGGAATGAAATACAGTGGGATATAAGTATTGTGGTTCACATTCACAGGCACACAAATCAAATGTAACAAAGCTTTCGTATAAAGCTTCGAGTTTTAAATTTTTTAATGAAGTGAACGATACAAAATATTGTTGGGTATAAAAAGCTTGGCGTTTATACATACATATTATAAACACTGTGGGTGTTTATATTATTTATATTATAATTATATAATTGGCTTCCTTTATATTATCGTTTGCTTGTTATTATTATTTTTTTTTATTTCACCGGGCGGGAATAAAACCCACAACTGTCATGTTTAACAGACAGACGTTGTGATGCAGCTCCACAACGGCCCCCATTATTGTATATATACTATGTACATTATTCAGATTTCCGATTATTTCTAGAAATTATCATTCCCTCTAGTAGTTTCCTCACGTAACTTTAAACATTACATACAATACAAAACATATATATATATATATATATATATATATATATACATATATATATATATATATATATATATATATATATATATATATATATATATATATATATATATATATATATATATATATATATATATATATATATATATATATATATATATATATATATATATGTATATATATATATATATACATACATATAACAAAAAGAAAAAATGATAGCACACACGCGTGTACCGCGTTAACGGATAATATATACGGATGCTAAATCAGGATTAGCCGGACACTTCGTTTTACGGTTGGCCCTTGTAAGCTATTTTATTACATGACTTATATGAACTTACTTACGGCTGGTTACAAGTGGATATCTATGAATAATATATGTGTGTAATAAAACAATTTTGTTCGTATATTGCTATTTTCGTTATTTTTTTATGTTATAGTAGCAGTTTTTTATGTTATAGTATAGCAGTGGGAAGGATCTGATTGTTAACGTATTGGTTTTGGATTCGAATGCTAAGTATTGCCAGGTAGAAAATAGAGGAGCGAGTGTTTTAGCACTAGGTTCTCTCTGCCTTTCTATGTGATTTGATTAAGAAAAATGTAAAATTATAAATAAGATCATCAGTCATTTTAGTTTCTTTAATAATTAAACGTTCAATTGAAGCGATATTTACAAGAACTGTTTCAATACTGCATCCAGAACTGCCTACAATCTAACCAAGTCAACAAATTGATTAAAAAGATATAGATACATATAAGAATTACGCCGCAGCGGAAGAACGCATGGCTCAGTGGTCAGTGCGCTTGGACGGTTTCCATGATTCGCTGGTTCAAATTTTGAAATGTTTTCTTTAAGTATTTTTGCTATCTTTAGTGTGGATTAACACTTTAAAAATAATAAATTATTATAATAATACATGATTGATGGATTTATCAATGATAATTCAAGTTATATTCACTTCTACTATATTTTTGAAATTTAATAAAACTTAAATATAGACCATCGAGTATCCATTCTTGTCATTTAAATAAAAGATACGGAAATATATATATATATATATATATATATATATATATATATATATATATATATATATATATATATATATATATATATATATATATCTATTATATATATATATATATATATATATACATACATACATACATGAACATAGACAGTTTCGGGCGTCACAACAAAAAATTGCCGACAGAACAAAATATCTTGTTCACACATTAACCATGAAAGACCAATAAACAGTAACAGTATAAATCATCGATCAAGATAATCGAATACGAAAATCACAATGGTTCGTTAAAACGTTTCCATACCTGCCCGCGAAAATGCTCCATCACCGTTTTTAATATCAGCTGTGGTACGCGTAGACTTGACGCAAGACGATTTTTTATATATATGAAATTTCACATATATATATATATATATATATATCTATATATATATATATATACTATTATATATATATATATATATATATATATATATATATATGCACTTATAGGTCTCGGGTAAGTAAAGAAGCTGGTGGTAGTTTTCTATTCATCCCAACCCCATATTTTCTCTTACCAGATCACGAAAGCGAATTTGATGACGATTATTAATAAATTGTTAGTAATAAAAAAAAAATTACATCACTTTTGGTTATTTTATAGAATATTTTTTTTAATTCTAAATAAACACCAATCGTGTATACATTCACTAATTAGCACTGTAGGCTAGTTTTGTTGATAATAAAGCCTATACTCATATTATAAAACGTATAAAATACATTTTTGTCTCAACTTATGTCTGCGTTACTCTATATAGTCCACATGTTGATATCGCGTTGAATGGTAGCTGATTATATTGTTTTCTACCGGGTTTAGGGTCCGATTTGACGCGGCAATCTAAAAAGTGCGTTTTCATTATCCACCTATACCCGGGAGTCTATTAAGGTAGCACAATGATCCTGATGGATAGGGCAAGGGATAGGGCGGTATCGGTATATCGATGTATTAAGTGACACTAGCTGATGGAAGGGCGTTCTATATGAAGTTAGCAAGAGATTGCGATTATTGCGGGAAATTAACTTTTTTTTTTTTTTAATGTAGATTGGGTAGAGTGATTTGACGCTATTTTATTATGAATATGCTTATATATTTTAAAACTTAACATCAACCAGCAGTAGCCATCTATCATATAATCTAAGAAATAATAACAACAAGAGAAAGGAGTTTCTTAACTATTGTTAGAGAAGAGTAGAGAATAAGAGAGTTTAGTCACTATCATGGTCCAATCAAAACTTAACGTATACAAACTTAAGATATCAAACATATAGATATTTAACACATCAATGTCGTCTACAGATTAAACGTCAGGGGGAAGATCGAGGATATGGGGCTTGGGGGAGTATAATTGCACGTTGTGTGTCAAGTAGTGTTTTAATAGATTACGTTTTTATAGGGTTCACTGGATAACATGACTACCCTTGTAAGTATTATACGATCTTGCCTTCACCTGTCTCTTAAAGAGATTGTCTTTATATTCAATATGGGATAGATTTTTTTTTTTATATTTATATATGAATGTTTAGGTTTTTTTTTTAGCTTTACTATATGTTCCGCTAGTATCTATGTAGACAGAGGGCACCTTGTGTTAAGAAACGGCTCTCTACGCCGCGTTTTGTCTTGGTACCAGCGCGAGGGTTATGTTATTAGTTCATCCTAAGACGGAATTGAATCAACAACTGTTGCGTTTATAGTCAGCCGCTGCGCCACGACAGCCCTTTTTCATATGGTTCTATGTATTGTAGGTTATTAGTAAATTCAATGAGTATATGCTTTCTTATTCTAATTCAATAAAACAATCAGTATTTTTATAGCGATTTCTAGTTAAGTTATAATAATCAAAATCTAAACCGTCAACTTCTTAATACTATGTTTTTTTTTTTAATTAAAAAAGTCTTTGCTCTCTAAGGAATGACAATTAAAACAATTTGTAAGTAAAAACGCTTCGTGTATGTTTTACACACAAGACAGGTGTGACATACACAAAATTAATTACTCTATCACTTCCTTCACTTGTGCAGTAGGATAGCCATGATTCATTTTCAACATATGACTTATATTATATAGTTGGTTTGTCTCAACACCGTAAAAATACAGTAAAAAGGGAGCATAGTGAACGGTCACTTTAATTTAAGAAACGAGTTACTACTTAGGTTTTTGAATAAATTGATATATTTTTCAAAGAGAGAATCGAACCTAGAACTATTTCATGATGGCATCCTAAATTATATTGTTTGCTTAAGAAGTCATTTATATCATATTTTTTTAAATACAGCTCAGTTCAGTTCCATAAATATGAGCGTGCAGGATTATCCATATAAGGCTAATATTATGACACGTATATACAACAAATTAAAAAATATATATGTTATAACGAAATGTAGGTATATTTAAAATAATCCTATACAAATTTTGCAAATAACGTAAGAAAAAAATGTAAATATATTTACTTTAATCGTTAATTATGTAACTGTCATCGTTTAATATACTCGTAATACAGACTCGAATAATTTGAATAACAAGTGTTTAGCATTTATAAATGTCATTTCAATTATATTTACATATAAATTAAAAATGTTACTAATTTTATAATTTTAATTAAATTAGATACCTACATATATATATATATATATATATATATATATATATATATATATATATATATATATATATATATATATATATATATATATATATATATATATATATATATATATATATATATATATATATATATAGATACCTACATAAATATATATAGTTCATAGATTTTAATTATTTCTTAAAATATTGCTTTTTTAATTACTTATATCAAATTAACAATATCTTTAATAAGCTTTAAGCTACGCAACGGATTTAAATCCGATTTTTTTTATAATTGACAGAGGCACTGAGAAAATAGTTTGCATGTGGAATACATCAATTATTCAAATAGGCTATTACAAACACTTTCGAATCGTCAATTAACATAAGTGTCAGTAATAATAATAATAATAATAATACTTTATTGCACAAAAAATATATAGATATAACATTTCACAAACATAATTATGTGTATATTATGTGCAATGGCGGCCTTATCGCTGAAAGCGATCTCTTCCAGGCAACCATTATGATTAATATAATGATGATATGAAATCAGTAGCACAAGTGCAGAAAGGTGCAAAAGTATTACATTACGACTATAAATACATTTAAGGTATTATATATAAATATACTAAACATACTTACATATATAATAATTTATATAGATATACATACATATATATACACATATATATACACATAGATACACAACATATATAAATAAATAAAAAAAAAATACATAAGAGGATACCATGTACATACAAACATATAAAGGTATATATTATACACTTAAATAGACATACATACAATAAATATGAAATTATAAGATATAATTCTAATTATATAGATAGTTCCAGATAGTGTTCTTTGAGACGGCGTTTAAATATTCCAACAGATTAGGAATGTCTTACTTTGAGTGGCACTCATTCCAGAGTTTTACTGTCTTAACAGTAAAAGAGTCACCATAGCATTTCGTACGGCACAAAGGTATCTCTAGGAGGTTGTTAGTCCGGGAGCAGAGTTGTTGGGAGTGATTGGTGCTTGACCCTAAGAGCTTGAAACGTTCCTTGAGGTACATAGGAGTAACAGGATGGTAGAGGATAAGGAGAGTGAGGGAGTGTAAGTTGCGTCTGTGTTGTATCGTCAGCCACTTTAGCTGGCTGCGAAACTGCGACACATGGTCGTACTTTCTCAGTCCAGTCTCAGTATTGTCAGTCCTACTAAGTGTCAGTATTGTTAGTCCTAGAAATTACCACCAGCTCGGAGGGCACTTCCGCTTAAAGAACTGGCGAGAAACAGTCATTCTTTTTAAATGTAATTTTACAATATATTTACAACTGTGGTTAGCCTCCCGAATGAGCATCAACAGTAGAAGTTCTATAGCCTAGAGTATCAAAATCTTGTAATAAGATATCATTAGGTGCATTTGTGCGGTTCCTTGAAATCGCAAGCAGAATATCTAATTTTGTAATATATTTATTTTCTATTTATCTTTTGTATTCATCCACCTCCCTTTTCTGTGGAGTAGACTGTGTGTTATAGCCCTCTAAATTTGCATATTTGAAAGGCATCAAAAGACTGTCATCTAGTGTTCCTAACCAGTTGGAATCGATCCCACAAACATTTCTTATAGCGTGACAACGAAGCTTTCAGTAATAATACAATATATTTTTTTTATATCGATATTTGAAAGTATCTGTTTATCAAAAATCAAAAAAATACTTCATAATATTTACAGTAATATAATATGCTACAATAATTTTAATTCACATTACACACATATGGTCACCCTAACGCTAGCTAATCTTAGAGGGACGACCCTTAGCCATTGTTTACAGTTGAGCGGTGAATCGTCACAAAATAATTAGCGGGGGATGGTACCCTTGCGGATTATAGTGTTTGGTGTGAAGATGCCTTTAAATTATAGGGTTTAGAGGGTACTACAGCTTTATTAAATTAAAGTTTTGAAATATACCTGTTGTGTTGGAACAATTATGTTGTGTGGAAACTTAATAATTTTATAAATAATAATTATAAATTATTAAATAATATTATTATTAAATACTAGAAGTGTATATATATTAAATTGATTTGAATAGTTATAAGTTAAAATTATTGAATGTTTTTTAGTTTGTTTAGTTTCAGAACATTCTAGGATTTTTAAATTAAAATAAGTCAAGATATATTAATTATATGTTCTCATATAATTAAGTTTCATATAGTTTAAATACCTTTTTGATTTAAGGAAAATAACACAGAAATTTATAACTACTACTACAATTCCATAATAGGGTTTAGAATAAAAATGTCGACACAAAATAAACACAACAACGTATAATTGTAAAGTTCGCACATAAAATTAATTTGAAACGGAGCTTCTGTGTAAAGCTCAAAATATTCAATTTCCGTACCAAATTAAAGCTTATGTAAGCTTCTTTCATTGAAGCGTTAAAGTCGCAATTATTTTTATGGATAACACGAATTTCCGTTCAATACACATATATATACATGTGAAACATAACAGTGGGATTTTCAAAAGAATTACACGTTTACGATATGAATTCAGTTTCGCACGTCCCTTTTTATTATCTGTGTTTATTGTTTGTATTGAAATATGAAATACTGTTTGATTTTATTTGTATTATGATTTTATTAGAGTATTTTAAATTTTAGAGCTTTTTTCATTGTATTCTCCATACCTATAGCAGACAGAGAGAACTCAGTGTTAATACACCATTCTCCGCTTTTCACCTAAATTTAACACATTTTGTGATGAATGGCGGAGCTTAACGCTGCGTTTTGCACAATCATTGCGTTTACAGTCTTACGATGACCAATAACCTAGATACGTTTACTGTTACTTTTATTAAGTATAGAATTTGTGAGTGGAAAGAAAACTTAGAGCTTTTTCTTTGGTTTTTGTTTTACAATTAAATAAAATTGATGATTATTGTATAAGGCTACTAATTTTAAATACATTTATGACACGATCCAATATTTCATCAAACGTTAATGTGGAAACAAAAATAATAATTAATTAATAATCTATATTCCCCATACTAAGAAACAAACCTAAAAAAAAAACGTAATCAGATATTTTCTAATTATTTTCAATATTCAATTATTTTAATTTAAGCCGAAGGAAGTGTAAGACACTCCTTTTACCAATTCCACCCGATTTTCGACACGCTTCAATGTCGAGATTTGTCTTCCTAATAGAGCGAAAAAATAAATAAAAATACTTGATAATAAACTAAAAATACAGATTAAAAAAGCTACTAACTTAAAAAAAAGTCTAGTGTTAAAATATAATTAATAACCAAACTTTAATTAGTTATATTTTGTCGTATTATTGAATACTACAATTTTTTTGTTAGTCATGCCCTCGCTAATGCAAAGAGTAAACTCATTCCTACCTTATTACACGGTTGTTAATTTTTTTTTAATACAAATGGCGCTTAAATCAGACGTTCATGTATAGGTCTTTTTTTTATAATAATGTCTTACTTTTTAAATTAGTTATTTTTTTTTAGCCTCCTACTGTAAGACACTTTGTTGCCCGCTTTCAAAGTGTTGAGTGAGCGAACTCATCGCCGCACATTGTATGCCAGAAGAAGAAAACAATATAATTCATTTTCCACAAGTGGAAGTCGAACCCGCAACCATCGCATTTACATTCTGATGCTGTGCCGCTGCGCAATGACGGCCCCTTGAATATTTTAGATTTGTTTTTTAATTTGAAATCTATTGAGTTTTAATAGGTAAACGATATAGTTTTAAAGGAAAATTAATAATATGTGGTCAATTTAAATGATTTATAATGATTTTATATAGGTAGAACCAAAACCCAATAGATTTTTGGTATTAATTGCAATTGATGCACAATAAGGCTACCGTGGTGTTATAGAACAGCGACTGGCCGTATACGAGATATTTCTGGGATACAAGGTTAAGCTGGAGACTCCGAGGAATGAATAATTATTATTTTCCGCAAAAACACGCAATATCCCGAATTAAATGCATGCTGAATATAAAAAAAATGATTTCTCTATACATTTTGAACTTGCTACCATATCAGGTATAGTTTTAACACCCTTTCTACTTAACATATAAGGTGCTATAGATAATTAAGTTTTAAAAACCTATCCATCTTTATTAGTCTCGCTGCTATTAGAGCGATGATGTTAGGATTTCCTGCCGTTTATTACACGGTGAAAATTAATTTAGCACTTCGGCACCTTTTAAGTTTAAAATGATAGATTTGTTACTTTAATGGGACGAAATTAATCGCTTTAAACTTTAGTAAGGTAGCTGATCGTTGTTTTTTTTTTTATTTAAACGTAATTTGCCACTTATTTAAAGTTTTTATATGACAGGTAGTGCGGTCCACTACCTGTCATACCTTAGATTGTCAAAATTAAAATATATTGACAGGGAAAATGACTTACAGCGGGAATATATAAACGTTACTTGTTAGTGACACTTTATAGATCATTTATAATGTTCCCATTTTTTAGATAATTTTTTCTAAATCCCGGAACCACACGTGGTAGGCTTTTAAGCTTCACGCTGACCGTCTGACCGAAGCTCTAAAAGTCAAGCTCCAACGTCTTTCGGTTTGTCCATTATCATCAATTTCTTCAAATATTCTGTTACTAGCAGCAATATATATTTATAATAATTATATTGGAGTGACGTTTTCGCCTTCTAATTCGTCGTGGTGCACACAGTGCAGCAGCACAGTGTCAGACTGTAATCACGACGGTTGTACGTTCGTTTCTATTCGGGGAGAATCTATTATTTTTATTATTTTCGGTCTGGAAAAAAACCAAAGCCTGCGTTGAGTTCCGTCACTAAACAAGCAATATCTTGAAAGGCGGAAGGTCGAGAACAGAGAATATTGACACTAGGTTCCCTCTGCCTACCCTGCTATAGGTATTGATGCTACCGGGTGATGCTGAATTTTAGATAAACCAATCTTAAAAATTACGACCAATACCTCTCGTTATAGGTACCTATAGGTAGGTAAAAATTGCTTCAGCTGGAATTAAAACTCAACTCAATCCAAGAGTCAATGCCCCCGCTTGTAATGCATTAACACGGTTTAAATACCTGAGCATTAGGCGTCAAAGCTGCGTTTATAGCATTTTGTTGTGCCGCCGCGGCCGCTGCAGCTGCCATACTAGCACCAAGAGGTCCATATGCCGCACCATAGTAGCCCCCCATAGCTTGTGTCATACCGCCGCCAGCCATACCTGTGGTAAGAATGTTTGATTAGTATTTATTTATAGATAGAGAAGTTATTTGTCTGTCTGTATAGTAGGAAAATGTATATTAACGCAAAGGAAATTCCTCAATATAATCAAAAATTTTCATTTTCTCGCTTTGGCTCTTGGTACGAGACAAAGTGATGTCGAGTTCCGTCAAAATACATACAATGTTTCGAATTTTTACAGAAAGCGGAAACCAGAGTGTCTTAACACTAGCTTTCCGATGTTTTTCCTTATATGCAGAATTCAGAGAAAGCTTAAAAAAACAAAAATGTAATTAAATAATGATATGATAAATTAATTATTTTTCAGCGACGCACACACACGTACACACACACACACACACACACACACACACACACACACACACACACACACACACACACACACACACACACACACACACACACACACACACACACATAAACACAATCCCGTTCCCCACATTTCGTCCAAATTCTAAATTCTAGACAAGTCTAATCCAACGCGCAAAGACATTGACAAATATAAAAGTTAACTAATTGTAATCACTCCACCGTGCTTGGAACAAACTCATAACCATTGCATTACAGCCAAACGTAATTCTACTGAGCCACAATGGACTCAATTATAGATTAAAAAAAAATTATCTTACTTAAAACAAATTTAATAAGAACGAAAAGTGTCTTAGCACTAATCTCTCCGCCTAAAAAACTATTATATAAAATTCAAGGGAATTTTCACTTCACTCTAGTATAATATAAAGCAATACCTACATCTCAATAAACATTAATTCCCGCAACCGAAACACACAGTCAACAATTAACTCGGCTACTATTGTCCATCTAACCCCAACTAAGGCGTGTTTAATAAACACCTAAGGAACTGACCGACGGTTAATAGAACTCTAGGGCCAACGGATTATTTAGTACAATGAAATAATTAATTGGTGCTCAAATCTGAGCTGACCGGCCTTTGTGCGAGCCGTGTGGACTTAGGTGTTGAGATCTAAGTTTGTGTTCTGATTTATGTATACGAGGCATTCATAAATTGCGGTCAGTTAATGTCCATGGTGCTCTGGAATGTATGGAGGTTCAAATCAAGATGTTAATGGTAGGTAGGCTTTTGTTTCCATTAGTGAAATAGTTTGGGCGGTGTGATGAGACCGGAGTGATCAATCACTAGGTACGTTGTCTGTTGTATAGAGTATATGATGAATGTCCAGTATATGCCTGTACAAATAAAAAAAATCCGCTATAGAATATTCTATAAACAGGCACATTACTATAAATTTAATTTTAAAACTATGATTTATATGAAGATAGACTATAAAATTTTTATTAATTTCCAGATATACCTATATATTATTGAAATTGAATTCGAACACATCAAATAAACGTATAAATTTTGACAGCAACCTATCTGATATAACGTAATCGAAGCCTCAAGGACTTGGTTGGTTTTAAATAATAAAAAAAAATATGTATGGAAAACCCTCTTTATGGTGACACCGGGATTTACAATATACGCGATATCTTCCAAACGAAGTCAGCATTTTATAGGCGTTGAGTCGTAAATCGCTTAGCAAGCTATTGTAAAATATACGAAGGGCCGGTGGAGGATATTTTTTTTATTATATTTATAATTAAATTGGTTGTCATCTCTCGCCGTATTCTGATGTCTTCGCCTGGTATTGGCGTGAATACGATGAAAATTTCCTCCCTTGAGTTTTTCAAGAGTTTTATTAATTTCGAACATACCCATACCCGCCCGTGCGCTGGGCTGCGCTGCGAGGTTCGTTTTTAAATATTTTAACCTCAAGAATGACAGCCGTGGAATGAAATGGCTTTGCAAATAGATGTCATGTGGATATTGAGTTTGGATGTTTATAATTAAGCAATATTATTAATCAATAGTTATGGATAAAATAGATTATCTGTGAGTTTCACATTGAATTTTGTATTTAGGAATGTAGATAGAGAGAATTTTGTGACAAATAGCATCGTTTTACGCTAAAAATATTAATATTCCGCCACTCAACTGGCGGAACTCAACGACGCGTCTTGTCGTCTTAGAGTAAAATAGTTGTTATATAAGAAATAAGTTCTAGACTATGGGTAGAAAACAAAGAATGTCGTTGAAAGTTGTCTTTTCAGCTTTTTTCAGGCAACTTCACATAACGGTGAAGAATAAGTGCAATTAACGAAGGCCTAACCAAAATGATACAACTATAGCCTATATTTTAAACAAATAAAATACTGAAAGAAGTACTAATAACGTATTTCCAAGTGATAGACCGCGACATAACTTAAATTGTTACACTCAAATTTCAGTTATAATATAACTTAGACAAATTAAAAAGAAATTAATAGCTTACTTTCATTCACTTTCTTATTTGAGCTAGAACGCAAAAAACCTGCTCACAACTCAATTTACAACAGATAATTAGAATTTTTTCATAAATTCTTATAAAATAGGCTAAAAAAAATCTAAAAATATGACACGAAAAACCCTGGTAAGAAACTGTAATTTCCAATACTGGCCACCCCAAGGCTTACAATGCATCCATTTTCGCCCGACCATTCACTCCATAATGACCTTTCTATATTATACCTACCTATTAATAAATATAGTCAGGTAGTAGAGTATTGTGCATATCGATTTGGAAAGGTCTAAGGGATTTTCTGTGGGCCCTCGTTTTGTTGAATTGAATATGTTAAATTTTACGGAAAAGTAGCCATTCTCGCGTCCGTCCGTCAGCTGTTTTCTTGTAAGGTGATTTGGCAAGCGTTAAAAGCATTTTTTTTCTATTAATCTTAAGAATTGGCAGGTTTCTAGTGTGTTTTGCATGTTGGCTATTGATGATAATAGCGTATAGTGGAAGTATGGGTGATTTTTAATATGTACATATAAAACCTATTTGTGAGTTTAAAAATGTTATTCGGACATTATTGGTAATTAAACCTTTTGACACCGCACCTTTTTTGATATAAGTAAGCGTTTTCATCACGCCATGACAGCTTCTACTACCGTTATTTTCTTCAGCATGGTAATATGTCATTAATTTTCAATATGTAAACTATACGGTGTTTCTATATGCAATATATTAAGAATATAAAAGATACCTGTTTTTAAGTTCATCGTAGTCAATAGTTGTCTAGTCTGTTAGTTTTTATTTTGGTGCTAAACAGTTGTTATTTTTGTGTGTGTTTGAAACATAATTACTAGCTAAATCTATATTTAATATATAATAATATAAAACGTTATAAAAAAAGCATATAGAATATATTTAATAACATACTAAAATTGTATAAAAGTAATACTTTAACCTAACAAGTGCAATACAAACCACAAAACCTCCTTTGCAGAAACATAAGATTATAAAACATTTGAATTTTCGAACAAAAACAACTCTACAATAAAACAATTGCACTCTCCACTCTACTTGCAAGCCTAGCATGAATTTGAATTTGAAAACTCGATCTTTGAAGAACAAGTTTACTTGTTCTACAAAGTGGAAACTGTAACCATCGTTCTTGCCAAGTCCCGTTTAATTAAAAATTAACCGTTTGATGTGGCATTTTTACGGCATCACCTATAGCTATAGTATAGTATAGCATAGTATTATATAGTAAATTTAACCCTTTCTTAGGGAAATTAATTGACTTTTTGTTGGTTGTGTATTGTGATCGAAGATTGGGTTTTGCTATTTTCATAGCAGTGACCTTTTGAAGTTGATAGGGTTTCATCGATTTTAGTTGTAATAGAAAACACAAAATGGAAGGCTTTTTTTTATTAGGTGTTAATTATATATATTAATATAGTTCTGGTTTAAAGTGCCGTCAAGCAAAGTATGGTCAGGTTTCCTTATGTTTACACGTAATATGTTTAGTTATTATATGTGATGAATTTGAAACTTCCAAAGTTTTTAGGTATAAGATTCCAAATCGTCTTCTCTATTGAAGGGATGTTTTTGTATTTCAATAGTCTCGTGGATCATTCTTGGGATATATCGCTCATAACGAGCGTATGAGATTTTTTTCAAACATATATGCATGCATGGATTTATGGGACACTTCGTAATATCAAAAATAGACGCTTATCCAAGTCAGCTGTGTGTGAGCATATAGTGGATAAATATAACCATTATATCACGTTAAAAATGCCTTATATACTGAAGTCTCAAACCACACCAGAGGGCAGGAATCCAGAGCAGTTCCTATACAAGGCAACTAACCCACCTTACAAATTCCACCTTAGTCAATTTCTGACCACAGACTAATGCAAAGTGTTCAAAACGTCGGGTTTCCAGATAATGTCTAACATTATGTTATATGTCTAACATATATTATTATGTACGCAAATTTTCCATTAAAATTGTATCTTCTTAAATGTATAAAAATCACGAAAGTCAAACATATTATAAATCTAAAATTACCATATATAATATATTGAACTTCTTTTTCTTCAGAACGTAATAAAAAGAAGCTGTTATTAATTTTAAAATAAAATCATAATTTAGCTTCATAATTAGTTTGGCCAAAATGTATTAATAAACAACATTTTACATTGCATCTATAGATAAATGACGAAGCGATATTTTCGCCACATTAAAGATACACCCCACTTGTGCCCAAACTCGAAACTAACAAACCGTGGTTAAATTGATCGATTAGCTGTAGTTCTGCAAATCACTGTACTGGTTCTGCCTTAGTTTTATATAGGGCATTATTATTGAAAATAATATATATTTTTCGCATATAGCGAGGTAGACATAGATAAATTAGTGATAATATACTCTGGACTCTGGACGTTGCGTGTTGAGTAACAGAACTCTACGCAGCGCGTCTTGAACTGGAAAATGAAAATAATTCATTGCTCCGAACGGGAATTCAACCAACAACCATTGCATTTACAGTCAGTCAGTCAGTCATTTGTTATATATAAAATTATTACTTTCCTAGATATGATTAAACGGTTAGTAACAGTACCAAGTGTCTGCCATTCTGTACTATTATCCTACTTGCATACAAACTAAGGACTCATTCTTCTACGTAGCTACTTGTATGAGATAAGGACAAGGTGGCGAATTATTTGTTTTTGTATACATGAATTTGAGCTCTCAATCCTTATCATATTTAGTAAATGTCATCAAAATTATCAATATTATGATACGTCAAAACCTTCAAGTCATGCATGGTCTCAGAATATCATGTAAATGACGTCACGCGACCGGAAGTAGCTCAGCTCCAGCTACAGCTTAGGGGGTGGGGCTTCCGGCGGCGCACGCGATTGGTCACTTCCTTTCTGGCATTGCCATAATATGCTAATCGTGATGCAGCGATTTATTGGATTAAGGGTAAAAATAGTGAATTAAGGGAAAAAACAACACAGCATTTTGTATTTTCCAATTTTTTCATGTGTTTCTGTATATTAAATTAGATGTTTTCTTGTCTATTTAATAATTACACAAGGATATGTTATGGTTTACTATGATAAATGGAGAATACACCTTCAACGACAATTCCAAGACCAGTTTTCTTATTTCGTACATTCTGCCGCTTAGAGAAAGCCTAGTATTAAGACACTCTGTTCTTCATCTTCTACTTATGTATGGAACCAAAGATAACTCAAATATGATATTGTTAAACATTCGGATATTGTTATCATACGATTTAAGATGTCATACAGTTTTTTTTTTGTCAAAACAAGGACACGTCAAACTCTATGTCTTTAGTAGTCAAAATACGTAATTATAAATGAGCTATGGTAAAAAGTCATAAATCTTTATATTAATACGTGGACCAAAACCAAAAACCTCTTTTTAGGAAATTGCGCGGACGGAGGAGTATCAAATTTGGCACACTTATAGTTTATGAGTAGAGAAGTTCAGAAAGCTATTATTTTTAAAAAAAAAACGCTTATAAAGTACATTAGATCAATAAATAAAACATTACCCACACTACCATACTATGTTTAACGATATAACTTTTGTGTAAACTAACATACACGTTGCTATGGCAACGCGTATTTCACTTGTCAACGAGTCCTCTAGTTTCATTAATTTTTAAAGAAAATTTAACATGTTATATTGAATTTTCCCTTTCCTGTTAATACGCTTTTCCCACATAAAACGCGATATCGGTACGGGTTTTTAAAATCGTCTTAAGCGGGTTGTGCTGTAATTTGACTTACTAACATTACATTTGAAATATTAACAGAAATACAAATATCATTTATTTTATATAATCAATATTCGAGCTTCATAATTCGGAACGACGACACCAAAACATATGTTTTAATATTTAGTACTTAGGTATATTAGTGGATATATTTATTTTCATAATGTGTGACCATTATAATTATAGGTACTTGTGTATATTTGTTACTATTAATGATATATCTTTTATAATTTAGTTTTTATTCTATGACAACAAAAAAAAAATATTTTGTTTGTACATCAAATATAACTAATCTTTCTCCCTTTCAGCCAAATTCAAGATTATTTATTATTGGGTGACGGAACTCAACGCTGCTCTGTATACTATGGCGGATAAATTAAAATAATGTCAATAATAGATGATCAGAATTCGGAGTCGATTTATTATCTATTATTTATATTTTTGCTTTTTCTCTGAACCTAAAACGTAATAGGCTAGTAGTTATATTATTGATTTTCAATGTTATTTTGACACTATTTATTCTGCTAAAGAATTATAACACTTATAACATTAATTTGTGTTTTTTTTTACGCGCATTCGACATTTTTTGTGTGACGTAACCAGTACCGTATCATATAAAACAAGCTTATATTAAATTTATAGCGACTTTATAGATTATAAACAAAGTGTCATGTTATAGAGTAATGGCAACCAAATATGAGCGTTTCTCGCTTATAAATTATATATTTATGTTTCTGTTAAGTAAATATTCAATATAATTTCAGTAAGCGCGGTGTTGAGTTGCGCTATTCATAAAAAAAAAAACCAATAGTTGCTTTGCAAGGATTTAAGTATCTTAAAGGTACTGGAATATAGTCTTTTTTCTTAAATTACGGTTTGAGTACTAAATACAAAAAAAAATATAGCACTTTCTTCTAAGTCCACATTATAATACACCGCGTCTACATAATGTCACAATACTTGGATATTGTTTGTTCAGATTGGTTCAAATAATAACGTAATGCCAGTAACAGGTTATTTGAGGCGAGGCAGAGCGTGAAAGCAAGTATGGACTTATCTGTAGACACTTTAAATTGATAGTTTATATTATATTGGTTTATATATATGAGAAATAACAACTTGCTAGCTTTTGGTTGGTTTTTGAAGGAGGAAAACAGTAAATTATGGGCATCGGGTCGTACCATCTACCTAGTGATTATATGTTTGCCATCTATTCGAGGTTCTCTCTGCCATCCACTTTAATAGTGCAAAGCTCTATACAATATCTCATTACCTTACTTCGCTTATCAAAGAGAAGAGAAAAAGTTAGTAAGCATTCCATGGATACACCGTGCGGGCGCCGGGCCCATGGTGTTGTATGAAGAGGAGCTTAGAGCAGCGCCAGGGACTTGGGACCCGAGTGTAGGATTAGTGGGGCCCTTTAAAAGCGCTTTGACACTCGCCTCAAGTGTCCGAGCTCCACTACATACACCAGATTCAAAATGACTGACTCTACTAGTGCCGCCTTCGAGGTAAGATCTAGAAACAAATTAGGTAGTAAAAGTTCTAGACATGCCGAGATCTTTTAGCAATAGAATAGAGATTTCGCTGCTATACTTCAAACACATATAAATAACTCTAAACCTATTCCTGGTCAGTTCGTTTGTAAATTCGAAAGTACTTGTTAAGTTATTCCATAAAAATTATACGTACAACCCTATATTAGAAATAAATAAAACTACTGTACACGCATCTGTGTAAACCCCGGCCAAGTTAGCCTCGTGAACAATGGCTTAGAAATTACAACCGTGGCGTTTATTTGTTTTTTTAACTTGTAATTAGCATAATTATATCGGATTCTTTGCTTTATAGTTGGGTAATATGTTTCTGATATTAAAAGTAGATTCAGTTATGTTACAATATTATATTCAACGTTTGAAAATTTGGTTGTACTTCACCTATGTATGCCACGTGTCACAAGTAGATGATGGATATGAATGGGTACTAGTACAATTATGGGAAAAATTTACGTTTAATATTAATAGATTAAGCAAAGCTATAATATATTTATATCTGGCACATTATAACATATGTTAAGTAGAGATGGAAGATTGCTGAGAAAGTATTGCTGCCGGTAACAGAATAAACGGTGCCTTAGCTGCATTGTTGTGGCAGCATAACGTCAGTGTAGCTGCACGTTTGGCCGTACCTAAGAGGTTAATGACGGTGGACGAGGCGAAAGAGGTGTGCAGGGGCCGCAGCGTTTACCGCTCCGTTCTCTATGACTACCCCGGTAGGGATAAAGCGTGAAGCTATGTATGTATATATGCATGACATATGCGTGTATGCATGTATGTATGTATTTAATATATTTAGATAGGCAGAATACAGAGAACGCCATTTTACTAGGTTCAGTAGAAGCCAATTGAATTGCATCCGAGATGAATTCCTTACTACGAGTTCAACTAGAGTAGTAAATTAACAAGGAATATTTTTTTTTTAAATTAATCTTTTCAAGAAGGAATATTTCATCACATCGTCGATACGAGAAAGTGCAGCGTTTGGTTACGCCATTACCATATGATGCAGGAAATCGAACAATGTTTAACATTTACAAAATAAATGAACCTATTCATAATTATATATTATATACAATTTCACTCATAGTTAAAATAAAGCCCTTTTGAACCCACTCTATAAGCTATAATAAACTATTTTACGAAAGCAAGGTCGCATAATTAGTCAATACCAATTGTGACCAAACCCTCCAAACGGTAGGCGGAGACTTGAGTGTGTTGCCACGTGACCGTCACGTGTACGGGCCCTTTAGACCTCTTAGTGATATTGGGTCTGTATAGATCTCCTTGCGACACACTATTAGGCATTGATTTTTACGATTATCAAATGTTCGTATGGTGGAGAATATTTTGTCAAGCTGTAGCTGTTGGAATACAGTGGTTGGTGGTTCGATTTCCAATAGAGGGAATTTGTAGGGTTACATATTTTTTCTTTTTCGGAATGGATATATTTTCAATTATTATACATAATATTTATAAAAATATATGCGGAGAGTGGAGAAATGTTAAATAAAATGATATTTTTCCTATTAACTTATAATCTACTGAACGTATTTAGATGAAACTTTACAGTAACATAGCTTAAACGTCAAAATGACATATGTGCTACAACATAATAAAATAATGCACTTTAATAATAAATAAATTATAGTGTAATTCCAGAAGACAAAGCAGCTAGCTGTTCACTAGTATATAAAAAATACAGTCCATATGCAGTTAGTATAGTTTACATCTTCAGAGATTAGGGTTAGGTTAGAATAGCTGAAAACCTTCGTGGCTAAGTTTTCATTTGATTTATTGAAAACTATGAGAGAGTTTTTAACAAAGTCATTGAAATATTTTATTTTTTTATTTTAATTTTTAAGTTAAAATATGTTGAATGTATTAGTTCTAAATTCTAAGTAATATGAAAAACTTGAGTAGTGATTAATCTCTACATAAGTACAGTCTGTTCACTCACCAAATGAAAGACATTCTATAATAAAAAAAAATATTATATACATATCTATTTGGAAGCCAACAATAATTAGGATTCCCATTTAAAGTAGTTTTTACAAGAGTTTACTCCCTGCGGTCGAAGCGTGGGCGTGGCTAACACGTGTTGGTGTGTAGCTACCCTTAAATAAGGGTCGTGTCACACCAAATAGCTTTTAACTTAATTGCTACCGCGAGTTTATGGTGGAATAAAAGTGGGGTGATTAAACATTGGTATGGGATTGTAAACGGTTTTATAGATTTCAATCGTTTAAAGGCTTATCTTCTATATATTTAAGAGTGCATTTTTCAATTTTACAAATGTTTGACTAAATTTAGATAATATTATATATTATATTGTAAAAAGTATTGTGTAACATTTAATAAACAAGACCTTTATAATGAATTTCAGTAGTTTTTACTCAAAAAGTTAGTGTCTGAATGAGTTACTTCAGGATATGGTATCTAACTAGATTTACTTGGCAAATACCTAAATTGCATTAGTTCACTAAAAATAGGAAATGCCACGGGCATCTTGGTTTATGTACCATTTGGCAGTCTTATACATACTCCGCTTTTTATTACCCCGCCTAGGGGTATTTTTGTAGACTCGCTCTTCTCCACTTTCGCATAAACAGGAGACATTAACTCAATGTCTCCAGCTAAATTTCTACTCATAAGCAAAAAAGTGTCTATTGTAGAATCTCCGTTCTCCGTGTTCGTATACCAAGGAGGCATTGGAGTTACCAAGCGACACACAACAATTGACCCACGCTGGGCACACATCTATTAAGCTATAGATACGATTATAATATTACAAACATAAGCCTATTTCTTCAGAAAATCAACAGCGCATAAAAGCTTCCAAGCATTCCACCTACATCATTGTTCCTACGCTTTTTAAGTTCGGACCCGATTACTTACAGAACATTAGTAATGCCACAAAGCACCCCACCCAAAACACTATAATGTGTATGTAAAAAGCGGGATCTTTCAATAAACATAATCGCGTGTCAGTATAACCTTAGGAGCGGAATTTGACGCACCCCAAGTACAAGGGTTAGTTTTCCCATTGTGTATCACACTTTGACAGCGAAAACTGTCAAAAACAGTCAAGTTTTAAAACTACGCTTTTCATATATCTTTGGTGTCGGCTTTGGGGTCAGGACTATGGGCTCTAGTTTGATCTTATGGTTATTTTGAATTTTTGAAATTGAATTTCGATTTAAGACACTATTATCATTTTTAGGGTTACGTGACTCAAAAGAAAAATAAATACCTTCTTGAATCACTTAGTTCTCCATGTGTGTCTGTTTGTCCGTATATCAAGACCATTTTCACAAGAATGCGTGCTAGCTAATTTAATATCAAATACTCAGGTCTATAATCCAATGGAGCATAAAATTCTTAATCAACGCAATCAAGTATTTCATGATTTCAGGTACTTCTATTTGGCCTAGAAATGTAAATTACTACAGAACCTTCAACGGGCGAGTCTGATTCGAACTTGATAGTTTTTTTTAATAACTACCTATATGATAAGATATTAAAGGACATTAAGTTTTTTAACATTAAAATGGTCCTTGAAACAGTGGGAGTATGTTTATGAATGTGTGTGTGTGTGTGTGTGTATGTAAAGAGGATGCTTTTTCCAATAAAATAATCTTATAAAATCCATAGCTTTTAAGCCCATCAAACACAATCTATACTAATATCTCTCTAATAATTTAAAGCTATCTGCTAATCACAGAAAGTACTTGCAAAAAATTTTAGTGAAGAAATTTTGAATTGCAAGTTTTTCTTGAATTGTGTTTTTGTTTTTTCTGTTTGATAGCCCCTCTGTCAAGGAAGACTATGTTAGATCACGTTTATCATTTCCATGTAACCCATTGCACTTGCGGCTTAAATTATCTCAGATACTTAGATTGTAAAAACTCTCAGTTATTTCCATTTGAATACGGGACCAAGTCGCAGGGTAAAAGCTAGTCATACTATATTTTGAACTATCATAAAATTGTATATGCCAAAAACCACATTTTGTATATTTTATAAACCCACAATATTTTATATAATAGAAAAGTGAGAAAGGTAAAAAAGTAGTTTATTTTTCATTCAGTACAATATTATTAGATACACTTTCCTACAGAACTACGAGACTCCGTAGTCGAAGAAATGAAAAATTGACGTAATAAACTCAGCTAACTTAAAAATATTTCTAGATTGAATATGCTTTTAATCTAGGTATATAGAAATTTAAAATTAAACGCGTAACTAGATTTTGAGTATCAGGCGGAACTTAACACCGCACATAGTCCCACTATACCGCGGAAATTAAAAAAAAAAAGGGAAATGTCAATGTCAATGCCAAAGTCAGATAATAAATGCACTTGTTTTAGCAATTCAAAAAAATAGAACTTCAAATTATTTAGAACGAGTAACAAAAGTAACACGTGCCTATTAGTAAATACTTACGTCGATTAAAAAAGCTGCCTTTTCAACAATAATAAAGTTCATTGTGGATGATTTTTTACAACTTATCTACGATTCTATAGTTTAAAGAGTCACGGAAAAAAATCGTGACCATGAGTGTTTTTGTCGCGGGGCGAGTGACCGGTGTGCTGTCTTTACTTGCTTTCCAGTACTTGAAACTTGTAGAATATATATAATATATTTTTAGTAGAGTTATTTATTCAAATATGTTTGCTTACAATAAAAGATATTCAAGTATCGCAAGTGTTAAAAATAAAATGAATAAAATTTAATTTGTATTTAAAATAACGATATAAACTCTTGAAATTTCAATAATAATACACATATTATTAATTGCCAATTAATACTAAATATCTATTTGAAATCTATATATTTTTATACATTTAAATTTGAAGATTCGTATCGTTTAGTTAATATGAAAAGAATGAGATGATAAATGATATATTTACAATTAGCTCAAAATCAGTTGCTATGAATATATAACAAAAAGTATATTTAAGCACATAGAATTTAAATCTTTTTTATCTAAACACTCCGTTCTTGATACAGAAGAATAAATAGAATTTAATTTTACATCTGTGCGATGTATTACTAATACAACTTTGGTAGAACTTTCTATCAATAAAACTATGAGTGGGCGTGTCCAATATAATATTATTTCATAGAGCATATAAATATTATTACATACGCATAAAATATATTTTTTTATTTGCTACCATTAAACGAGGCATTCCTATTGAGTAGCTACTAGATGGTATCAACAATGTAAATAAATTATAACCTATTTACGATATTTTTATGTTATATTTTAATGAAGGTTTAATAAAATATATCGTAACAATACATTTTTTATTTATCTGTTAGTCATTCATAAGTCTATATATACTCATATATATATAAAAGTTTTAAAAGATAGAGATTTGAAACTAAATTTGAAAAAAATAAGACATAAATGTGAAATTTTGTGTACAAAATTGATCTGGTCAATCGATTTTCGACAGTAATTTTATTATTCAAGTAAGTATTGAACGTAGCACAGGTATTATATAATCGAAACCGTTATGCTTGAATCGATGACATTGGAGTTTGTCGCATCTTTGGAAACGAATTTTGTGTCTTTAAGTTAACTTTAAAAGAAATTAAACATCCATATTTATATATGTTCGGTATATATGAAAAGAAAACTAGCTTAAATAAAAAAATATCCAGTATTTTCAATTAGCTAATCTAATAAATGTGGTAACTATGGTTGTTTTGACGTTTGAGTATATTTTTTTTATAAGTAGAGCAGGTTAGCCAGAGAGATTCTAGTGTCAAAACACTCCGATCTCCACTTTCCGCCTGCATTCGACATATGACGTGTAGAGTACCGAAACGCCGGGCTATTATATATTAGTATGTACATATACATATATAGTATATACCTACTGTAAAATATATCAAAGTCAAAATCAAATAAAAGTCAAAAAAAGTTTAAAATTAGTTATCATCGCGAAAATCCACTAACTATATAATAATATATAGGTATTTACGAGTAAGACCGTAGGGATTATGAAGAGCTAAGTTAGACAGCAATTTATTGCCCATCGCTAACTTAGTAATAAGATTTACAGCTTTTGCGCAACGATATCCGTAACAGGAAAACCCTAATAAATTCTTGGATTCTTCTAAAAAACTACATTCAGAAACTATAGAACAACTAAAAGTAACGATGTTATTATACTATTTCAAAGAATATATGGGGATTTGCATAAATATTGTAAATAAGTTTTGGCTAAACCTTTGTTTTTTAATGAGAGAATTTATATTTTTATTTTTAATTTTATTAAACTGATTTTTACTACTCACATAAATCTTAATATTAAATTATAATATAATATCAAGGTTATTGTGGTGCAGTCGGACGTCTGACTAGGCTCGATGGGTGTGGGTTCAATCCCCACTCATGGGAACAAAGTAATTCATTTCCTCGCTCTGGACAAAGTGCACTGTTGAGTTCTACACTCAACAAACAGGGACTCAAATTTGGATGGATGGATGGATGGAGATCAGAGTATCTTAACACTATATATCTTCCGTTATTGAATGACTGACAGGCACCGCAAAACCAAAATTATGAACACCATTTCCCAAAATTCCTACAGGAACGGGAAAAGACGAACGGGATTTGACGTGTTATAGTCCCACACAAATGAAATTCTGGGCCACGATCCGTTTATATGAATAAAGTGAAATAAAATGTATACAATACAAATATATATAATACAAATTAAATTAGACTAAGCTCATGTAAAATATTGATTAGTATTAAAAGTTTGCGAAAGCAATTTTCAAGTACCAAATGACGTGAAGCCATCTTTTTATTATAGCTAATGATGGGTTATATGCGTGTGTATATATTGCGTGTGTGTATACATTGTATTTGAACCCTGAACTATACCTACTTATTTTTTTTTAATAAAGAATACTTTTCTGTGCAATTGTAATTAATGAATAATTTAAAGACGGTGACTTTAGTATTATTATTTAACAGTTACTTTTTTTTTCATAATTTATTCCACAGAAAAAAAATACCCGTAGTATAGAAGGATAAAGCGCGTAATAGTGTGGTAGGACGTTAAGTTACTTGCGAAACAAATACGAGTATATCAAAAGATCGTAATTTTAAGGTCAAGAATTAATTTGTATGCGGTACATGTAGATGCAGGATGTATAACGGAGAAATCTCTCTTTAGTTCGCAAAAGCTAGAACCTAGCAGTAGGCAGTAACCTAACTAAGTTCGAAATAATCTCACTCGTGCCGCGGTATCGCCGTGGGCCAAAAGTCCCAAACACTGCCGTGAGCTTCTCTGCATACAATGCGATGGGCGCTCACACGGAGAAACCATGGTATGTCAAGTAGTTTCTTCTCCATGGTAAAAGGAAAAAGAAATAACCGGAAGATCCAAATATCTTTTATAATATAATATAACTACTTAGGGGTTTAGTTGCTAGTTGCTTAAATTAACGATATTTAACTACACTTTGCAATTAGCTGTAATATTACTGTTTTAATTCAATTTCAATAGCATATACTAATAAAGATTCTCTCTATATTATATGAATATACATATACGTACGTACATATCTACTTAATATGTATTATAAGCTGAAAAAAATTAACACGTTAATCTTAATCCTACAGTCCATTTATAGAGAGGCTATAAGCTATATAACGGCATGTCAATCGTTTCGATGTAGCCTATGATAGTCTAGATGTAGATTTCGGTGTAGTTATCTCGAGTACTTAGGATGTATCATTAACAACTACTTAGGTAAAACATATCCAGCCGTAAGTAAACACTAGTAAGTAACTAATTATAAACTTACCAGCCCTCAAAGCATCCATAGGTACACTCGGGTACGGTATAGAGTACGGATAGCCCTCTTTCCTTAGCGTCTTAGGTTTCCTCCTAGGCCGGTATTTGTAGTCGGGGTGCTCCTTCATGTGCATCGCCCGCAGTCGCTTAGCTTCGTCTATGAACGGTCTTTTCTCGTCTTCTGTTAGCAATTTCCATTCAGCACCTGTAATATATTGCTGTTTAGTATCTAATATATGTATGTATATTAATTATGATAAATCGTACGTAAAATTTATGATGAACGGAGTGTCTTAACACTAAGTGCCTTCTGCCTACGCTGCTATATGTTGAATACAGTATGAAGCTACTAAGAGACGTTATACCTATATGTATGAAACTAACGACAAAATAAATTAATTCAAAATAATATAATATTGGAATTGTTGTAGCAACACAGAACGTATAAGTAACGTATAATTATATATCGTATAATAACGTATAACGAACGTATAATAACGTATAATTCTGACTAAAGTAACTAATGCAAAAGTTTCTTAATATTATTCATACGTTAAGGAAAGAAAAGTAATTTAAAATGTATAAAAAATTGTTTAGTGTTTGTTAGAGACTCGACTTAAAGTCACTTTCGAGTCAACTTTTACTAAATAGCATCATCTCTTGCAAACGCTCATTATTAGGAAAAAAAATCTTTGCAATTGCCCTTTGACAATGTCCAATATGGCGCGGGTTCGAGTCCTGTCGCGTTCAAATTTTTAAACTAAATAGATACAAATTAATCTAATAATCGTCCACAATTGGCAAACAAAACTACCACAAAATCCTAACACCCCAAACAACTTAACAGCAACTATTAATAAATTTTCAACAAAATGCAGAAAAGTAATTTGCCCCAACCATTCCTCATTGGAGAAACAATGCCATTGATCGATACAATATAATCGAAACGAGCGACTTGTCTCCCGGCCGATTCAAGAGGCAACCCTTTTGTCCGCCCGCTTTATGGAAGGCAGTATTCATGGCGTGGAGGGGCGCCACCGGCCATTCAAAAAGGCAAGACAATTCTGAATCAGCCGAGTATAAAAGAGAAAACAATGTAGGTAGGTATATTGAAAGGCGCTGGGACCAACTTTCGTCCCGCTCTAGCTTACCAAAATTCCAACGATAGAGTGGAATATATAAAATAGGTATATAGCTAGATGTATACAGTATACAGTGGGTACCGCCTAATGACGAATTTGCGCTTTTCATTCCGCTACACAAGTTTTTCCCGTTTCCATTATTCGATAGGGAGACAGTTGCCATTGTTAGATAAGAATCGTCTACTTATTATAGGATCTGTCGCGGTGATACTGATACGATTTTGTAATTTCCTTTAAAATTGAAATGTTTTATTTATTGTGTTTCTTGTGAAATGTTTAGGTATGTGTAATTTGAAATATATATATATATATATATATATATATATATATATATATATATATATATATATATATATATATATATATATATATATATATATATATATATATTTAATTAGGGTAGGCATAGGTTGAGACACTTCGACCTCTTCTTGCTCTTTGACCTCGCTCTTTATCTTGCCAGAGCAGATAAATTGGACAACCACTTTTACCCCTACTGTACTATCGATTATCTATATTTATATAATGTAAATATTATCATATGATTTAAGACTATAAACGTAATTGTTCCAGTTCCAGAAAGTGAATGACAAAATGACATTTAAATTTAATATAACATATTCATATCGCTTTGTCTATACTCTCACAATTCGATATTAAAAGTGTAAAAATATTTCTACCCACATGCCTTCTTTACAAAAATTCTTCATACAAAATCGACCTATTCGATATAAGCTTTAAGCTCAAAGCTACGAATATTTTTAATTTAATTAACAATTATATGTTGCACGTGTCGAGTGTTGCCACTCTACAGTAATTATTTCCTACATCCCACCTCTTATACAATGGTTAGTTTGGGGAACGACGTTATGCAATAAGTATAAGGGAAGCTATTTGGATTTTTATTTTTTTTCCTTTTTCTCATTCTGGTGACAAGACAAAGTGCGGCGTTGAGTTCCGCCACAAAATAATTTTTCTTTTAATTAATGTCTCGGGAATTAGACGGAAACCAAAGAACCGAGTGTCTTATCCCTAACTCTCTATTTACCCAGCTATATTCGGGATATAGAGTGAAGCTAAAAAAAGTAATATTTTATTGTGAACAAATTGCAAATTCCAATACACAATGTAAATTTAACTTTTTTTTTATTTTACATTTATAGAAACGTATACTTGAACTTAATCAATATATGTAAAAGTATATATATATTATATATATATATAATATTTATTATATATAGATATTATATATTCGTAAGTATATCTATAGTATATTATATATAAGTGCTTGAAACTAAAGATCCAAATGACATAAAGAAGAGTTCACGTATATAGAGTATATAATAATCACATATGTAAGTGAAGGTATTCATATACATAGTTTATTTGTGTATAGTGCTATATAAATTAAAATAATATGAATAATATATCAGTATATATATATAATAATATATATATATATAATATATATATATAATATAGATATATATATATAATATATATATATATATATATATATGTATACTTATATATTAATATTATATATATATATATATATATATATATATATATATTTGGACGTAAGGTATAGTCATATAGTATATTTAATTGGGTAGAGTGCTTGAAACTTGAAAGATCCAAATGACATCCAAAGGAGTTCCACGTATATAGGAGTATAATAATCACATATGTAAGTGAAGGTGATTTCTTATACATTAGTTTATTTATATTGTATAATAACGAAATTGTAATTGATTTAGTTTGAGAATAATGCCTTAATACTTCTCCCTGAGAAATGAGAAATTAATATTTTACTTCAAATATAATTTCAGTACAAAAAGATACAACGTATAGATAAAAGATAAAAAATTGTGTAAAAATTTAAAATCTTACTCCAATCTAACTCCAAGAAATAAACGAAATTTTATATCAAAATTTTATACAATTAACGAATTGCACCTATTACCATATTAACAAAACCAAAGACAAACAAACAACAAAAGTAAACACTGAAGGAAAATCCCACTAAGACAAAGCTCCGCAGAGCGAACGCTCCATCTATAATCCTCGCATAAGTGTGCCATTTTCATTACAACACATCAAGATCCATGTTTTACGTCGCATTGTGCTCGACAATCGTACAAACAAAAACGCGAAACAAAAAAAAATCGTATGTAACACACTCACATAGCAACAATGCTGTACGCGACAAAGGAGTTTCCTCTCTCTTGTATTAAAACGTGCATTGTGCTCAGAATCGGACGAAAATGCTCTTCATTACGCTGAAAGCTTGTGTGCCTTACAATGGTGGGGGGAAGTGGGGGGGTCCCCCTGACAAAGGCAACCACCCTTTCGTCCGGAAAATTGAAATGTTAAGACGTTATTTGGGTCATGATTTTATTAAATGTCTAATAGATTTCTTTTTTGGGTGTCGTCACCCATTTACTTAGTCAAGCTTGTTGTTAATTCAATTATGTAATGTTTTTTTTTTTTTTGGGGAATCGAAAAGTGAATAGTACGATGTATTTTATTCTAGTCTATTCTGTTAGGATAGACAAATGAAAAGAAGTTTTATAGATAACATTAGATACTTAGCTAATTGTGACATATTAGATAATTTCACTAAATATAAATAAATAAATATATAAAGCAATAAGCATCTTAGTATACCTACATACGAGTACAGTAGACAAAAAAAGAACTAATAAGACAGGTATATAAAAGAATAATTTCAACGTCAGTCAAAATACATATCTTAAATTCACATATACATACAACAACATAAGTAAAACAAACAAAAGTTAAATATTGAATGGCACTGCCCTACACCCGGGCCAACGACTCCATGGAAACTTTAGATGCTTATTGTTCAAATAAGTTTATAATACGTGTTTATTAGGAACTGATGAATATGTCTAATATGATGTTAGCTTAAAAATTTCCTTTACAAAATTTTCCAGATTTTCTATAAAAGAGAAATAGCATCTCCTTATCAATCTCCTCAGAGGTATTTGGAGCATTTGATGTTAATTTTTAACTTTATAAAAAGCAATAAATTACCGTTTTGGTGTCAAAATATAATTTTATAAAACTTTGGAAGTTATATAATTCATTATTTGATGACGTTATGTTATGAGCTTTTCAAGTATCCTTCAGCTGTAATAGAATATTTGAATACAAAGTGCATCACATCTAACTTATTTTTTCTTTTAAAATTAGTTTATTTTACGTAATCTCTATTTCACATATCTTTCACATATCTCTATCTCAATACTTTATTTTCATTGGGAATATTGCAGTCTCAAATGCAATCTCTCGTAATTCTATTGTAACACCCTCAATAGAGAAGTAAGCCATTTCAGGCTTGTAACAACTCTGGCTTCTAAGTAAACTGAACTACTATACAATTTTTACTATCTGAGACGTTTCTCAGAATTAGTATCTCATGAGTTAGTTCTCTTCTCTCATGTCAAAACTTCTTAGGTATTTAAAAATTTTCTAAAATGAGTTGTACTCGAACTTCTAACGACATTTATCTACTACTGCCTTACTCTAGTGTCTCTAAGTTACTTCCGTGTTTGAAGGGCAAATGATAGAAAAGAAGTGAAAATGCGTTTTGTTCATGACTCTACATCAATTATAAATATGTTTTAGTCTCAGCTATGAATTTGGTGAGCCACTTCAGCTTTTCAGACCAAGTAAACCTATAGCATCCGAACATACAACCGCCAACAAAATATACTAAAAAACACACAATTTCCTATAAACTAATTCCATTTGATAATTTAAATTTAAAACATAAACTAAATAACACAATACACTGTCAATGTGAACCAGAACAAAAGGCTGTAGTAATTAAACAAGGGCAAACAAGCGGCCCTTTTAACAACAATAAGGTAACAACAGTATTTTTGTAGCCTGCCCCTGACAGCCTGCGCCGACGTGATAAGCCTCCCCACGTTTACGGCGTAGCTCCACTGCCAACAGAGCAGGTGATAGAAGTGGTATGGAGTATGTAAGCTTTTGGAATTATTTGGTGATATTTACCTTACGTTGAAATATTATAATTTTTGTTATAGGAATAGAAACTGAAGAAGCTACGCATATTATTTTAATTAAATGACCTGGGTGCTAGCTACAGTAGCTAAATATTAAAATTACTTAAGTAAAGTTTATGACGTATGCCATATTTTGCCTAACTAAACAGATGACACTGAATATACAGTGCAAATATATATATACATATATATTAGTATGTATATACATTACATGACAATATAGAAATTGAAGCACAAAGAAACAAAGATATAATATATAATATAGAAAGCTTAGAATTTCAGATTGACTTTTGATTAAGGCTTTGCAGATCAAATAATAGTTCATAACCACAGATTATAAGAAGAAAGGAAAATACCTAAGGAAATAAATAAATATCAATTTCCCACCTAAATATCAACACAATTAAGTAAAAATGATACCATTTCCAACATTAACTTCATTGACGAATGAAGACCATAGTGTTTTGTTGCAATGCTTGCTTCGTGCAGTTAAATTACCTTTTTATTTTGTCTGAGCAAAATTGACGAATATTATATATATATGTATATATATATATATATATATATATATATATATATATATATATATATATATATATATATATATATATATATATATATATATATATATATATATATATATATATATATATATATATATATATATATATTTTTAGTAAGTACGGAATAGTTACTTTATTTGTGCCAAAAGCATAAAATTATATTATTAAATACGTATTTACGATATACCTGAAATAAACAAAATTTCTGATTCTATGAGTTTCTTTTTCAAGGAAGAGACGTTTATTTACGGTTATCTTTTTTTTTTCTTTCAGTCGCACGATCTGTGCGGCGTTGGAAGCAATAATTATACCTATATAATAATAATATGGATAGTTGTAGCCTGCAACATCGTTTACTTCGACTTTAAAATGTAAAATCTAGATGTTTTCCTATTGCTGTAGGATTATTATTGCTATATTGCTATTTGACGCTACATACTTAAAAAAATGTTGACATGTCAGTGTTTATGCTTTGTCAGTCAGTCAGTCACTCAGCCACAGAAGAGTTTTAGATATATGTTTATGATATGATGGTAATTTAGGCATGATAGATACAATTTTAATGACTTCAACACTATTTTTAACTTATACATTTTATACGTAGCCAAAATAAGACATCTTAAATATTAAACATAAAAATTACTTTTAGCAAAAACGTTTTTATATATTACTTGGTTAGTTTAGAGCAAAAAAATCCAACCATAAGAGAATATACATTACAAAACGATTCTGTATCAGTTACCGAAATAAAAGTTCAATTATTAAAAGCCTCCCGTAACAGTACAAAAAGCTCCACAACTATGGCGTGGTTTAATAGATTCTATCCATACAATACATAGTTATTTTGTCGAAAAAATTAACTTTGGTGAGAGAACCATGGGCTCCTTTGTAGAATTAAACACGGAGACGCTATTGGGCATGCCTGTATACAATATTGAATCATAGCCAATGGCCAAAGAAGTGGGGTTTAATTACTAAATACAAAAAAAACGGGAGCGTTCGAAACAAAAAATGATAGTACATAGGCGGGCGAGGAAAATCGACGTAAATTGGAATTCGACATGTGCTTGTAAATGGTCCGGAGTAATTAAGGTTGGTGAAGCAATCTTGTGGATATATTAAAAATGTAAAGCTATAAAGAATGATTTTTGTTGACTGAGTGAATTTCAAATTTATTTTAGAGAATATTATCTCATATATGAAGCTTACCGTATTTCGTCTCACCTATATATATAGGTACGTATATAGGTACTATACGTATATATGCTAATACGGTAAGGTTTGCGTTCCGTGAGAGTAAGAAAAAAAAATTAAAGTGTCTTCCACAATTTCCACAAATCCACATTAAAAAGCTTATCATAAAGTCAAGAGCTAGAAATAGCTCATAATAATATAATAACAGGTTAAAGTCAGTCAATAGAATAGTATTAAAGGTATATACATAACAGGGTAAGTTGCGGGAACCCAGCTGGATTTTAAGTTGTAAGGTGAAGAGCTCAACACCGTGTCTTATTTACCAAAACAGAGAAATAGTAATAATTTAAATATTTATCCTCGTCTGGATCGAATTCATAACCATCATGTATACAACATCCATACTATTCCACCACGTCTTCTCAAAATGACACTGTAAGACTACGTATAGGGCGATTTTTACTTACCTATACTTACTAGAAAATCATATACTTACCGGAAAGATCCAAGACAGTATACCAAGAACTAATACCTACTTTGATTAATCTCGATATGAACGCGATATATCTCGCGTAAGGGTTGCCGGCGTGGATAAATGAAAAGCAATTACACGAACTACAATCGCCGCCCTCGCCTTAATTAATATTAACTACGAGACGCCCCTAACAGTTGGCAGTACAATTGAGGTAAGGCAAATGCAACAGACAGCGATGGAAACACGATACACACGGTTTTAGCGTTTGCGATGCATTTTTTTTTTCTATTTTTATATAGTTTTTGATGGTTTAGAATGTTATTTAGTAGTTTGATGGTTTTATTGTATTAAAAAGATTGTTTAGTTTAATTTTTTTATAACATTATATTTTATATCAATATATCTCTCACTGGTACATACATACATACATATATATATATATATATATATATATATATATATATATATATATATATATATATATATATATATATATATATATATATATATATATATATATATATATATATATATATATATATATATGTGTGTGTGTGTGTGTGTGTGTGTGTGCTAGAGATATATTGATTGAGGAGTGTGTTAATACTACTACAGAGATGCTAACAATAAAAATAAATTGTATGAAGCTTAAATAATTTCCACGATGCTCGATAAAAACGTATATATTTCTGTAAATTATTACATACATACCTATATTTAACGCGAATATTCACTAAAACACAAAAGTATGGACAAAAAATCATTGACCGTTCCCTCCATCCTTGAGTCACATCCAGTAAAAAGATACGGCTTTGAATTCAATACCTTTGTGCCATCGACATTTGTTGGGCGACAGTACATTACGATTGCAATTGGTTTCGTAAACAAAACGCGTTTTGTGAGCAATTTATTAATGCCGATAAACAATGAGCTTTATATCGACAGGTATTGAACTAAACGTGGAGTTCGTGTAATGGAAATTATGCTCACGATACGACATCTGTGCTTTTTATATTTGATGGTATTAGTTTCTTAGACAGGGGTTTGAGTGAGAACTGGTTTCAATTATGCTATAGCATCATTGTGGCGCAGCGGAGATATAGGTATCTGATTGTAAACTGTAAACGTTATAGCGAGAGGCGGCAAGTTTTTTACTTTTATTTATTTTTTATTTTCATTATATATTTTAAATTTCCCTCGTTCTTGGGTCTCTGAACAGAAGAATTATGTATAGGTATAAGCTGATACCCTTGCTTACCCTTTGGACTAATTGCGGCATTAGGTCCTGGCATTCAATACTCTGTATGGCAGTGGCAATGGCAGTCTGTTAGTAAATAGACGGTAAGTGAAGTACGTAGAGATCTGTCACTATTTTCACACATCACTGTAGGAATCTAGTCGAAATATCGAAAAAAATGCCATTTGTATCATAAAGCAGAAGTGATGTTGTCGATGATAATTATGAGAAAATTATCATAACTTCGTTTAAATTTAATCATTCATATTTACTATCAAAATGCGAAAATACAAAAAAAATTAAGTGGCGTGGCGGAGTCAAGTAATGCTTGAGTCTCCTGATCCTCATGATGAAACCTCATCATCATCACCAAATCATCAGGTTTCCTTGTTCTAATATACTCTCATATTATTGTTTTTTACTTTCACAGTTTACTATACCAAGCGTGACTGAATTCTACTTACCAACACTCTCTGCCTCTAACATAGACAACAGTGTCTTGATACCAAGCCTTCACGTTTGCTAATAAACTATCTGCATTTACACTGTATAATAAATAACCATGAACGAGCATAAAAAACAAACTAAAACCAAATATTTCAGTGACCTGGACATATAAAACTGAAGTAAGCCTTAAAAGAGGTATATTACCAAAAAAAAAAAAGAAAGTCCTTATATAGGACAGTCCCCATCCCTCTTTCAGTAGACTGTAATTTCTGCCAACAAGCGTCCCCATTCACCCAAAAGACATTGTATGCATAAAACATGCGATGTTTGAACAAGACAATATAGCCCACTCGCCCCAACTTTGTCTGTTAGAAACACAATACCTCAACTACAGTTGTAAAGAAAGATGTTATGGTAGGATATAAAACGTAGCTTTTGCTATTATTGTTTTTGCCTTGTTATAATAAAATTTAGATGACAAATTAAGAATGAACATTTAATAACTTCGAATTATATTTTTTGTTAAAATACATATAATTATTGATTTATTAATAGGAACATGTATGTCGCATACATTTGTGGGATAAAGAAGCTAAGAAAGAAAGTCATAAAAAAGTTTGGTTAACTGGAAACATTGATTACAAAGGAACAACTGGAAACAAAGATTGAACGAATATTACAATGTTATCTAAAAATATGAGAATATACGGAAACGTAATAAAAATATACATCAAGATAATAAGTTTTTGTTATACCTACTTAGGTGTACGCTTATATATATATATATATATATATATATATATATATATATATATATATATATATATATATATATATATATATATATATATATATATATATATATATATGTCTCTGAAAGCTTCTAAGACCGTCTACACTTGTATGCCAAAGCTCTTCTAATTTCAACATAAATTTGTAACACAACTTCAATTTAAAACTTCTTGTAAACGTATTTCGTACAAACTGTAAATACAAAAGCTTAATCATATATACCTATATAGAATAAAAATGTCAAAAAAGAAGAAAAAAGAATAAACTTTCCTCTCGCCATCACCGCCAGAATGGCGAACGGCGAGTTTTATTTTTTCCATACTCTTCCGCTTCTGTCCTTCCCTTTTCTGAATATTTTTAAAAATCCTGTTAGACAGGATTTTGCTTACTTTTGGGCTGTTGATTAATTCGGTGGCCGCTACCCCGCTGTGACGCTTCTGCCGGTTGATTGCGTCGTTTTTTTTGTTACGAGCAAAGCTTTTTTTATGCGCATTTACAGCACGACTTTGCAAGAAATTTGTCTATTATGTAGTGTATATACTTATCTACTGTATTTTGAACATTGATTCAGATGTTTGAGGACACGGATGACTAATAAAATTTTTAAATTATTCAATGTAAACTTGGGTTATATAGATCGTATAATACAAATAACAGATAGCAAGCCTTAATTTACATTACTATTATCAAAGGGTTTAACTCGAGGCCTTGTAGGACAAAGGTGAGATGTGAATGATCAATTTGCAATCAAAATGAAGCTTTCATTTAGTACGCATAATCCACTATTGTTTGGTTAAATTAAGCCAATTTATGAATTATCTCTCACTACATTCATATGTGATTTTCTCCGTTTTTTTTTGCGCATTTCCTTTATTTAATACAATAAACAGAGAGAGCCTAATTAAAAAGCACTATTCTATACTATCTGTGGAGATCTGTCCCATAGCTAGAGTTTTAACAAGTAACCACGCTACGCAGGATCGCTGCTTGAAAATTGATAATGATAACAAAGTATTTGTTCAAATTGTTAAATTTGTGGCCTCGCCATGATGTCACCACCGACATCAATACTAAGTTTCAAAATACGCGTTAAATAACTTAAAGGACGAAATAGCGAGAACACGGCACAATAATGAAACTATCGGCCCGTTATAGCGTGAACACGATTTTCTCACATATTTTTTTTAGATTGAGAAAGATTTAAACGATTGAAATGGTATGGCTCAAGCTAAGACTGATTTCGTAGCTATTGGCATTTACAAAAGAAAAAGCAGATTATAAAATGCTGTGGATGAAACTACAACATTTTCTAAAGCATCATTATCTAAATAAGTTATCTGTATAATGAAACAAAAACAAAATATAAGATCAAAATAAAGCATAAATATTAAATTTTAGTAAGACCTAAGTCAGTCATAAAAATTAAAGAACATATCTAAAACAAGTTTAACACATCTATAATATAATTACAGTGAAATATTTACACACCCATATATTTGGAAGTATTAGACGATTATTTTTTCTATAGTTGGGAAGGATATAGCGTATAAAAGACTGGAGCACCTGATAAAGCACTATAATAGACCGAATGGTCTAAGAAAAAATGGTTCAGCATGATGAAAATTTTCCAATAAATATATACAAATCAAAAATCCAGAACATTGTATATGGAACTCTCAGAGATTAGATTTTCTAGTCCAGTAGTGGGGGCCTTTGTACCCAAAGGCAGATATCATGGATGCCAATTTTTTTAATAATTTAAATGAACTTACCCAAACGTTTTGATATCTCCGAATTATGCATCTTCGGGTTGTCCTGCGCAATTTTCCTCCTTTGCAGTCTTGACCACACCATGAAGGCATTCATAGGTCGTTTTATATGTTCCTCCTGGGATTTCTTCTGATGAGATTGCCCGTTCATGGCCGATATAGCCCCCATAGTCCCTATGGCCCCCATTGCCGACATGTGGCCCATGGGGAAGTGGCTCATAGGGCTTCCGTAGCCAGTTCTGTCACACATCGCACCAGCGGCACTGTGGAAAAATGTGACTGTTAAGTATTTTTTCAAATTCAAATTTCTTGACTCAAAGAAAATTTTGTAAGCTCGTCGATAAAAGCTACAACAACTTCACAAAGCTACCGCAACTTTTTATATACATTTCTAAATTTATTTTTAACATCTTATTTTATACACAAGATACCTATTTTACATGTTATACAACCACGTATAATATTATTTTAATAGTTACAAGTTACTGCAATGTTTGCTGAAACTAGCTTTAATAACATATTCTTGGTTACTATAATGCTTACATAGGTACTCGTATACGCCGTTAATGTGAACCAAAAACATATAATCCAAACTTTATTAGCTTACAAGCTCTAGCACGCAACTTCCTTTGCACTACTCCAGTGGGCTATAAAACGTAAAATTCTTCTTCTTATCCGTTTCCAAGAGCTTATTTGCCAAATTTCAGATTTATAAAATACGTTGTTACTGTGCGTTCTCTGTCAGTCTCTCACACACACACATAACGGAAGAATATACACGTACCTGTATATAAAATAAAAATTTTATTTCAATGACTAGCATAATAAAAATTATAATAAAATAAAAAAATAAAACTCATACGAAAAAACCATTTTTAAGCCTGTTACCAGTACATTGTTGTTGCAAACACGTGCGTACAGCGACTTTTAATATCAACGACAATTACTGTGATCATAAAAGTGGAAAATATTAATATCATACGCATTAGAGGGTTCGTTACAAATTGGCTGCTTATGACACGGGGCCAATTCTCGCTTCCCATTGGTTCGACCCACCCTAATGACTTGACTTACCTTGCCTTGCTCTAATCTTGCTAAATAAAAAGTTCTTAGACTTTTGACTGTTTAATTGAGAGTTTAAAGTGTAATTTAATTGAGAGAAAAGTACTAATAATAATATGTTAAGAAATGACGAACGAGGCCATTGTGGTTATAACAGCAAGTGGAATGAACTAAATAGGTACGTGACGGTTGTGGCTTCCAATCTCGTTTGTTGGAAAGTTTATATGTAAAAAAAAACAAGCATACTAATTGAAGAACTAAAAAAAATTTGCAATAGGTATAGAAGTTCAATATTAATGAAAATTTACGAAAAGAAAGTTCAAAAAATATTCAGTCAAATACTATTTAGAAAACATACCTATAGAAAAGATATGAAGCGAAACATGATACGTTGACTGTAGCAAGATTTGAACCCACGCCTCGTGGAAACCGTCCAAGCGCTCGGACCACTAAGCTATACGTTCTAAGCAAACCACTTATATATGCAATAAGCATCTCTGTATGGAGATTTTACAAAATGGGATTGAACCCACCACTAGGTAAGTATAAATAACTAATATTTAAATACAAATTTTGCATTTCATAAATCACAGTAAACCATATACATAGCTAAAATTCAATTACAACAAAGTTATTTAGACCACAGTTCGTTCTACCAATTATAGAACCGCAACTTCAATCAAATTGGCGTACCGCTAATAGTTTCGGGTAACCATTTAGAAAATTAGGCATATATGTGTATATGGGAATTGAAAATTAAGCGTAATTTAAACGTTCCGTGTATATCCCTTGAGATATGCTTAAAGCTTTGTTATATTGACATTTGACTTAATTGACTTAATACGTATTATTCGTTTGGTTACTGTTCTACTTTTTGAAATAAGATGGATTTGAACCTCTCCTCTCTTAGATAAATCTCTATAATAACTAAGCTATGTATACATAAAATGCTATTTTCTATTGGTAATTATTAATTAATTATCCTTAATAATAATATTATTAATAAAAGCTATTCTTGGCTTTCATTAATGCTTCAAAAATATAAAATTGGTTCTCTTATCTTGTCCTCTGCCATTAAAACATATTTGAGAGCTTAATGAATGAACTAAAACTAACACAATATTCAAATTCCAATCTAGAATAATATCATAGCTTTGTAAAAGCTTTCTTACAGAAACGTTTGTCGTTACTCCCCGTCTTACTCTTCCAAGAATAATGTATTTGGGTCAAAAAGGCACCTTGTTTGTTCGCCCAATATGTCAATATTTGTCACCTGCCTCCTGTTATTTTTAATGGGGTGGTGGGTAGCGTTGCTGCAGCTGATTCCGTATCTATATCAACTTATCAAAATATTTATATCTTGTTAAGAAGATATAAGTACCTACCTATATAAAAGGATTTACGAATCTTTCTGAAACTTAGAAAATGGAAATTTGGAATTTTTGTTTGGAGTTTTACCACGTTGCCTCCGTGAATAAACAATAATAAAAGTTAAACACAGAATAAAAGTTATCATAGGTATACTTTTATTTATATATTATTTATAATTATTATATTTTCTTTTTTTAATGAATATTAATTATACTATTATAAACATAAAAAAATATATTGATCACAAGAAACTGTTTTCTCAGTCGTTAAATTATTTTAACCACTTTCAAAAAAGTGATGTTGCGCAAGGTTTGGAATTCTAAGAGGAATCTTCTTGGGTTTTGAATTGTTTTTGGCATATTTTTTTATAATTCTAACAGCTCTAATATAATAACTTGTCTTGCCTTTTTATTTTCTAATAAGATAATTAATAAGGTACTTTAATATAAAAAATAAAACGCTTGAATCGCTACATTAAACGAAGGTATTACATTTTTTAAAAAACTACCATTATCTGCATATAAAACATAATTTTGTTACAATTAAAAAAAGAATATGTCTATTATTGTATGTAATTCCCTACATATCAAGCTTCATTGAGCTAGCTTTCATCTTAAGCATGTATGTAGACTATTTTCTACCTGCGACTTCACCCCTGTGGTGGAAAGGTAACTCCGCGGATAGGTAAAGTGGGTTTGTCTAAAGGATTAACGTCATATAATATACTATAAAAGTATAGATTATTTCGACGTAATAGCCGTAAACTTTTTATAATTTATTATCCAAGGGAACCCTATAGGCACAAAGACTATAAGTATAGTCAAAAGCTCGTAAAGCACCAAAGCTCCATAGTTTGTTCTATAAGAAATAAGGCACGTAACGATTTCACAGTAGTCCGTCAACTCCTGTACAAACATTTCTGTAGTGATGTAAAATATATTGTAGGACGTTATTGATAATATCCATGGAAAGCTTTTTACTCACTAAGGTTGTAAGTTAAATCTAATTCAGGTTAAATTTCAAGGTTATTTGGATGTTTTACAAAACACCTGTCACTGAGTTTCGTTATCTAATATGTTATCTTTCTATATATTTTGAATGTGGAGGAATAAAGTTGTAACCAGTTTCGTTTTTACCTAAGGGAACCTTGGGCCCATGCTCATAGACCCCGACCGAGGGTCCATAATATACCAGCCAGTAAACGAATACAATATAGGTATTTGTTATTAAAGACTAAATACTATCAAATATTCTTGTGAATGTGAGTTATGTAACTTTTTGCTTCTGCAACACTTGTCTCAAAAATATATGACCTATTTCGCCTGAATTCGAGATATTTCGTAACAGAAAATCGTTACAAATTTCCTATTAAGCAACACACGGTCAAACATGCTACTAGCTTAACGATCCTACAGCGCCGACGTCTCTTTGTCTAAACAATTAGCAACTTGGAAATACTTCGGGCAATATGAGATTGGTAATTTTTTTGTCATTATTTGCTTTACTCATTCGTGTCTGTTAGGTAGATCATCGTCGTCTTTGTGAGATGCGCGCCGCATGTGATTTCACTAAGTAGCTGAGATTTTAGAGTTCCTTGTTATTTTTTCTAGTGGTTTTTGGTAACTTTATGTGATATTTATATGTAAGTGTGTTAAAATATTACTATAGGAGCTGTGACTCGCAAAATTTGTTTGTATGGGCTATACAACGTAAGATTAAGGTCTCGTTCCCATAGAAATCTCGAAATATCGTCAATAGCATTCTATAGTTGCCACTAGACTACTCTAGCTAGTCTCGAAATCCTCAGACTAGTCAAATTTTAGCTTCAAATGAGACCCTACTATAAAAAATCGAATCAGAAATTTACTTTCGTATATATTATGTAAAATTTTACGAAAAAAATCTTTTACGGATATTTCTCTAGTCGGATAAGAAAACTCATAAATTATCGTTAGAAATAGCTTTTGTATTTAACTACTTGAAAAGTAGAGAAGTGACCTCCAAAATTTCCATTGTCTATAACTAATCTCTAGCTAATAAGTTTGAGTCATATCGCATTTAGTGACGGTAATGGAATGATGTGGTATAGTTTCATTAATACAGGCACCATTGTCCGTGTTGTTCTGTGGATACTACTAAGGTCTTAAGATAGGTAATTAGGTAGGTATCTACTTTGAAAATTAAGCAACAATAATATCTGACACATGAACATAAATAATATAAAATAATAGAAAGCTTTTACATATATATTTTAAATTAATGGAATATTTTTAGTTTTTTACCGAATTCGAGACATTGTGTGTTGAATGGACTTTGTTTACCAGTGGAAATAGAAAATTCCAACTGGAAATAGAATCGACAACCATCGCATTTACAGTCAGACGCTGTCACTGCGCAACGATAGCTTCAATCAATTTGGTACCAAGATAAAGAGAAAACACTGTTAATAGTATGCGCAAGCGCACGTCGGTGAATACTAAAAGATTGTTTTAACACCAAAGCTTCAATGACCTGTCTGTGTAATTGACCAATGAGGTACTAATTAGTTGACGCCAAGTGTCAAAATGTGACTTTGATTGCTATGAGAATATATTTATATGAAGATTAGGTATGAGGATGCTATGAGGACCATCGTGGCGCAGAGGCATAGGAGTCTGCCTTTAAACGCGACGGTATATGGGTTCGAATCCCCACTCGGGGAGAATGAATTATTTCCATTTTCTTCGCTCTGGCAACAAGGCAAAGCGCGGCGTTGGGTTCCGCCACTCAACACGCAATGCCTCGAATGGCGGAAAGTGGGGAACGGAGTGTATTAACACTAGGTTAGGTTAGGTTAGCAGCTAGCACAGTGCTAAGTAGAAGAAATCCATTAATCGAAGCAGATTTTATTGTCTATATAACTTATTTATAAACAACTTAATCGCTACGATAAAATGCAATGTAGGTACCTAAGATTGTCGGTCAGTGTTATCTCATTTACAATAAATGTGTCATATGCAGCTAGTATGTCGGGTAGGTATATAAAAGGTAGTAATAGGTACAGGTATAATATATGAGTTCGCTGAGTAGGTAGGGTAGGTACCTACCACCTGCTACAATTAGAAAAAAAAAACAATTAAGTGCGATAGTTTCAATTAGAATATTGATATTTTATTTCAATAGTTCTATCACTAATATCTTACCTAAGTGTATGGGACTAGGCATAAATATGTCAACAAGAGACAGAGAATGGAATGCACTAAATAGCTTTGCGAAACAAATGACGTCTGGCTTCAGGCTTTATCTCGATTGATTATAAGTACTTAGTGTCAAGACACTTCGTTTTTTTAACTAACGACTTTCTCGAGCAATAACCTTTCCAAGCATTGGCCCTTTTTACCTGTCTAGGCTATTATTTATTTATTAATTGTTTATTGCACACAATTAAAAGCCAACGCCATAGACAGCCAATCTTGTCATGTGGAAGAATAAGCTATACCTACCTAAGTGTTTAAGATAACTATATATAGACACTCATATATAGACATCTCCCGGACTATATCAGAGACTTAAACAAAAAAAAATCAATTATATCAAAGAAATATATCAAGTCGTATCCCACAACTTAGGTCCGTCGGTACTTCAAAGCCTAACCGGCGTCATAAAAGTGTAAAAATAAAAGCACTTTATAGCCTATTATAATACATCAATTGTACACTTTAACACTAATTGGCTATATAAAAGTAATTTTGAGCATATTCTTGTGTTTTTCTTTGTTATGAATGTTTTAATTCATCACTTGGCTTTATAGGGAGCTTTAAGTGTACTTACAGATAGTTGGCCAAAGTATTTAATAAAAGCTCAAGATTTTGACACATATCATATGCTTTTTTTTAATAAAATCCATTTTCCCATAGATACCTATTGCAGTTATTCACAGCGGTTTTTTTTAAATTATACCGCAAAAACATATCTACATATATACGTTATTTTTTATTATTTTTAATAAAATTCTGACACGATTAATTGATAAGTATGTATGTACCTACAAGATCTTTTTTTTTAAAGTCGACATTTCAAATTGTTTCACATGTGAGACGGTCATCATCTAAGTCTACCTGTGATCAGAAGCTATTTTAAAATACACAATTTTTTTTTATTAAACACACCCTGAAGCAGTATCGAACCTATATACCCATATATAACAACTACCTATATATAACACTTGTGCGTGTACAATCACACAATCATATTGCACCAGGAAGGCTTTTCTTACTTATCTAGTCTATGTATAGGGTAGAGGTCGTTATGGAGCAAAGGCACAGCAGCTGCCTGCAAGAATAAGACGGTTGTAGGTTCGATTTCTACCGTCACTCAACGATGTCTGGAATGACAGAAAATGGGGAACGGATGCTAGCTGTTTTAACGCTAGTTTCCCTTTGACTACCTATACTGCATCTATACCTATATATATATAATATATATAATATATAATAAAACTTCCTTAGTTGACTGCCTGACATACGCCGACTATGCGTTAGATATAGTCGTAACCTAACCTGACCCTGGTAGGGTACTATTGTGAGAGGATTACCCGAAATTCAAAAAAAAGTAATTTAACATTTCGTAGTCTACACAAATCAAATACCAGCTAATACCAGCTAATAATTTTATAATCGTATTAGTGCGTAATAAGAAACAGAACGAACAGAAAAATTAAAAGAAATAGGTAAAGACTAAAAAATAGTTTTATTAAAAAAAAGAACAAAATATATATATATATATATATATATATATATATATATATATATATATATATATATATATATATATATATATATATATATATATATATATATATATATATATATATATATATATATATATATATATATATATATATATATATATATATATATATATATATCGTCTATACAGTAGCCGCATATAGTTAAATGGGGTTAATAAAATATATAGGTATAAGTAGGTACATCAGTGTTCAAACGGTATGTTCTTTAATAGGGTAGGCAGAGGGAAGAAGGGAAGGAAGATCCCGAGTGGGGAAAGAATCTACTACCAACGCATTTATAGTCGCACCAGTCCCATCACGCCACAAGGGCTTTCAATACGTGGCAAAGATATATTGGAATGTAGGTTTAAGAACTCTTAAACACCTGCAAATATGTGTAACAGGTGAATATATATACGTAACTACTAATAGCTCAGATTAGATGGCGTCGTGGCGCAACAGCTGTAATTTCGATTCCCAATAGGGTAATGAACAACAATAAAGCGCGGCGTTGAGTTCCGCTATTCAACGCGCAATGTCTTGGTTCGAATTTGGTTCGAAATTTACATATTTAATTAGAATGCTCAGTCTAATTAGGTGTTGAGTTACGTCCCTTAGACAGCGAAATTCATTTCTAAAATTCATGTAGCAGCAGGGTTACCTTTATTTGCTTATTCTTAAATTTGTGTAATTTCATATAGGAATCGATTTATCGATTAAATTAACTCGATTAATTAAAAGCATCACCTCTAGTGTTGTTACCCACTAGGTTATTAGATTATTAGAATGATAATGAGTATTGATATTTATATATATATATATATATATATATATATATATATATATATATATATATATATATATATATATATATATATATATATATATATATATATATATATATATCATCTTCCGCATTTTTGAGGGAAAAGGCAAATGAATTTAGCCCATCACTAAGTCATATATTTATCAAAAATAAATAGATATAATTGAAAATAGCATCAAAGAAAGCAAGAATGTGGCCCACTGTACTTGCGGTCCGAGTTAGGTACTTCCGCTACTTTAAAGATGTCATACAAAAGTTTTAAGTCTTACTTACTTATTTCTGATTGACACGAAGAAGTAGATAACACAGTATGTATATATTGAGTAGAATTATTCTCCGGGACTTGAACCCAGAACCATACACTAAAAACTATGTACGACGGCTTTATATCAAAAGGAGTTTTTTTAAGTTCTGCATTTGTGTATAAAGTAATACAATATCTATTATATACACGAGTCTAAATTGTTATGTTCGCGTTAATAGCTTTATAGTGTATAAAACCAAACGCCTTAAGCTTTTAGGTCTTAGGCTTTATAGGTCCATAATGCCTTTGTAAAACAATCCCTGGATTGCCTCTAATTGCCTCCCTAATGACTCAATATTATATAGCATAAATAACCCTAACGCCTGATTGTGAGTGCTACACTCAGTTACATAATAAAATATACAGTCATTTACAATGTAGATATGTATGTGCATTATTTTAAGTAATTCTTATAAGAATATGGAAAAATTATAGTTTACTAGTGTTCTGGAATATTACATAGTTAAACGGATTCCAAATAGATTTATTTAAATCATTTCCATTATAATTTCAATTAATAATTAGAATATTAACGATAGCAAAGCTATGTTTTATTTAAAATGGCTAAATAATAAATTTATATCTTGTAAACTTCGTCAAAACTATATAATGACAGATAAAAAAAAACTATATGACACAGGTTTTTAAAGAACAATACAACTTTTAAAGCACAGCACGAGAAACTTAAGAAAGTTCGTTGACCGGCACAAATCACTCACCTTATCAAGTGACCGCTGGCACGTTGATGCAAGTCTAGATCCACTTTGATAATTTTAAACACCGTTATAGAAAAAACACTTGTTTTATATTAAAACAACATAATTTTTATGAAAACACGGTCAGATCGCGATGCGGCCTTACGTACGCCGCTTGGCACAATGGCGACAATCATAGACGACTGCGGTGACGGAGCGCTAACAAATCGAATGATAAACGGACTCGCCTCAGCCAATCGGAGCGCACCAAAACGCCCACAAAACGGAATCCGGCTCGCTGATTGGCCAAGCAACTGCCATTGCCTTACGGATGTTATTATGCAGAAGACGACCAACTGTTCGAAATTCAAAATAATTTAAGCGTACACAATTGTATTGCGCTGCTTGGCTTTTTGTTTTTATTGGCATTCATATAATGGTTTTCGTTATTGGCTTGACTAAACTACTTGGTGTCACATTGCTTATACAATGTGGATATTTATCAAAATGTGATAAGCTACTGCTATTTCATAGTATATTCGTATATAGTAATAGTCGATGTCAATATTTAGTAGGTAATTGAGGCATGCTTAAACAAGTTGCCAACTTAAATTTCACTTTGAAAAAAAAAATTGTCACTTTTTAAATAAGTTATTGAAATTTATTGTTTTCTAATAAATAAAGGTTGTGTACGTTCGTATCTAATTATTAGATTAAATGCTAATAATAATTATTATTACATATATAAAAAGTATGGAGGTTTTAAGATAAAAAAGTATTTTTCCCTTACAAATGAGTATAGAATTACTTATACAAGTCACAAATCTTCAAAATTTTTATAGCTGGACAACGATGTTCTCAAAATGCGCCAGCTAGCTGACCTTTGAAAATCATCTAATCAAACTACTTGTTACGTTGTGATTACGCTATTTACATATATCTTCCTTTATCCGGTTGTTCTTAATAGCTAAGTGGTTGAACCTTACTTTATCTAGCCTAGTCATTATTTGAACTCATTCAAAATAAAAAATCAAAATCAAAATATTTTAATCTTTATTCAATTAATCTTTATTCAAATAGTCTATAACAAGCACTTTCGAATTTACTTTTACATTCAGTTCAATTAGTTAATAAATATGGATTACTTCAATTGATCAAATAGTATTTATAGAAAGTTTATCAACACCTCTACTGTGTGTGATAATAGCCCCCATACTATTATAACTGCCTGTATAGATAATTTTTCATATATATTTTTTTTAATTTTCAATAATTTTCCGCCCTAATTGTTTAAAGTTTGAGTTCGTTCACATTTAACTTAGAAATATGAAAATTATGTTGTCATAATATGTGTATGTGTAGAGTGTTGATTGGTAACGTACTTACTTACGCTATTTATAATGGATAATAAATAATTCTAACTGTGTCTGCCGCGTTGGTTATGGGTTCATTCCCCACTCGGGGGTAAATTATTTTCATTTCTCCGCTCTGTTAAGTATAGTGTGACATTGAGTTTCACCGGACGAGAGAGACAGTGAAGGATGGAGTAAATTAAAGTTATCTCGATATCGGTCATCTCTGCCTCTCTTGATTTTTGTACGACATTAACAAAAATTCAAAGAGTAACATTCCCCTTTTTACTAATTTATCTACCTAATATTTTTACCTTTTTTGACATTTATATTTTTCCATATATTTACTTTAATATAAGGAAATACAAATCTTTTGTAGTTGACATTGAACTTAGAACTTAGGCATAGGTAACGTTCATATAGAAATTACAACGGGACGTAAATATACGTACCTATAGCTTAACTCTTAGTTAATGTATCCAAAAGATGATGGTGGAAAATTTTGCTAGATTCCACTTTTCAAACGAAATTTTTATGATAGATATTTTATTAATGCATAGATGATGAATGCTAATATATAATAATAATAATAATAATAGCTTCACGCCGTATCCCAAGCGTGGCAGAGTAAACAGAGGGAACCCTAAGAACCGTTGTTAAGACACTCTGTTCTCCGCTTTCTACCTTTTAAGTCATTGCGTGTCGACTGGCGGAAATCAACGCTGCACTTAGTCTTGTTACAAGAGCGAATAAAATGAAAATTATGCATCGAACCATGCATGCTGTGCCTTAACGCCACGATGGTACTCAAAAATTGTAAGATATTTTGTAAAATAAAACCTATTGCATTCCATTCCATATATTATTAAAACTATTAAATCATTTGTTATAAAATCCATTAGCCAGCAACATCAATCAAATCCTAAATGGTTTCCAATACATATGATCAGAAGAAGTCAACTGTAATAAGTGTTCATATTAATATGTAAATTTATTTATCTCTTACACTTTCAACAAGCGAATTTGTAACGGTCTGTTAATTTAACAATTGAATTTAAATTACAGTGGCGAAGCGATAAAATACCTGCAAATACACGCGTTGTAGTACATCGTCTCATATAGGCTTGTCATATGCAAAAATCATTTTGTTATATTTAAATTTCCTTTATAGTAACACATGTAGCGATACGAATGTATGAATAGATATTTTTTTATTGGCGATAAAAATTCTACGCAAATTGTGCGGAGCGCTTTGTGATTTTGCAAACATCAGGGCGCGATCCAATGCCCTCGTGTCAAAAATTCACATTTAACGTTTCAATTATAACTATCGACCCTGCCAATAAAAAATACTTACCATATTATAGTCAATTTTTATTTAAATTACAATACCTATATATATGAATGACTTACATTATGCCTAAATTTTGTATCGATTTCCAATTTGCATGTTTTTTTGTTCGATTATTGGATCATATTTTGTATGATAGACGTATGCTAATTTTTCTTTAAGATTTTCATTGTGTCCTTAACCGTTAGCGATTGCAGCTCAAAGACGAGATCGATACTCATATGTTGTTCTTTAATTTAGTACCAGTTGCATTTTCTATTGATGTGAAAATTTTATGCCTTTGTGACAATACTTGACCTTTTAACGGTCTTTCCTATAGCATAGGATGTTTTTTATTCATTTGCAATGTGAAAAAAATATATAAAGATTTAGAATGCGTTATAAATTGAAATTAACTGTGAGTTAAATCCCCTTTACTATAGATTGCAAGTTGTTACAATTTTTGTTCTTAGATTCTCTGTACAAAATTGTTCTCCTAAAATTCTAAGGCCTTAAGATAACTGCAAAAGCTTTAGAGAGATTGAAATAATCATTTATGCGTACTGTATTCTAAAATCATACGTACACGATACACACATCATGGTAAAAAAAATATTAGAAAGCACTGTTTTAAACGTAATATGTGTAATAAAAATTTGGTTTTTTTGAGGATTTTTAGAATATAGGACCTTTTTTAATAAATATATAACTTTTTTGTTTGAAAAAAAAAAAAAACATTAAAATTAAATTGCTTAACCTTACCACATTGTTATCCCCATTGTCGTTAACAAAGCCACCAATAAAAATCATAAAATTTACATACATTTGTCAATTACTATATAAATTCCATTGTAATTTTTTTATGCTAATCTGTCCAATCGATTTGAGAATTTGTAACGCTTTATATCCATTATGCAGTACAAATCCGTTACATTGGTATTTAAATGCAAATAAATATATTTTTGATTTAAGCCAAATCGATATTTTCAATGGTTCCCTACCGTATGAATGGTCGTGATCTAGTGATGCGAAATTAATCGATTTTCTTCATGTGTATACATTTTTTATTTATTATTATATTAAAATGCGTGAAATGTATGCATTTTAAGTAAGGACTCGGCAGATGTATATAAAGTTATATTACAACTTATTTATGGATATTTAAATGGCAAAGCACATGACTGTGAACGCGACGGTTCTAGGTTCGATTCCCACTTGGGGGTATGAAGTATATTCATTTCTTTCCCACTCGGGGGTATGAAGTATATTCATTTCCTTGCTCTGGTAACAGGACAAAATGTAGCGTGGAGTTCTGACACTCAACACGCTATTTAGTCGTCAGATCTAGAAACGTCTACATCCAGTTCATTTAGAATTGACATAGGTCAGTATCTAAATGGAATCAAAAATTTTAAAAATGGTTGTATGAAAAATTTAAATAATCCCCATTTTTTGAACTCACATGGTCATTTACTGATCTTATAGTTAACAAGTACTTAGGTAAGAAGAAGAACCTATACAAATTAAAATTTTACAATAATAATTTAATCACATGTTCTTGCTTACATAAATTATACCTACAAAATAGGTAAGAATTTCCATTTAAAAATTTCATTTTAAAATTTGACATATCTATTGTTTTCGCTTCAATCGCTGAGTAGCTGACATGGCGTAAGGTCCTCAGTGCTGAGGAGTATCTTCTAAGACAGGACTTTCTGATATCCCTATAGAAGAAGACGGGATTTTATATATAGTAGGTCTTTCTTCCCTCACAAATTACCTACAGAAGATGCGAGAAAGTAAAAATAATAATATCAAGGCTATTATTTAGTAATACAGTGTTTACGTTTCTCACCCTAGTGCTGCGCTCACCGGTTGTCGATGAGTGGTGATGTCATCGAGAGTGCGTGCAATTGATGCATAATCTATAATTTTTATCGAGTGCTTTTTTATCTGATTGTTGGCTTATATTGATTCTAAGTTAAATAAAAAGGGAGTTTAGATTTAGAAAATAATGAAAAGGCATGTGTTTTTTTTTTTTTTTTTAATATTGTGCTTGTACATTTTATTTAATCATATTACTACTAAATTATTTATTTTAATTAACACAAATTAGCAAATAATAAAATAATAAAAAAAAAATTATATATTAATTATACCTAGGTATATTAAACAAAAATATTGTGACAAACGCTCACATCACTCGCACAGCACACACACGAGTGACTATCTAATTCAATTAATAAATAACAAAGTCAGTCAGTCAGTCTGTATAACGAAGCTGGTTTTTGCGTCAAACAATTTTATTCATATCCGCATGGCTTTGGCCCCCTCGTATTAAATACCTTTTGATTGTCGATAGAGCGTAAGATCCGTCCCTTAATCTCTGTTGATCATTTAACGTGACCGATTGTGGGATTTCGCGGTATTGTACGGCTTAAGTGATGACATGGTACCTTGTATATATATGTATATATTATATGTTTTGTATTTTCTATAGATAAGTGGTTTATATGAAATAAGATATATGTTGTATGTTAGTTAATGAATTTAGTATTTCTTTCGATTTTCTTAAGAGATGTGGATTATTTAATCAAAATATCTACTCTAGTGATATATTTATTACAATTATAGATGGCAAAATAAGTGTTTATGTTGTTTAAAGATGATATAGTTTACCTACACTTAGGTAATCGGTAACAGCAATACCTCAAATAAATGCTAAAGTAAATATTGAACCGCTATCTCTTGTAAATTAAATGGCAAACGCAAATCTCACTGCGAAGGTGGAAATAATGAAACCTTATTACTATTTAGGGTACCGTACATGAAAATTTAAAAAAAAAACGTAATAATTTAACTTATGGGATAAATTTGTTTTCAGTAATCAGTCTGTCTGTCCTTCCAATTATCAATGTTATTTTCTGGAGATTGGTAAGGTATTGGTAACAAGCCTAAGTACAGTCCTTTGGAGTATGAAATAATTTAAACTTCTAAAGTAAACTCCATATTGTTGATCTAGAATTATGATAGGTATTTGGATATATAGAACTGACAGTACAAATAAAGAAAATAAAACCGAAATTTATAAGTCTATCTATCTATCTATCTATCTATTTATCTATCTATCTATCTATCTATCTATCTATCTATCTATCTATCTATCTATCTATCTATCTATCTATCACAGAAAAAAATCATTGTAAACTTGTGGAATCTGGTCATTTAAAACTTAAGTTTGTCAACAATCATAATATGTAGGTAGGTACTTCCCGTTAACTTACAATCATGAAATTAATACGAAACCCTCGACACGAGAATCCGACTCTTACTTGACCTATTTTTATTATTAATGATTTTCCCATGCAAAAATGTACTTTATTCCAATGCAATAAAACTTAAAACACAACATACAACATTCGCCAATACTTATTTGTTTAGGTGCAATGATATCTCCGAATCGGTAGCAGTGCATTCAAAATGTTTAATCCGGCAGAACTAAGTGGGTGCTCAGTAAAACCAGAAACTTAGATGAGATCTGCAGATTTAATTTAGCTTCTGTTTAACGTTGGGCTAATATGCTATGGTTTTTTGTATGGGAAAGCTGTGCAATGCTGTCTTTTTTGCTGTCGATGCATTTGTTGTGGTGTAAATAGAAATACATCTATGTATGTAGGTTTCAAAAAATTAAAACCAATTGTTGGAATGAAATTGAGGCTCAAAATAAGTCTGTACAAATCCAGTGGATACCCTCACACGTTAATCATGGGTAACGAGGAAGCTGACAGAGCCGCCAGGCAAAGTATTGATGATGGTATTCCTTATGACTGTTCTCTTTTATATACTGATATTATGATAAAGTTGAAGGAAATATGCAAAAATAATTGGCAAGAATATTTTGACGAGCGGTCGCGGCATAAAGGTATATGGTATAAAACAATAGTAAATGAACTTCCTCGTTCCCCGTGGTTTAATTACTGTAAAAAGAAAAGGAAAAACATAGTGTCCCTGTTAAAACTTCGCTCCGGACACATTCTATCAAATAAATTTAAATTCATGTTGAATGTGTCTAATACAGAGTTGTGCTCAGAATGCAACAAAATTGATGATATTTATCATTTGTTATTTGAATGTGCACGAAATGAAGCGCTGCGGCCATGTTGGCTAAAATCATTTAATGTTGGTACTTGTAATAGTTCTCTCGCAGAATCATTGTCAAGAAATGCGAGTTCATTGGCTAAATTGTTTATATAATTAAGTAATTAGATTATACGGGGGTGACATAGTCAATAGTGTGACTAAAACTCCTTTTCAAATTATAGAATAAAAAAAATTATTGAAATGTGATGATTTTTATGTATATTAATGATTGGCAATGAAAGCTAAGAGGCTTTAGAAATATACTACAATAACTCCTCAACGACGAGTTGCTTTCTTTGGACCACCTTTGCCTTGAATGGGCCTCTAAGTTAGTAGTAGTGCTATCATTGGACTTAGAACATTTATATCAACGGTCCGATGAAGGCGACTCACATGGAACACAAAATAATTATTACTTTTTATTCAAAAATAGATAGATAGACGTGGCTTTTTGATGACATTCTTATATCTGGATGGCCCTTCATGAATACATAGTACTATATTTCCATTTGCAGCTACTTTGGTTTCTTTAAAACAATGTTTAATTTAATTTTCTTAGGTCTCTGACATCATTGGGAAAATAACATCAAAAAATGAATTTTCCATTTCAACAATGTGATACCTTAATTCGGTTACTAAAGTTTCAGGGAGATCTCGTCTCCAGAGATTTTTCGACAGCTTTTTGGTTTTTCCTGTCTAATCTTCTTTTTAATGTAGCTTTTGGAACGCTATAGATTCGACTCGCTCCATTTAATTCAATAGTTTTATTTATTTCTCAAAGATTCTATAGCGTATTTCATATTAGTTTCATTCCAAAATAATATTTCCTATTCTTTTATTTATTTAACTTTGACATTACGTTTTCAATATTGCTGGAGTGTCCATTAAGATATTTTATTTTTATTATAAAGAAAAAAGAAGTAAAGGTAAACGTAGGTACTTAGGTATGTATTTGTAACTATTGCAATAGGAAATTCACATTCATAAAAACATTTCTTAGAATTATGCTTAGTGAAAATAAGTAATTGGCTAAGTTTCTTTAATTGGACCGGTCCAATAATGGCGTCACCTTAATGGTCCAATGATGGCAGCTAGTCATATCAACAGAACGAAAGCAGGTATTAAAAAAATGCGAAAAATTAGGTAAAAAACTTCATAGTCTCTGTAAGCGCAGATAAATTTGCTATTCTGATCTAATACAATCATCAAACATTGATAAATACAATGCTACTTACATCAGTTTGTTGATGGCTCGGTTTTTATATCACGATCACCACTGATACAGACATTTTACACATATCACATAGGTTTGTCGGGTGAGCAACGGGCTCGGTCCTGTTGCCTAGCAACGTTCTGAACTTATTGTACCATCTATTGTTTTTAAATTATTAGGTGGTCCAATCAAAGAGCCGGTCCAATGATCGCAACCTTTCCCTTCCCATCGGTGGTGAAGAGTGTAATTTTATATAAGCTTCGAAAAAAACATAAGAATAATGAATAAGATTAAGTTAATATAAAATTGAGCTTTTTTTGCGAAGCTTACTTGTCCAGCAAATATGTTATGTTTTATATTGTTGATTAATAATTAATTAATATTTTTTTTATTTTTTACCACTATTATTTTCAGTTTTCTTATATTAGACCTTTTTGATACTTTGCCATGAAGCTCTTATATCTATCTAATTGCCAGCTTAATTATACCTATATAGGTATACAAATTATTCATAGGTGCAAATCCTTTAGTAAAATTCATATACCTTTGTTTATGCTTGACACAATTTACTAACGGACTGTTTCTGACGTACCTTTTATCATAGCATGTAGTATAAGATCAATCTTAATTTTTAGCGATTTTAGCGCTCGTACTAACCCAAACATCAAACACCAGGTCTAAACAACCTGGTTTTATAGCTAACGTGCTAATACAATGGCACTAAAGCCATTTCCTTTAGCAAGAGGCGACAGAAAAGCAAGCAGCTACCACAATGACTTGAGCATCTGCGCTTAAACTCAATTCGAGATTACCGTTAAGTTTTCACAAGCTAACCCATCTGCCACTTAATAATAAACTATTGAAGTAATTCCACTTAACACGCAAGCACGCGAATAATTAAATACCTCTAGACCTCTTTCACGCAATCCTTAAGTTACAGTTAAATCCGCAGCACATGACGATTGTATATTATAAGTACTTTATTAAAAAAAATCAATAGTATCATCGGCTAGGATCACACTTTCTTCCGTTTAAGTGGACAATAAGTACAAATATATAAACTTAAATCCCTATATCAATGGACAAAGTAGAATAAGCCTTACTTTAAGCTTATAGAGTGTGTATTCGGCCGGAAGTCCTCTAAATGGTCAGTCTATACCGGATGTGGAATAAAACTGGTTATATTTAAGTCGCATTAGTAAGATAACAATCTGATTCGAAATGCAGATTTGCTTTTAGACAAGACTGACTGCGGTTAGTCTTTGTACTTTGAAAACGTTAAAAAAAATACATTTTTCGGTATTTGTGACGTTTAAACAAGTTTTGTAAATGAATGTGGGTACTTGTACCTATGGAGAGGATTATCGACATACTGTTACATATTCCCACACATTTTCTAGACGATGTTTCAATTTTATTTTAGTTATTGTAGTACTAGTGGTTAAGCTAATATTGTTTAATTAATGTGCCGGTGGTTTTGGATTCAAGTCTTAGTAGAAATTGTGCAATTTTAGTTCTAAGATAGATTAAATTAACAAAAAAGTCAGAATACAACCTAACTATAATATAATATGTAAAATATATTACTTAACGCTAAAATAAAATAATGTGTAAATATAATCATATGAAAAATTTAATTTAATTGAACTAAAAGCATTTTTTTATAAAGCTTAACACTGATTCGCATATAGCGGCTTAGGAGCTTAGTATTAAGACACTCCGTTCTCCACTCTCCGCCCAGCGTAATCTCCGACACTTTGCTAGTTGAGTGGCGGCAATCAACACGCCGCACTTAAAAGCAATTGTATTTCACACAAAAAGGCTAAGCATAAACGTGTGCTTGCTGCAGTTGCCATTTCCGCCCAAATTACTATAATAACAACATCCTTCTTTTACATGTTCCGCTTACATTAAGAGATTTTTAAAATTCATCTGAATATATTTATTCTAACGGCTTAAGCATATTTTGTGAGACTTTGAACGTTGAATACAAACAAATCCGTAGCGAGATGAATGTCAATATCCATATATTTGTTCACAATCAAGTCAGTAGTAACCGAGTAAATTGATAAATTACTTAATTAAGAATATTTTCGCCACTCATCGCGCAATATCTCAAGATGGCAGAACGCAGGTTGCGGAGTGTTTAACACTAGGTTACCTGCTGTGTGCAGGATACAGCGTGAAGCTAAAAAAAGGGCAATATAAATTTAATCGAAATTTAACTATTTAATCGACTGAGCTTTTACTGAAGTACTCATCAATAAGCACATTTTCAATATGAGCTTAAATTTTTTTTTTAATTTACAATATTAGTGACTCTCGCTCACTTAGATACAAAAAAAAAACATTTTTTTTACTACAATGACCTATCAACTTCCTATACAATCGTTACTATTTCTCATTGATCTGTCATCACCAGGTATCAGCTGCACAGCAGTTTCTCACGGAAAGACGACGCGCGACCTGTCACGCTGATATTAGAATTTTACGCGGGTCACATAGGGTTGGTTGTCTTGTATAGAACTTATAAACACCATTAAATATTGTATTTAAGATTTGATAGAATAATCATTTATCATTATTCTATTTTAGATTGGTCTTTAATAATAGATTTTTAGTAGCCTTTTGCTAATTTTACTAACATTTATGTAAAGATTTTATACTGTACTTGTACTTTAGAAGGCATATTATATATGAAACTAGATATAAGATAGATATGATATGTATATATATATATATATATATATATATATATATATATATATATATATATATATATATATATATATATATATATATATATGTATATATATATATATATATATATATATATATATGTATATATATATATATATATATATATATAATAAAAATATATGAGACAACCCTGCAAACAGGAAGTACAGGGGTGTGAGTATGACCTCAACTTACCTTACCTTTAAATTCCTATATCTCTCTTACATTGTCCATATATACGAATATAGAGCAATACAATCATACAATATACTTATTGCAAAAAATGCAATAAATATTTTACAATTGTATTTAAAAAGGGTTTTAAATATAATATCGGATCGATTGGGGTCGCTTTGTTCGTTGGAAATGAAGTTTTTTTTTTTCTATAAATGTCTTCAGATCTATCAGCACAATGGTTATTTGTCGTTAATTTCACGATTGTTATGGGGCTTGGTAGGGATAGCACAAAAAGCTGTCTTTACTTGTATTTGTGCTACTATTGTAATACCTTATCTTATATTAAATTGGTTTTTAAAATAATTAAAAATATTACTTATTATATGAAATTCGTTTATTTTTTTTTTTATTTTAACAAATCTTAGTTTACAGTATTTCATTTCTATAAATTTTAATAGATATTTGTTCATTTCAATAATTTCGTGGTTGGTTAAGTATAAAGAAATATAATCACTTCCCATCTTGTACACTTCAAATCTATAAAGCTTTCTAAGCAACTGGTTTGAACGCAGTTATCATAATATACAATGTGATTGTATCGTAAAGCTCATATTTTATAATATAGGTACTAGAGCTTCGCATGGACGGTCATTCGTTTTTGAAATCATTTCGGGATATACATAAATATAGAAGAATACTTAGGAACTCCTCAAAGGATGGCAAACATAAGTATAGCGGTTTTGATGTTTTTTTTTTAGGATACATTTATACATTTTGGATTAGACAGTATTGGTTAAGGTACGTTGAAACCAAATTTCGTACCTCTCACTTGAAAAATAACTTGAAAAAATTCTCTATATACAAAATTTTAATTTCAAAATTTCACTTCTTCACTCATTTTCACAATAAAAATTAGCCTATGTTACTTCTTGGGGCTTAAGGTCTCTCGATTTAAATTTTAGTCTAAATCGGTCTAGTAATTTTCGAGGGTATTCAATACAAACAAACAAATATACAAATCTTTCCTAATATATATATATATATATATATATATATATATATATATATATATATATATATATATATATATATATATATATATATATATATATATATTATATATATATATATATATATATATATATATATATATATATATATATATATTGACTTTGATAGTAAAAATATAGATATTTAATATAAATTCACAAACAAAACAAAGATTTAAGAAGAATCGAGTCAGTTTTATTTTATCAATTATTATAAAATACTCAAAAGTACATCGTAAATTAATAAATTTATATCAATAAGTATAGGTATTGTATATGTAATATAATTTACTCGCATACAAATTTTGATAATTATTATTTATATTTGTTCGGCCATGAGTTTGAATAACATTTGGAATTAAATATGCAAAGTGTTATATGTTATTTATATGTTGAAATATTCTAATATAATATAATATTACCTTAGTATTTATAGTTTTTTTTTTAATATAAACACTGGGTCTGGTACCATATAGACCAAAAGCGGCATCGAGTTCCGTTGTGCAACACGTAATGTTTTGAAAGTGGAGAACAGAGAAAGTTTCTCTCTCACCGTCTTTATGCGGGATTCAGTGTGATACTAAAAAAAAAGCCAAGTTCATTTTAAAAATGCGTCAATATATGATATACATATTTTTATATATATCTTCTTCTTCTTCCTGGCATTAGTCCCGGCTTTTTGCCAGGGTCTGCCTTCCGACTAAGACCAATCGGTCCATATGAGTGGCGAAGTGGTTTTTTGTGGAGCGATTGCCATCTGACCTCCAAACCCATTACTGGGAGAAACCAGGAAAGGAAAGGGAATAAGAGGCAGAAAGACTTGGAATATAGGGGAGGGACACCACTTACATGGATTGGATCGGGTTATGAAAGTGGTGGCTCGAGGTCCCGGGGTCGCGTACCCGTATGCCGGAAACCAAATATCGGACAGATAATTGGCTAGACACCCTCTGAGATGATCTCTTTTTATATATATATATATATATATATATATATATATATATATATATTATATATATATATATATGTGTGTGTATGTATGTACCCATTACATAATAAATTATTCAAATCGCTTCTGTTTTTCACAACACAACCGCATCTAATTAGTGAGATATCAATATGTAAATCTTGCTAGCTATTAGCTAACCAGAATTTTATATTTTAATATATTATATATATATGTACATTTATTCAAAAACACTCTGTATTAACGAGTTAAAGGTGAACGATAGTAAATAATTTTGTATAAATTTTATAATATACTATTTAATATATATATTTATAACATACTATAGACGGGCGAGGTAACTTTTTTATATTAAAAAAAGATATAGGTATTATAGTAAGATATAGATATAGATATTTTTGACCTTTTTTTGAAATAAACGTAAGGTTTTGATGTAAGAAGCTTAGGTGTCATATTTACAAAAAACTTCCGGAAACATGATTTAGAGATTTGAATATGTTATTGTCATATAGATAGGATCCAATTGTATAATGATAACTAAACAGAATAAAATATATTTTATTTATTTTCTACAGCTTCTTCACGCATATAGTATGATTTTAAACGGAGAACGGAGAACTCACTTTTTTCTGCATATCAGTGTCGGCAAAGAGAACCTACTATACGTAGGTAGTATTAGAAACTAACTCACTACAGAGTTGAAATATCTCATAAAGAAATTTAAACATACTTACTTCCATATTATAACAATCTACCTAACAAATCATTTTAATACGATGGCAATACAAAAAAGAAAATCCGGAAGGCATTCGTATTGAATAAATCCGCAATACACATTACATCTTTATTTATCTCACAGATTCGTCTTTTGTCTCTGTCATTTTCTATAAATTAGACAAAGACGGCAAAACGGCATCAAAGGGTGATTTTTATTACCCTTAATGGGATAAGATTTGGGCTAATATTAGGGTAAAGTGGGCGTAACATACGTCAACAGTAAAATAAATTGCATATATAACATATTGTTAAAAGAATTACGACTGTTACGAAGTTATTCAAGTATTATTCAAATGGTTTTTTTAAAATATAGATTTATATTAAGACACTCCGTTCTCCGTTTTCCATTCTAATCTAAACAGTGTTATTTCATTCTTTCCCTCAATCGGTATTGAACTCACTCTTATCAAATCGTCTTATTTCGACAACATATCCTCAAGTAATCGTTTATTTAATTGTAAAAACATCTATCTATATGAATCGTTTCTATAAACATTTTCTAAAATTATCAATACTATTCTGATATTAGATATCTAAGTACCTACTTGTAATAATATATTTTATTTTTTGATATATATATATTTTTGATATATATATACATATATATATATATATATATATATATATATATATATATATATATATATATATATATATATATATATATATATATATATATATATATATATATATATATATATATATATATATATATTTACCATAGCTTTAACAATGGCAAATTTACGCTCTACTCGCTCTACTTATAAATTAAAAAATTAATTTGTACTAATAAACCATAAATGTATCATAAACATGTGTTAAGTGATCATAAAAGATTATGACAAGTGAGTTTTGTACGTGAGAAACTTAATTATTGGTAATAAATAATTGTTTTCTTAACAATATTCTGTTAAAATTATAAGGAGCTTTAAGTTCAATTTTTTTTACCGTATAAAAGTTTGAACGCAGCGGCATTTGTACGTACAAATTTTAGAGGAGCCTTGGACTGTACCAAGGAGACGCGGGTTCGACTCCAGCTAGTTTAAATTTTTTATAGATTTTCTAAAATATTTTTCTAGCTACTATATCTTCCCACCTATATCTCACATTAAAGAAACACACAAACGAACAAAATAAAAACATATAGGTACCTATTTTGCTTACCTGGATTACCTTTATTACCTATATGTATAGTGCCGAAGTAAAAATAATAATAATATTATATACAAATACCAACATAGTAATTTTAAGGAAAATTAACTTAAGTATATATATTTTATAACAACTATCAAAATTTAACAACTGTGACAAATCGTTTCGAAGATATGACCCATTTATAGACTGTATATAAAATTGTCATACAAAATAATATTTCAAACGTCTAATTGAGCTGTAAAATGTCAATTTTAATATAAAATATTAATTTGAATATCGTGTGACATCAAAATAACGTACTTTCAACGTCTGCGCTACTAAATTGTAGCGGTTTTAGGAATTAATAGTTATTCTGTTACATACTTATTGTAAAGTAATTGGTGTTATATTCTATTATCATACGAAATAAATATAAAATTTAGTACGTTCTAAATAAATACTCTTAATTGACGCTATTATGACAATTTGCAAATGCTCTCTGTATATAATATATTTGTGAGTATATATATATATATATATATATATATATATATATATATATATACATATATATATATATATATATATATATATATATATATATATATATATATATAATATATATATATATATATATATATATATGTATATATATATATATATATATATATTATATATATATATATATATATATATATATATATATATATATATATATATATATATATATATATATATATATATATATATATATATATATATATATATACATATATATACCTACCTACCTATATATAATACTTTTATCTTTCATATAAAAGACCATCGTGGTGTAGGTAGTGCTACAGCATTTGACTATAAATGTCTTGTCAAAGACTTCTGCTCGTAAGAAGTCTCAAATTCGAGTAAAAGTAGTAAATATGTTAAGGAGAGTATGTTAAGGTTTTAAGTTTTATATGCCGTGCTATGCGGGAAAACGTGTGAAGCTGGAATAAAAATAGTGTTACCGTCAAAGTACAAGACAAGAAGCAGACGTGACATTAAAAATCTATATAAATATTCATTTAATGTGTATATTTTGACAAGTCAAGTTTAATCATAGCTATTATGCAAAACAAAATTCAAATAGTACTATAAAAGTACGCCGCTAAGGAATGGGGGACAGACACCGTGCCTAATTAAATTGCTTCATACAATGTGATAATAATAAATAAAATTTTATTTATGGGACGCGTTTTAAATTTTCTTCACTTGTACTTAACTTGTATGGGAACTGTGGTCAGTGGTATTAACGGTGATTTAGCAGGTAAGGGGCGAGAAAAGTAGGGTTACGATGCTTGGCAAGATTTAAAATATTTAATTTTCATATCTATATAAAGTTATTTTAATATAATTTCAATATTTTTAAGGTGTGATGTTCTTTAAATTCCATTCACAAATATCATGAATAGTAAAAAAAACTGCAAAAAAAAATAAAAATATTACATTAAAACAATATTAAAATCGATTAATTTTTAAATCAGCTAAAATAATAATAAGCTCATCGCTTAAAAGAACTTTACTTTTCAATATAAAAAAAATCGACAACCCTACACACTGTCCGGCTTAGTGGCTAGATAAATCACGAGGCAAGTCTATACTAGCTTATTCTTTGAACCCCTCTTAAACTTATTGTATTAAACAATTGGAATTAAATCTTGAATAAATGTAGCGAGTCAATATTTCATAATATATCATAAATAAATAAATAAAAGTAAATAAAAAAAAAATATGAATTTTAATCATTTACATTAAAATTTGAGTCTAATGAAGAGTTCTTTTTTCCCAGAAGAGTCCAGTGTCCAGAAGAAACAGTGCTGACAAATCAAGCTTTTAAGAGAATATAGAATTTGTAAGTTCAATTTTTGTTCATAGAATATACGTGTCAAATTATTGACATATGTCATCGGAAGCCGATTAATTACGAGTCACTGGCGCGTTGACAAGTCATAACATAAATAGACTATGGAATTAAATACACTGGTACATAGGTACTGTATATTTTAAATCAATACAATATTAGTAAAGCCTTTGAAATAGTGCCTATAAGCAAGGTAGTTGCGGGTTCGATTTTCTTTGTTCTTTAGGACAAATGTCAGTAAGTAAATGTCAGTAGTATCTTTCCAAACATTTGTAAATTATTTAAATCTGTTGTCAGTATCCTCATCTTTATTGCTCATTTTAAAATTAGCTTAATTTCACATATAAAAAATAATAATCGTCTCCGTTATGGCGCAGCGGCACATTTTCTGATTAAGAACGAAATATTTGTGGATTCGATTTCCATTTGGAGTAATGATATATTCTTCTTTTCTTTTATTTTTTTTAGTCTCTGGTAAGAAGATGAAGCGCGATGTTGAGTTCTGTCACTCGACACGAAACGTCGCTAAAATTGACAGTAGGTAACGAAGTATCTTAACACTGGGCTCCCTCTGTCTACCATCGACAATATTTATCTATAAATAAATTTAAAAGCTCTTAATGGCAAGAGCGTAAAGCTAAAAAACTTAAAAAAAAAACGAATACCTACGTCTTTAAATAAATATTGTAAACACTAATCTCGAAAAAAAAATATATACAAACGCTTATCGACCTTATGAAATAATCAACTTGTATATAATAATACATATTAACTCTATAGTAACTTAACTGTATTTCGCTTGACAATTGCCTATACATATATCCTCTTAAAAGCTCAATTCTTGTATCATTTATTATAAAGCTGACCTAACCAAGTGGCCAGTTATATATTGTATAAATAGTATATAATACAAAATTGTAAAGTCACTATACACGTTCCCACGTACGGGAGCAAAGCGAGGAATAAAAACCGCCTCCGACCCACTCCTAATAAAACTCTAAATAAAGGAGCGATCTTGCGACGCAGGTGATCGTAGCTTCTAAGAAATTTTAAATGAATCTCTAATATATAAGACTTTTGGATTATTAGCTTTTAGAAACTGTCAAAATTACTTTTTTAATTATTATTTAATTTAAATTATGGTTTTAACAAAGGAAGGAGGACAAAGTTTTAACTGGCTATATATCGAAACTGATAAAAATTGTCGATTATTAGTATACTATAACATTATAATATTTAATAAATTTGACAATATTGGGAGAAACGCGGCGTTGAGTTCCGCTACTCTACATACAGTGTTTTATTAATATAAATATCACATAAATAAATTAAATAAAATAAAAAATTAAAGATTCATCTATCATTTTCATGCATACTGTATCAGTTAATACTCGATATATTCAAAAAATATCATTCCTTATATATGAAAAGTAAAAAAAAAGCTATAAACCCTACGGATAGCACTCCATAATGACGTGGGTTAGCGCGGGCGGCCAGAACAAACAAAATTCACTGTCAGACAAATATGGTCTAAGTTATATTTTGAAATGGTTATAATAGTTGTACTATGACTTAGTGAGGAGATATTTCATGTATATGCCGTAGGTTTTGGGTTCGATTTTCATTTTGAGAAATGCTTATATAAGCATATTTTTTTAATTTAACAGTCTTATGCCTTTTTTATGGGTATCGATTCTGCCTTACCTATGTAGTGTAGTGTTTTTATTTAAACAATAGGCGGAAAGTGGAGAATAATGAGAAAATAAAACCTAAACACTAGATATTAATTTATATGAGAGAGATTTTTGTATACATGTTTTATCTTAGACATAACTGATAAACATATATTTTAAATTAAACAATTAAAAAAAGGCTTCAATGTTTAAGTTATACCACTTTGCTACCACCTGTAGTACTAGCGCTTAGTTTTTTACTGTTTCCATTCTGAACGTATAAAGTCTTACGTGGGTGCCCAACTTGCAGGTAGGAGCCGGGGTGTCTGCGCGACCAGACAGTCCGGCACCACATGGTATTCAAAATATGTGAATGATTTGTATTGTTATCATAAGAGGGTTAGAGATTTTGGAAACGATTAGTTAGTTAGCATTGGTTTTTATTCAGAAGATAAATTTTAAATTCTTGTAAGTTAATTAGTTACAGGTTAGAATATCAAAACGGTTAAGTTTTAGCTTCACACTTTTTTTCCACATATAGCATGGTAAATAGAGAGGACGTAGTGTTAAGACACTCCGTTCCCCACTTTCATACAGCAGTATGAAGTGGTGGATGTCAATACCGCTCTTTGTCTTCTTATTAGATTGAGGAAACAAAATAATTCAATGCTGAGTGGGAATTGAACCCACACCCGTCGCGTTTACGCTATGCACTTGTGAGTGGCCAAGTTATTTTACCATTGTAACATAAGAAATCATTTTTTTACCAATTTAAAAAAATCCGTAGTTAATAGTAAAATTCGACTAATTCAACGACAAAAATATTAGCATGACCTAATCTTGTAGTTTTAAAGCACGATTTTTAACTATTATCACAGATAATACAGTAGTTGCCATTTAGATACATTTATGAGCGCAATATTATGGCGCGATGGAACAGATTTTCGGTAAACACGATGGTTCGGGGTTTGATTCGGGAAAAGAGTTATTTCAATTACCTTTAATTATTATTATAATTAGTAATTCCGCCACTATACACACTATGTCTGAAATTTGGATGGAAAGGGTCTCGTGAAAGTTACTTAATATATTTATATATTGAAGACCTTATTTAGATTTTTACATTAATAATAATTTTAACATGTAATTATCGAATATTTTATCTGCTTAAATATTCTGGATAGACCTTCAATGGAAGCAAAAAGTTTTGTTATATAGCAAAAAAATAATAATATCGAAGCTTTCATTAAATGCAAAAGCAGCTTTGTAATGTATGCGAACGAAAGAGACAGATAGATTACTTAAGTTGAATTTATTTTTTAACAGTTGCCTCAACCGCGAATCTAACCCATGATGGAAGTAATTAGAATATACTCATTAATATATACATAATAAATGTTTTGTTTGAGCAAAGGGGAAGTATGCTTCAGAAGCTCGACAAATCGTAATCAAATTACGTCAACAGATGGACACAGTGACTTCTTTGACCTCACACATGGTATTTGTATGACACGTGTGCCTACTAGAAAATATAATGTATGTTTATTCAAATTCAACTATCGTGAAAAGAAAGTAAAATCAAGTAAAATATTATTTTTTTAGATCAGAATAGTTATATAGAATACGATATTGAGCTTAACGTTAAAAACTGTACTATAGGCGATTTAATCGCTACATGAGCGATCTCTTGTAGACAACCTTTGGATGATGGAGAGTAATAATGAAATAGCATCAGGTACCAAGTACCAAGTAAATCAACATATAGCTATTAAAGTATAAGAACTAACGTATAAGAACTAACATATACACATATACTTTAAAGTCATCGTAGTGTAAATTAATTATTTATAGATTTTCCTATTATGTAAAGATATAATGTTTTTAAAGTGCAATGTCCTTCATGTGTTTTCTATACAATATATATATATATATATATATATATATATATATATATATAATATATATATATATATATATATATATATATATATATATATATATATATATATATATATATAAATGAGATATGAGACATTGTCCCCAGTGGGAATCGAACCCACAACCGTCGCGCTTAAAATCAGACGCTGTGGCGCTGCGCCATGATGGACCCATAATGTAATATGTATAGGTAATACTACGGCCAGCTAGAAGCCTTCTGGAGTTGTATACTCCATCGACAATTTCAATCGTCAATAGTATACCTTTCCATAGGAAGTATATTGTATAATAGATTTTACATGCGGATTTGCCTCCGTGGTTTAATAGAGATAACAAATGTACTGAATTTTGTGTACCTCGAGCTCGATGTAATTCAGTCTGCTGGTGCAGTTGCTTATATTAAAACGACTAGATAGTGTAATATAATATAGCCTGCTCGATAAATGGAATATTCCAGAACATCAGATTTCTACAATTTACAAGAACTGGAATTAGGCATATTTTCATAGCTTTCAACAAACCTTTTACTATTATATTACATTATATTATCCAATACCAGGAACGAAAAAATTATGTATTAAAATAGTAACTTTCTAATTAAAAACCTGCCAAAAAATGACCGATATTCATACTTCAAGAGTCACTTTGAAGATTCACTGGACACTAAAGACACCGGCACCGGAACAGTCAAGGGCCCTCACACATTGAGGGAGCCAGTTTGTTCCGAAAATACTTTATGCTTTTGCACAGAGATCAAAAGACGAATGTGAAAAGACCCTCCACTCCACCCGTGCAGTTTAGCTTTGAAACCATTGAACAAGCGTCATTGAACTGTTTGTGAATTCTAATTCTAGTTTTATTTGTAATTTGTGAGTGAAATAGACTTGAGCGCTCGTTTTTGTAGGCGAAGGCTTTGCTTTTTTAAGGCTTTACGTGTATATGAATATATATCACTCTGTGTTTACCAACAAAGAAAAAGATCGACACGTATTTTATATTTATTACGATCGAAATGAAAATAAATTAGTTCCCCTACTGGTAATGGAACATATGACCATCGTTTACAAACAAATGCAGTGACGCTATGCCACAACAAGATTGGGACTAAATGTTATACTTATATATATATATATATATATATATATATATATATATATATATATATATATATATATATATATATATATATATATATATATATTATATATATATATATATATATATATATATATATATATATATATATATATATATATATATATATATATATATATATATATATATATATATATATATATATATATATATATATATATATATATATATATATATATATATATATATATATATATACATATAGGCTATAATTTTTATATAAACTGCAACTGGATGAGAAACAACCAGCACATCAACTTACATTTTGTTAGAATCAATATTATCTTAACATTTACTTTTGTCCTTTATAAAAACACGTTCTTATAAGTTCCTCGAGAACCAGCTAACAATCCCCGTACAAAAATATTCACCCACATCACAATAGGTGTATACCATTGAATATTCTAATGTGGACCTGTTTTATTTGTTCTTCTGTCTCCGTCACACGCGTGGCTATGGACAGAGAGAGGTGATTGACTTTAATTTTGTCTTTTACCTTCTTTATAAAATCAGAAAAAGATAGATTTAAAATATTGGTTCGGCCGTCGGTTCGTCACGGTCGGACGCCTTCATCAAAGGGGGTGAGGTAGATACGAGCGATAAAATGCGGTAACTTAAATAATTTGGACGGTACGTTTGATGCTTAAACAATCTTGATATTAATAAGGCGATGTTTCTATGAATAATGAACGTTTGATGCGGATATTTGATAAAAATGTAGTTATTTATGTTCGTTTATAAATAAATGTTCTAAAATAATAACAACAAAAAGGTGCTTTATATATATTGTTACCAGGTGACCGATGGCTTTAGTTTAGCTATTGATAGGTCTTAAGTTAGTTATCAAAGAGCTCAGAGAGATTATCAAAAATGGAGAGGAAGAGAAAGATCTAGATATCCAAAATGAACTATAAATAATTTACTCGTCAGTTATAACAATATCAAATTCAAAAGACGAAAAGTCACAAGCCGCCACCATGATATGACAAATGCGTACACATTCTTCAGCGGAGATATGAATGAGGCTCCAGCATTAATACCAGACGTTATGGAACCGACCATTGACCCAAACAAATGTTAGAAAAACGCCAGCCATTATTTATCTATCACGACGTGTGTCCAATATTAAAACGCGAACAATAACACTGTATTGTTGAAAGAAAAAAAATGCTTAAAGTAATTTATGTTCTACACCTTGGAAAAAAGCCTCAATGAATGCCAAAGGCAATGGCTTGTCTTGAAATTTGACAATTTGTGTAATAAAAACTTGTGTTTTTAGGGTTCAATCAAAGGGCACAACGGGGCCCTATTAATGAGACTCCACTGTCCTCCCGTCTGTCCGTATGTCATAGATCTGTATCACAACAGCCGAAAGAAAGAAGTAAGATAGTTGGAAATTTCATAGACATTGCCACTATAACAATTAATACTAAAAATAGAACAAAATATATATTTAATGATAATAGTGCGGAACCCTTCTTGCGCGAGTCTGATTCGCACTTGAACGATATTTATCACTAAATTTGTCGAATGTTATATCAATTTTGATAAATTTTATTAGTATTCGTAAAATAATAATACACTCCGCTCTCCACTCTCCGTCTAGATCACATGCGTGAGACATTGCGTGTTGCTAGCGGAACTGAACGCCGCGTTTAGTACAAGACTAAATGAAAATAGTTTTCCAAGTATTTATTATCAATATATGACATTTTTAAACTACATAAAGACATAAACGTTAGCAATATAGATATAATGATTTTTTTTTGCCTAATATACCCTTCACAATGTATCCCGCACATAGCAATGTAGGCGGAAGGAACCTAGTATTAAGACACTCCGTTCTCCGCTTTCCACCTTTCGAGACATTGCGTCTTGAGTGGCGGAACTCAACCACCGTGCTTTGTCTTGTTACCAAGGCTAAGAAAATGAAAATTTATTCATTGTCCCGAGTGAGAATCAAATCCACAACCGTCGTGCTTAGAGCTACACGCTCTGCCGCTGCGCCACGATTGCCACATATTCTATTGACTCTGTGCTCAGAAACGGTAGCTACCTTTATAGCAGCAGTTGCCTTTTTTTTGTCCATGGGAAATGCTTTTACGCAGATCATATATGTGCAGGAAAAATATCTCCTACAAACGGCTGGTACACTGTGGGACTCATCAAAACTCGACACTACCTACTTAAATCTAGCGGAAACCGTCTCCACCGATAAGAGACGCTGCAGGATCGCTCACGCATGCCACTACAGCGCACTATGGGACCGGCGTTTTCCATGTCATAAATTGTTGGGAGAAAAGTTGTGTTACTGAACCTGTTTTGACGGTTTTACATTCTTATATGATAAAGTTATCCGATATAATAGTAAAAAAAAAATTAAAATAAAGTTGTAGCCACATAAAATTACACCCAAACTTTAAACTTGGATAATTTTATATTAACTAGACTTCTCGTATGGAAGTTCAACTTAAGATAAGATGTTTTAATAAGAAATATTTTTTTCTGTTGTCTTATTAAATTGTAGGCCACTTAACAAAAAAAATGTAGACCAAAGCAAAAGCATCCTCCTGTAGTGGTTCCTCTACGGTGAATGGGGTTAGAGATGCGCGTACCGTCTTGTCCCACCCCCTGGTCTGCGACGGCGGAGCGGATCTGCGTTTGCGCGTAACTCACGCGTTCGCGCCGAGGCCTCTTTCCGTGCGATGGCTGATTCGCAAAAAGAGGCAGCAGAGATAGCAGTCACGTTATTATATATATAATTAATACCAAAATTTATAAAAATGATTCTTAATAAGCTTTTGTATGGTTAAGTTAAGTAATCTAATCGTCAACCCAGTAACAAAGGCAAGCTTGTGTATTTCATATAGATAAGTATTAAATAAACAAGTCAATAAATTCGATGAAGATAAAAAAAAATCTTAAAGCCAATGCTTATTTTCATATATATATTAGAAATATTATTATTCTGGGAAGGCATAGCTTGGCGTATTGGTAAAAAGTAGAGGGTCTTCACACTAGCTCCTGTCGGCCTACTCTACTATATGCAGGATAAAATATGACACTGAAAAAATGAAACTCTATGACACTGAAATTGACACTGATTGAAAATAAATTTATTTTTAAACTTGTCTGGATGTTTGTTACTCTGTACAAAGATAGTTGAATTGGATGAAGACGTAACAGTTGCAATCTAGAATAACATAGGATACTCTTATATATGAATAAATTATGTTGTTTAAAGATATGTAATATATATTTTTAATTTTTTAATTTTTTCATTACGCTTTACACACGTGTTCTGTAGCTTTAGTTCGATTATATATATCATTATTAATGCATCAGAATATTGCTTCGGACATTATTTAAGCTATACGTTCATATGTTACTGTATAGAGAAGTTCTATATATAGTTGAATAAAAAAATCTCAATTTAAACTGAAATTAAAACAGGATAATTATGGAATTTTAGTCACTTTATTCGTCGACAATATTTTGTTCTGCCTTCGAAAGCAGAAAAGAAAACTCCATTCACTGTAACTTTTTTTTAGCTTCACACGATATACTATGTAGAGAGACAAAACAGTCCGTTCCTTATTTACCTCGAGTGGCGGAACTCAACGCTGCATTTAGTCTTACCAGAGCGTGGAAATTAATATAATCCATTCCCCCAAATGGGATTTGAACACACAATCGCTTTGACCCGCACACTGCATTACGACCGTCAGAGTAAAACAAAAAAAAACCCTTACTTCCACTAATTGCGGTTACGATATAAATATATTTAACAAAGCTTTCTAAGGTATTATTGTCAAAAGGATCCACTAGCTGAGGCTAGTCTTCAATATAACAGTAAACAGTCGCTCTCATTGTCGACGCAGCCATTGTTGAGATATGAGTTTGAAAATTGAAATTTAATGGAAATATCAAACGGGAACTCGGCGGAGTTCTTTGGTCGTATCTCGTTATAAAGCATCTGAATTGTAATGAATCATTTCGTATTCATTCATTTTGCATGAAGTACCTATATTAAATTTTGTAAATATTATATTTATTAAGTTGCTGGTATCATTATATTTACAGTAGGATGTTTTCACTGTTTTTGACTGACTTGCTGACTGACTGACTTTGTCTATAAGTACATATACAACTCTTCCCATACTTCGTGACTGACAGACTCAATGTCGAAATTACTTACACAAATTGCTTAAACTTTAAATTTGGCATATATGTTACTACAGTATTGTAAGGTGAACGCTAAGAGAGGATTTACCGAAATTCCAACGGGAACGACAAAAAACGGGATTTTATATTAGTTTCACGTAAATAGTAAATAAGTTGTACAGGATGTTAGGCTGTTGTTCTTTTATTGAGATATTATGAATTCATAAGGTATTAAAGATCTGCCTTAGAAGCGCTACGCTCAGTAGGTTTGGCTGTGTTGTCCGTCTGTGAGCCATTTAGTAACGGAAGAGTTTGGTATGAATGTATTGATGTTTTTTTTTTCGTACTAACACTAATATAAAAATTATTTTAAATAATATTTAAATTCTGTAAATAATTCTTCATGTACTCGTACATATAGTCTTCTAAGAAGATGAAACTTTGTTTTTTATAATATAATAAAATATTAAAGATCTGGTAAAAAAGATATATGAAGCAAACGTGAATGGTAGGTAAGGGAAGACCTCGGTTGACCTTCGAAAACACAGCGTCAAAGATACTGGAGGAAGTTCACGTAAAAAGCATGAGAGAAGCAAGCACGCCCCGGAAGGCATGTATGAAGGCACTCCGTTCTCAGTGACTACCCCGCTTCTGATAAAGCGTGAACATATGTATGTATGTATTAAAAATCACATCATTTAACAACAAGAAGAAAAAAAAATACACAAATTTACCTTTAATTTTATATCACAGCTATATATGTATAAATACTTGCGTAAAAAAAGTCCACACAATTAATTCTAAAAGAATGAAAACGTTTCGATTATTTCAATATAATTTTCAACAAACTTCGCATATATTAATAGTCCATAAATTGTTAAAGATAGTAAAAGTGGACAATGTGGACAGTGGACAGTCGATATGAAAATGCTCATTTGTAACGCTTTAAATAAAAATAAGATGGGCTTGTTTGTTTTGTGCTTCCCGATTTATCATTGGTATGTGGTAAGTAGAGATTAAAGAGAGTAGCGAGTACCTGCCAATAGCTAAGTGATAAGTGAAGAAAATCCGCCCTCCACTTTCCGCCCAAGCCATGTTACAGTGTTACAGCTCTATCTAGCTATAATATTAATTTCACACTGTAACAATGGTTGTTGATGTTAGATTTCTATTAACTAAACAAAATAACTAGCTAATTAACATCTAGTTAGTCAGATCTTTCTCATTAGAACCTTCTATTGCGGATAATATTATTTTTAATTTTTGTTTTAATTTTTTTTTTACATGAATCTCATAGAGCTGGCCATGTTTCTAGACGTACTAACGGTTGATGGAGCCGACAAATATTAAAATGGAACTGCGTTTAGTCAAACATATTTTAAGATGTCCAAATCCAGGATGGCTGGCGCTCGATGGGAGGCTTACGTTCATCAGTGGACGGCGAGAGGTTGAAAACCTAAAACTAATAGTGTCTAAGTCAAAATTGCAAAAAAAATAAGGATGTATTCAGACGTCTCTTCATCTGGTATATTGTAAGCGGGTGCTTACAATATACCAGATGACTTTTGGGAGAGGCGACTTCTAGACCCAAATGACGACGTCTTTTTAATAAGAATATGGAAGAGTGCGTAGATAACAGTGCTTAGAGAAGATCTTAGCGATCAGTCCCAATTATCACAGCTCAATTCAAGCTCTCCTATACATGTATTTATTTATGCATTGAGTTCCACTCAACGAAGTGTTGTGACACTATGTTTCGTCTCTAACCTTATATATGTGGAAAAAAACGAAGCTGTTTATTTACTTCTATATGTAATTAGGTTATATAACGATGCGATAATGATTTAATGTGTTATATTGGATTTTTTTTTTTGGTTAAAACATACTTTTCTGTTCACATGTCAAGTAAGTGGTAAATAACTATTACTCTTTAATCATTTATCTTATTTACAGATTAAATATTCTAAATTTAAATCGTGACTTTAATATAAATAATATACCTATTGCATACAAATCTTAAGTATGTGCATTATTGTCTTGATAAAAAAAATATTTAGCTTGTGATCTAAATAACTGTAATATCAAACAATGTTACAATCCATAAAAATAATCATTAAATATAACCGTAAAAATATTTGACGCTGAAAATATTATATAAAAGACCACTCTATTAAAATCAACTATAGTTCTACTTTATAACATTACAAAATGACTTACTGTCTACTATTTCTTCTAGCTGTTGTTACAATGGCAGCAGCTATATCATTTCCTTATCACTCCGAAACAGCCATCAATCAATTTAAGGAATTTGTTGTAAAGCATAACAAATCATATAGCAACGAAATCGAAGAGGCCTTCCGTTTTGGCATGTTCTTAAAGAACTTGGACTTTATCGCTCATTTAAATAAGCATAGTAAACACGCTAGATTCGGTAAGTTGTCCAGTTTTTTTTAAAATTTGTTGCCCTGTTTAGAGTCTATCGTATTATTGTAGTATATATAGTGAGGATACTGAGTCCCAGCTCTGCATTCTGTCTATCGATCGAAGGAATATAGGATACGTTCATATGTACATTTTAATTTATTACTAATGATTACATCATGAAATGCCAACATTTTGTATTTCTTCATGAGCGACAGCTATTATATATAATGTGTTAAAGTAATTTTATTATCTTCACTTTATTTCATAGTAATTTTTTGTCATTATATATATTCAAGGAATAACGATGTTTGCGGATATGGCTCATGAAGAAGTTATCAAGTGGAATACTGGATTAATGCAACCAGGTTTCGGAGACGGTTGCCAACCAAGCTCAGTAGTTGGTGATTTTAATATAACGGACGGTAGTTTCGACTGGCGTGACCAAGGAGTTGTTAGTCCAGTAAGGCAGCAAGGCACTTGTGGATCTTGTTGGGCTTTCAGTGCCATTGGTGCGTTATTTTCTTATTTTAGATTTTGTACAAGAAACCAATCGTTTTTGTTTTGCATTTTATAATGGTACGCATACGAATGTATTTTTAGGAAACGTGGAGAGCATTAATGCTATAAAAACAAAGAATTTGGTTACACTGTCGGAACAACAACTAGTTGATTGTGATACATCTTCAAATGGATGCAGCAATGGTTTTACACAAAATGCTCTTTCGTAAGATATTCACATATTTCTCAAGATTTTATTGACTCCTTATTAGAAATTGATTTTTAAAAAGATCTTAATTTTACAGGTATTTAATATCAAAAGGATCGATGACTGATGCTGACTATCCGTATATTACACAACAGGGAAGCTGTCGATATGACGAATCTAAAGTTTCTGTCAGAATAAATAATTGTTACACACTGAACGTACCGGAAGATGCCCTCGCTCAAAAACTACAGCAAATGGGCCCATTATCTATCGGTAATCTGTGGTTTTATTTATGATTCTTTGATATGTTTGTTGAAATCACAGTGGTAATGTGTAATGGAATATATCCTTTGGTGTACGATTTATACCTACATGGTAATTGCGGCGCGATTTTTGGCTGAATCCTGCTGCTCTTAGCAGAGTAGGCAAAGGGAACTGTACGAAGAAGGAACCTAGTGTTGAGACACTTCGTTCCCACTCAACACACAATGCAGTGATGAGTGGCAGAACTCAATGCTTTGACTAGTTGCCAGAGCGAAAAAAAAACAATTCAATCTCCATGAGTGGGAATCAACCCTACAAACCATCGCGTTTATAGGAAGACACTGCCCCTGCACCACAATGGTGTTAAAAATTTAAAATTTTACTTGTCTAGTAAGGATACACCAGCAGGTAACCTAGTTCAAAGTTTGTTCTAGTTTATAAAAGAAATTATTTATTACTAGCCACCACTGCCTATTTTAATGTACTTGAATTTATTTTTTTAATTTTAAAGTTGTGCATTTTTAAAAATTAAAATTACAGCTATCGATTCCACTAGTCTTCACCACAATTATGATGGTGGAATAATACATGGGGCAGAATGCCAGGGCAGCTCTATTAATCATGCTGTTCTCCTAGTTGGCTATAGCGAAGGTGAATTACGTTTTATTTATATTCCTCTATATTATTGATGAGAAATTTTGTTTAGCTTCTAAGATATTAAGGCATTCCATTCTCCGTTTCTCGCTTTTCAAGATATTGCGTATTAAGTGGCGGATCTCAATGACGCTCTTTGTCTTGTTACAAGAGCAAGGAAAAGGGACATAATTTATTCACCCCAATATGGAATCGAGCTCAAAACCTGTGCCGCTGCGCCACCATGGTTATGATGTACATTTAGCAAAATAAATTTTAGTATATATATATATATATAATTTTATATATAATTTCATCATCAGAGGGCGGTGTGCCGTACTGGCTGGTCAAAAACTCATGGGGCGCAGGATGGGGTGATGGAGGATACTTCAAAATCCAGAGAGGAGTCAACTGTCTTCTGATGGCCAATGGTCCGATAGTAACCGCTGCATAATAAAAACAGATTTGATTTTTTTTATTTGTTTTTAACACTTATGTAATCATATATTTTGTGAAATAAAATGTATAACGTATATATATAGCGTATCGGAGTTTCCATTATTTTGAAATCTACTCTTGCATATATAGATAGCTCAACACTACATGAACTAAAATAAACAAAAACCATAAAAAAATGGTTTACTTTGATAATTATAACAATATATCAATCTCATAAAAGAGATGTTTTTTAAAAGTAGGTAATAATTCTACAATCCTTTAAAATTAATTATTAAAAGATGCTTATTATTTGAAAGTATGACCAGGCTTTGATATTTGGTTAAAAAAAATCATTGCTAGTTCGAATTATCGGATGGATATGGATATAATATGGATCCTAATCATGGAATCAGACTCGTGGCAGATGTTTATAATAATAAATCACAGGTCCAAGAACCATTTTGGATCAGAATGCCTACTGTGTCTCTATACAGTCAAAGTCTTCTTCAAGTCAAAAAAGGTCATATAGGCTCAAAGGCTCTAAAGACAAAAATGGACCTTATTGTGCCCGATTCTTCCCTGAAATGGATATCCATTCTGAGACAGTACACTCTTGGTGGACCCTACTACTATTCTATTATAAGAAAATATTTAAAAAAATATAGATATATATATATATATATATATATATATATATATATATATATATATATATATATATATATATATATATATATATATATATATATATATATATATATATATATATATATATATATATATATATATATATATATATATATCTCAGTTACACAGTTACAGTTGCAGTGCCTTCTTTTTTTTTGAATAATATATACGTAGTTAAGAAACTTTTGTAAAAAGAGAGAAGTCTTAGATGAGAAAGGCTATAAAAGCAATGAAATTATGTAAATCGGGGCAGTTACTTGTAGGCAACGGCACGTGTTGGAAGGAAACTAGAATAGAATTAGGAACTAGTAGAATCTCAGTCCGAAGACTCTCGGAACCTATGGTCTACGTATGTTTCGGTGTTTTTCTTTGAAGAAAACTGTAGCCACTTCTGGTTATTCCTTAAATGTAATGAAATCAGTGAAATATTGTTTTATTTGTTTCATTTATTTTATTGCTTAGACTGTCTTTGGCACTATAATTGGATCTGCCTGATATATATTAATTAGTATATACGGCAAGTAAAATATTGATTGACTTACCAAATTTAGCATTATCACTGTGCTTATTTAGATGATCGATGAAATCCAAGTTTTTCAAGAAAATACCAAATCGAAAGTCTTCCTCAAGTTCATTCTCATAGTTCCTATCGTGTTTTTGGACAAATTCTTTGAATTGGACGATAACGGCGTCAGAGTGATATGGTAATGATTTAGCTGCTGTTGTTGTAATAGCAGCTAATAGAAGTAGTATGGAGGAAACCATTGTTAGATTTGACAGTATTTTTCCTAAAGCCTCGGTTTTTATTAATTTAACAGCTTTAAGTATTATAAATATGTTCGTTTAGTGTTAATTTTATGCGTTATTTACATTTATTTATTTTCAATTATTTTTATTAGCCATGTTTTGGTATTTTTGTAATATTTCCTTCAAATTCCTTTTGGTGGATTTATTTACATATTTTAAGATTTATTTGACAAAATTTTATAATTATTTAGATATTTTTATATATTAAGCATGATAAGTATACATAGAACATGAATGTAACATGATAGTATACATAGAACATGATATCACACATATATATATATATATATATATATATATATATATATATATATATATATATATATATATATATATATATATATATATATATATTGCATACACTCCACAAAGAAGTTATATCTGTCTGTATGACGGTCGTTCCCTTAAAAAGTTGAATAAATAAATAAATTATTTGTCTTTCTATTAATTTATTAACATGTCAGATGCAATTTACGGTTTGTTAGATAGATTTAGAAAACGCATTTAAATGTTCGCAGTTTTGATTACCCGACAAATCTCATAGAAAATGCGGCAAAAGGAAATATAACGATAGAACCCACAAACTACTAATTTTCATTTGCTTGGCGGTAACGTGTATTGAATAACATGGCAATTTCTAGAACCCTCTCATTGGTGACTCTCTTTTGCCAGTTAATGCAAAGTATGTAACGAACGCAACGCATGTGGAAGTTATTGAGTAATAAAAGTAGGTAGGTAGGGGGCTCAAAAAAAGGGGTAGTCAGAGAGATAGGAGCGCTAACCGCTGCGGCCCCTGCATACTTCTTTTAACCTCTTCATACATACTCTCCGGGGGTTCTCATGGTTTTTACGTGATCTTTCTCTAGTACCTTCGACACTGCGATTTTGAAGGTCTACCGAGGTCTCCTCTTACCTCTCTTACCATTGGTACCACTTGCGTCATATACCTTTTTTACCATACTTTTATCACTCATTCTCTCGACGTGCCCAAACCATCTGAGTATGTTCTTCATTATTCTCACTGTGACATCCTCACTGGTACCTACCATTCTGTGTATCTTTTCGTTTCACATTCAGTCTTCAGTCATTCAGTTTCACGGTCAGTTAAAGTGGCTCCGCATATCCTCCAAAGATATCACATTTCCACAGCATTAATATTTTGCCTATGTAATACCCACGCTTGTCTGCCGTACAACAGCGGCGGCATCAGAACTGTATTGTGTAGGGCCAAGCGTCAGCTACTCTGATGTTTCGCCGTCTCGTAAAAGCAACCAGAGCACGGTTAATTCTGTTACCGACTGCAATACACCTTTTCACATCCATTTCATATCTTCTATCTATACTTATCATGCTTAATATATAAAAATATCTAAATAATTATAAAATTTTGTCAAATAAATCTTAAAATATGTAAATAAATCCACCAAAAGGAATTTGAAGGAAATATTACAAAAATAATTGAAAATAAATAAATGTAAATAACGCATACAATTAACACTAAACGAACATATTTATAATACTTAAAACTGTTAAATTAATAAAAACCGAGGCTTTAGGAAAAATACTGTCAAATCTAACAATGGTTTCCTCCATAGTACTTCTATTAGCTGCTATTACAACAACAGCAACTAAATCATTACCATATCACTCTGACGCCGTTATCGCCCAATTCAAAGAATTTGTCCAAAAACACGATAGGAACTATGAGAATGAACTTGAGGAAGCCTTTCGATTTGGTATTTTCTTGAAAAACTTGGATTTCATCGATCATCTAAATAAGCACAGTGATAATGCTAAATTTGGTAAGTCAATCAATATTTTACTTGCCGTATTTACTAATTAATATATATCAGGCAGATCCAATTATAGTGCCAAAGACAGTCTAAGCAATAAAATGAATGAAACAAATAAAACAATATTTCACTGATTTCATTACATTTAAGGAATAACACGATTTGCGGATATGACTCACGAAGAAATTACGATGTGGAATACTGGATTGATAACGCCAGAGTTAGGACAGGGTTGTCAAGAAAGCTCAGATGTAGGTGATCTTAACGTTACTGACACTCAATTCGATTGGCGTTCCAGAGGAGTTGTTACTCCTGTGAAAGATCAAGCAATATGTGGATCTTGTTGGGCATTCAGTGTGATCGGTAAAATATTTACTATAATTATAAAAAATCTAATATATGTTTATAATATGATTTTGGTATTATAGCAGTTATTATGATGTAATATTAATTTGGAATATATTCACAGGAAATGTGGAAAGTGTTCATGCTATAAAGAGCGACAGTGTAGTATCACTTTCCGAGCAACAATTAGTAGATTGTGAACCTAAATCGTTTGGGTGTCAAGGAGGATTTCCACTAGACGGTTTTATGTAAGATTTCCATAAATATTTTTCGTTTGTTGTGTGGTTTTGTACTTAAAATTATTTTTTTCAGCTATTTAAAGTCAAAAGGATCTATATCTGAAGCTTCTTATCCATATCGTGCTCAAACCCGAAATTGTGAATATGATCAGTCTAAAGTTTCTGTTGTAATAAAAGATTGCTATGTATTAAAAGTAAATGAAAGTGCTTTTGCTCAGAAAGTGCAGCAAATGGGCCCATTATCTATAGGTAAATTGTATTCTTAATGATTATCATGAAATGGCGCATCTGAAATGTGCTTAATAATCGCTAGTGTTGTGGCAAGAAATGGCTCGAAGAAAGTTAAAGTAATCCATTATAAGGATACTCCACTCTGCCCTCTCCAGCAAATTTTAAAATATCTCTTATTGAGTAGCGAGATCCAATGCCAAAAAAAAAGGAAAAATAGCCAATTTGCTTTTACCCCAGTGAGTGTGTACAAACGTTTTTCCATTATACCAAATCAATTCAAATCAAAATATTCTTTATTCAAATGGGCAATTAACATAAGTGTCAGTACTGTCAGTCCTGCTAGAAGCTCACCTGGCGCGAAACTCAACAGCTGCTCTTTTTTAATATAATTTTACAATATATTTACAACTGTGGTTAGCTTCCCTAATGAGCATCAACAGTACTTAACTCCACTTACTAGCATCCGTATAAATTTCTTGGATTGAATAATATACTTTCCCTAATACTATGTTTTTAACCTTTATCTTTAAATTGTTGGAAAGGTAAATGAAATACTTAATTTTTCTAATTTTTTTAATTAATTCTACATGCGTATACCTTGGGACATAAGCGACTTATTTACCTTATGAAGCCGAAAACTAGGTGTAATCAGCTTATATTTACATCTTTACCACAATATAATATATAATATAAATTTTGTAATTTTTGTAAAAAGAAAATTTTCTAGTTTCTAAAGGCCTGTGTAAAATCTGAAACAACACTTTATGTTTACAGGCATTGATGGAGTCGGTTTGTTTAATTATGACACTGGTATTATTACTGGCGGTAACTGCCAGGGTGGTGTTCTTAATCATGCTGTTCTTCTAGTAGGCTACGGTGAAGGTAATTGCGACTGTATCTATATTGAGTTCAATTATATTACAAGACCCTACTAGACCCTAGACGTCTAATTTATGAGCGCATCACTAATATTTAATACGTCTGTGTGCGTTTCTTTTACCTAGAAAATGGCGTGCCATACTGGATCGTCAAAAACTCATGGGGCATACAATGGGGTGAACAGGGATACTTCAGAATGCAAAGAGGAGTTAATTGTCTTACCTTCGCCGATAGACCACCAGTGACCGCTGTATAAAACAGACTATTTGATTCTCATGTTCTTGCCTCATTGTTATGCTTATATGATGTATAATTTGGTATAGTAATATAAAATCTACTAAAAGTTAATGATTTTTATTTTGTTTATTCTACACGTCTCCTGGTTTTTATGTTATTATTCACATCACCTACTGCGGCAAATTGGAATTATATGTGTAAAATCTCTTCTCTTTCTCATTTTTCCTTACCGTAAGAGTTCGTAAGCGGAGATCCTTGAAACCTATTAACGTAGGCAGATAATATATTAAGAAGATTTGAAAAATTAATTCCTGATGTAAGTAGATGTCAAAACACTAAAGCTTTATTACATTTTTAACATTTACTAAAGGCCAGTTTCATTTTAGCAACATCCACATATAGCACAATTTGTAAGCTATAAGTTGTAATTTGATCAAGTGAGTTCCATTGGGTTTTTTTATTCATCGCACGTGACTCCCAAGACCGCCAATTAAATATATTTATTTATCTAATAAATAAGTCACCAACAAGATATATGTCATTTGCGAAGGCATTTAATGATTATTAATAATTAACATGTTAAAATCTAGTTAACTTAGCTTAACTTTACTAAAACTACGACTACTAGATCCGATGTTAGAACCAAAAGTTTCACTAGCAATTTTTTTTTTTTTAAACATTCGTTTTACACCGTTACCGTTAATCTGATTTTTAGCAATAGCATTTAAGCGCGGTAACACCCCTGTCAGACCAACGTATTATTTATATTAAATAATTGTTACACATCTGATCATCGTAGCCTAAGTAAATATATAAAGAAGGACAAATATATAATGAATAATATGCTAATTAAATGTAACACTGCATGCTTAATATAATAACGTTAAAAAAATTAAGATGTAATTAAGATAAAATGGCCCGGACGCCAAAGGTCTGTAGTGAACAAACAAAAGATACAATTAAAAAAAAGAAAAAAAAAAGGAAACTAACGAAATAAGATTAAATAAAATATTTACACTGATTGTCATAGAACAGTGTTTTGACACTAGGTTCCCTCTATCTATCATGCTATATTCAGGATATAGCGTATAGCTAAATATGTATATATATTTAATTGAATACCCAGTACTTACAAGTTATCAAACTAATTATTTAAAAGATAAACTACTTAAGTTGGTTTTATATATTAACATTTAGAAAGCATTTAAATCGAACTGAAATACTGTTGGTCCATATAACTATGCACATTGGTTGGAAGAATTAAAGCGTCTCGAGCGTTCTCAAATATTGACAATACGCTTATCAAATCGCCACTTTGAGTCTGTTTTAGACTCAAAGTTCACACTCCATGATTTCTCCAAGACTCCAAGATATACATGTGACTTCATGTTATTTAATAAGCTAGATCTATGGATTGAACTGTGACTTCTCTAAACCGGACAAAAATATATTTGCTTGAGTCCTTATTGTCATGCCATTATTAGCACCATATGGTGAAACTATTTAAGTCAACCTACAAAAATTATAAGTCATTATTATTCCGTATGCTTCTAGATATCTTTGCGCTTAAATAGTAGTCGGTATATAAAAAGTCGCTACAAAGGTCATTTTTAAAAAGAATAAAAAGAGTACAGGGCCTAATATAGAACCTTAAGGAACTCTGGAATATACAAAAATGGAGCTGACATTTTACAACTGACGTTCTATTAGAAATACATTCACTTATTGACAAGTAAACCCATATAATATTGATAGATTTTTCATAAGGATTTGGTGAGATAGCTGAGAAAATTGCTTACTAAAGTCTCATATACTTCATATAAAGTAGTATATAGTAATATTCCACGGTTTGTCCAAAATCTGGCGTAACCGACAATTTCTCCATAAAATTAAAGTACAGTAAAGTTCTTCGATATTTAAAAAATATAATATATTCGATATTTAAAATATCGAAGAAAAAAACTTCATTCGATATGTTACTTGTATATAAAAATCATGTTAGTATTGTAGGATAAGCATATTTTAATTATTACTATATAATTTAATCTTGGTTTAATGTAATACCTACTTATAAATAGAAAATACTATGTATAAGTTAAAAAAAAAGAATCGAACACATTATTATTATTTGTCATATAATAAAAGGACAAGCAAAGAGAATACCATTTTCCGTTTTGCGCTTTCATTCAATTTGGAATAATATTGTATGTGTGTAGTTTTTAAATACATATGCAAATATATATTAGGATACAAAAGTCAATTCTGTTCACATATCTATACCAGAAGATGCTAAAATATCTGTATACGAATATTACATAAGTGTAAATTCAGGAGTATCGATAATGAAAATCCAACCAACCCATATTCAAATACTGAACGTAGAAGAAGAAACAATGTATGTTTTGTAAAGTAATATAATATATTCTACAATTATAATAGTAAAATATAATAATATCTTCTAAAATATATGCCCATATATTTAAGAAGATATTATATTTTATATTTCTTTGAAGTAACCTTATACATTAACCATATTTAACATTTTGAAATGAAATTATTTAAATCGTAATAAAAAACTATATGGAATTTTAAGGAAGAATTATGGAAACACTCAAAAAATCACAAATATTTCATTTCAAATAAAAATAACTTTATTCTAAGCAATGTAAATTGCACATTAAACATACATATTTAAAATACTCGAGGCTGGTAATTCAATAAAAACGGATGTTGCAGGAGTTGTTAGTATAGTCAAATCTAACAATGGCATCCAACGTAGTACTTCTATTAGCTGCCATTGCAACAGCGGCAGCTAAGTCACTACCATATCACTCTGACGCCGTCATCGTCCAATTCAAAGAATTTGTTGAAACACACGGTAGGAACTATGAGAATGAACTTGAGGAAGCCTTTAGATTTGGTATTTTCTTGAAAAACTTGGATTTCATCGATCATCTAAATAAGCACAGTGATAATGCTAAATTTGGTAAGTCAGTCAATATTTTACTTGCCGTATATACTAATTAATATATATCAGATTGTGTTAATCACCGACAAATAAATAATGTAATCTAAGACTACATTAAATCTTCACGTTTTAAAATAACATCACTTATTTTACTATGTTTCAGGAATAACACGTTTCGCGGATATGACTCACGAAGAAATTAGGATGTGGAATACTGGACTGATAACGCCAGACTTAGGACAAGGTTGTCAGTCAACCTCGTATGTAGGTGATCTTAACGTGACTGACGCTCAATTTGATTGGCGTTCTAAAGGAGTTGTTACACCTGTGAAAGATCAAGGACAGTGTGGATCTTGTTGGGCATTCAGTACAACCGGTAAGTGAGTGGTGGGTGTTACAAAAACGCTAAAAAAAATATTGTTCATATTATTCTAGTAGTATGGCAGTTGTCATTGTTACATTTAAAACGTATTCTCAGGAAATGTGGAAGGTGTTCATGCTATGAAAACCGGCAGCTTAGTGTCACTATCCGAGCAACAATTAGTAGATTGTGATACTTCATCATCTGGGTGTAAAGGAGGCTTCCCACAAAATGCTCTTGCGTAAGATTTTCACATATGTATATATATTGCTTTTGTTCGTTGCATTGTTTATATTCATGTTGGATTGGATGGATTATATTGATGTATTATTTTCAGCTACTTGATGTCGAAAGGTTCCATATCCGAAAATAGTTATCCATATAGTGCTCAAGTCCAGGGATGTAGATATGACCCATCTCAAGTCTCTGTCAAAATTAGTAATTGCTACTTACTAAACGTACAGGAAAGTGCTTTTGCTCAGAAATTGCAGCAAATGGGCCCGCTGTCTATAGGTAAATTGCATTTTTAATTATTACTGCATCAATAATGTATTGCAGTAATCACAATTGTTGTGACCATAAAGTTAAGAATTTCAATATTATTACTCAATTTTCGTACTCTGGTTTCGGTTTGAACCTATCCTACTGAAGCCACAATTATAAAGTTTTAGCTTCAAAAGACCTGTGTACAATTTGTAATAACATTTAAATTTATTTACAGTCCTCGATGCATCCCTTCTTTCAAATTATAACGGTGGTGTAATCTCCGGTAATCAATGCCAGGGTAGCGCTATTGATCACGCTGTACTTTTAGTAGGCTACGGTGAAGGTAGGTGTGACTTTAACTACTAACATATAATATTTGTTCTGTTCTGTTCTGTTCTTAAATAATGACGTCTCAAACGTGCCATATTGAGCACAATATCTAATATTTCTATGTGAAAATTGTACTCATAAGTGAATTGATACAGATAGTTTTTTTCTTGTAAATAAACACGGTATAATATGATATTAAAACATACGCTTAAATAAAAAAAACACTGATTTTTTGCTAATTTTTTTAAACATTTTTTTTTCAAGAGGGCGGCATGCCGTACTGGATCGTCAAAAACTCATGGGGCGCGGGATGGGGTGAACAGGGATACTTCAGACTGCAAAGAGGAGTTAACTGTCTTATCCTTGCCGACAACGCGCCAGTGACCGCTGCATAAAAGAGGCTATTTCATTTTAATTTCGTTCTCGCTTCATTGTTGTGTTTAAGTGTTTAAATGATAGACACTTATGTAAAATAACATTAAATCTATGGAAACTTAATGTTGTTTTTTTTCATTATTATTCCCATATATATCCATCTGCCGTAATTTAGTGATATACGTATTTTTTTCCACTGTCATAGGAGCTACGAGAAATCTCTTAGTAGGTAATTTTCTACACTATACAAAAACATATACCTACTTAGATATCTACTTTAGAAAATAAAAAAAATACTTGAGATATTTTGCACAACCGATTTTTTAAAAGACTCATTGAAAGAAGTAAAATAAACTTAGAATAATAATTTTATTAAATAATAAAACCTATTTTAAGCAATTTTTAAAGTTCTTTGTTTTTTACTTGATTGAAATAAGCATACAAGTTCCATCAGATCTTCTTATATAAATATAATATAATCTAGAAATGTTTCGCTTCGCTCGCATGAGCTGTACTTTTATAAATACGAGTATTATGTTATTTCAAAATTTGTTGGGTTAGGTTAGTATATTAGTAAGTATATAAGATATATTAGGTTATTATATAAGATATATTATAGGTTAGTATATAAGATATATTAATCACATAAGTTCTCTTGAATGTCGTCTTTTAGAGAAAAGGAAAACCACATTAGAAAACAATGTGTAAATATCGTCAATAAGTTCTATACTACTAAAGCCACTGACACACTGAGAGAAAATAGAAGAGTGTTAATATACACAATATTATTATTATTTATTGTTTTATTCTTAATTAAAAACGTAGACCATCCATACAAATTAAATAAAATTACAAAATTCAAATACTTTAGTATTTTTACTTTTGCAAATGTAAAATAAATCAATCAGAAGCTTTACGTAACATTATTAAGGAAGAAGATAGTAGAAGATATATATATATATATATATATATATATATATATATATATATATATATATATATATATATATATATATATATATATATATATATAATATAAAATTATTTATTTATTTTTATAATTAAAAATAAATAATATTTTAGTATCTGTTTCTAAAAGTATATTCTGTATAAAAAAGATATTTTAGGTAATTACAGGTGTCAAATACCTTAATTTTTCTATTATATTTTGACTTGGTTTTGATAATCGTACATTAGGACGTTTCCGAAATGACTTTCTATGGATGTATATTAATTTCATTTAAAATTTACTTTATATATATATATATATATATATATATATATATATATATATATATATATATATATATATATATATATATATATATATATATATATATATATATATATATATATATATATATATATATATATTTGATAACAACGTTACAAAACATGTTAGTTGTAGTCTTTTATATGTTTTCTTTTATCAATTAAATCAAGATTTAACACATTTAATTGCTAGCAAAGCCAATTCTGCACCTTGCTGATTTTAAGCCATGTATATATAGACTATGAGTTATTTTCATTGATGTTAATTTTTGCAAATTATATTCGCTAAAAACGCTCCTTATATTGGAAATATATATATATATATACGTATGCACATATGTGTAATTTTTAAGCGAGTGGCAGATGAGGCGGCCATTGCAAATTATTTTAAGCCTATAATAACTTATGCAGATAAGTACCTGTTGTAAGAAAAGATGTCTTAATAACGTAGACAAAATAAAATAAAATTCTCCTGCAAAATGCAAATACAATTTTTCTCTAGTAAAAGTGGCTACAAATTGTACAACATGTACAGGGAATCGTAGTATTATAGAAATTAAAATTTATTAAGGAATTAGTCGACGGATAGCAGATCATTGATCAGATGGTGAAGGAAAAAATAAAAATGTAGCTGAATGTAGCTATTTGTTATGTCAAATATAGCTGTGTGAGATTTTTGTTATTTGTATAGTAGTTTGTAAATTAATTGTCATTCAGGGGCGGAGGTTAGTGAGAAAAGCGACCAGGAGTTGTTGAGGAATCCCCTGCACATAGTGCGAAGAAAATTAAAGTAAAAATTATTCTCTCGAAAATCAAACTCGTAACTGTCACGATTATAAGCAAACACTATGCCACTGCGCCACAATAGCCCCTACTTTTTAATATATTAACAAGTAGGTACTATTTTTGAAAATTGTATTTATTACCTGATTCCCGCACGTCGTGAAAAAAAAATATCATTTTATAGCTTTCGCTGACAAAAATTTTGAAGATTATGTATATATACTATGTATAATAAAACAGTAAAAAAAAATAAATAGTAACATATATATGAATATACTCGTATTTACAAAATATGATCGATGCTCTTGTATTAACTCCAATATAATATGCATTTGTTTTCTCATTATTTTCTCTCTAATCAGTTTGCCTTTAAAACATTTTATATGCAATAATTTATATGGGCGGTACAACTCGCGCGTGTTATCGAAATCGGTAGAAATCGTTTTTTCCAAAAAATTGTTACTCCACAGCCTGTTATATCTTCTAGTGACATCGGATCAGAAAAGATCAGAAAAAAATTCATCAGAATCGGTTCTGCTGTTACAGAGATTAGATCGAACAAACGAAAATAAACGAAAATTTAGTAAAATGTAAATAACTATATGCTCTTCAAAAAACTCAGTTATTATGAAATCACACACAGACACTCCGATTTTATTTATATGTAAAGATATATAGATAATGTAGTCATGCTTCTGTGAAGGAGAGGTGGAGAAGTTACTTCTTGGAGCTGCTGAATACTCAGCACCCGGGTAGTATTCCGTCTGAACCACCTCCTAACCTGGGACTTATTGCTCCAATAACCCTTGATGAAACTCGGAATTGTCTTCGACGCATGAAGAACGGCAAGGCGGTGGGACCTGACGATATTCCGATCGAAGCGTGGAAATCGTTAGGCTCTCGTGGTGTGCTCATGCTTACTGATCTTTATAACCGCATTTTGAACACTGGGACGATGCCACATCAATGGCGGCACAGTTTTATTACCCCTATTTACAAAGGAAGGGGCAGTGTTCAAGATTGCGGTAGTTATAGGGGCATTAAGATTATGAGTCACACCATGAAGCTCTTTGAGCGCGTGATTGCCCTCAGGCTCCGCCGAGAGTGTACTGTCTCTGAGTGTCAATATGGATTTCAGCTAGGATCAGGCACTACGGACGCCATTTTTGCCCTCAGAATTTTGATGGAGGCACACAGGGAAAAGAGGAGAGCTCTGCATGTGGCATTCTTAGACCTGCAGAAGGCCTTTGACTGTGTGCCACGTCAGTGTATCTGGTGGGCACTGCGATCTAAAGGGATCCCTGAATCCTATGTTGCTATTATCAGAGACATGTACAACGACTCTGTTTCTACAGTTAGGACCGCTGTTGGCGATACCAAACCCTTCCCAATTACAGTAGGGGTTCACCAAGGCTCAGCTCTTAGTCCACTTTTGTTTAATGTAGTGCTAGATACTGTCACGGCTCACATCCAGGACCAGCCTCCATGGCTGATGATGTATGCCGATGACATAGTACTCATTGATGAGAACCGACTGATGCTGGAGCGTAAAGTGAATGCCTGGAAGGGTGCGCTTGAGAACGGTGGTCTTAAACTGAATGTGTCAAAGACCGAGTACATGGCTTGCGGGAACCCAGACTCGAGCACCATCCACATCGGGCCTGAGCCAGCCGTTAAGTCGGAGAAGTTCAGGTACCTTGGATCCATTATGCACGAGTCCGGAGGCATCGACTACGATGTCCACGCCCGGGTTAGCGCTGCTTGGGCCAAATGGCGGGAGGTCACTGGTGTGGTCTGCGATCGCAGAATACCGCCCAAACTCAAGGGGCTGATATACAAGAGCATGATCCGACCAGTTCTTCTATACGGCAGCGAATGTTGGCCAGCATTATCTCGGCACACTCAGGAGCTTCACGTAACGGAGATGAAGATGCTGAGGTGGATGTGTGGCGTTACTCGGGCTGACCGCATACGCAACACATTCATTCGGGGTAGTCTTGGGGTCCGTGACGTAGCGGATAAGCTCCAAGAGCGTCGTCTGAGATGGTATGGCCACGTTTTGCGCCGGCCTAAGAACTACGTCGGAAGAAAATACCTTGATATGTCTGTCCCTGGAGTAAGACCCCCCGGACGCCCAAGGAAGCGATGGCTGGACGTCGTGACGCACGACATGAGAGCCAATGGACTAACCACTGAGGATGCTCAAGACCGTGCAAAGAGGAGTAGACTAAGTAGGAAAGCAGACCCTGGCAATAGGCTGGGATAATGCTAAGTGGAAGAAGAAGAAGAAGAAGTAAAGATATATAGATAATGTAGCGATATGATGCTACTTTAACAAAAAATGATTAAGTATGATAAGCATTTTTCATTGACATATAAAAATAAAGGATCAGAATAAAAAAAATAAAGGAAGAGAATCTGCCAGACTAAAACAAATAATAAAATGGCACATACAAAAATCTAAGATGGAAAATAAAATCATTTTCATTATCATCATCATGACAATAAAGAAAGATAACAGTCCATCAGTTAAACAGCGATTACCTATTATTGAATTGATTGTGAATTCATTTTCCACTCAGGGGAATTGTATTTATATTTTTTTTATAACTCCACTTTAGTAAGAAAAAACATAGCGTCAAATTATCACTCACTATGTAATTTGGATAAAACTAAGATATAGTGTCCTGACACTGGGCTCTCATTGTCCACATGCTTAACTTTAAGTTTAAATTTAAACAGATGGTAAATGACAAGTATGGCAAGGGTCACTTATCCACGCAAATATATTTAAGGGCAGCAACTTTAAACTACTTTAAATAATATCAGGTAAGACACACTCTTACTAATTCGATCATCAAATGATTTTGTCCTATAACAAATAAAATGTAAATAAAAATCACCTATAAATTAAAAAACAACAAATGTAATAATATCTTCACTAAATAAAAATATTTAAACAATTTCACATTCAATACATTTTATAATTAAATTTGAAAAAAAAAATGTTAAAATTCCACCATAATGGCTAATAAAAGGAGTAATTTGAATTCTCTAACAGATTAAAGTGTATAAAAAGGTGTGATTGATTTTTAAGCTACGATTGAAGCCAGTGTAACGTAAGCCATGTTGACTCGTGTGCTGTTCTTACTAGCCGCTATTGTTGCAATAACATTAGCTAAGTCTTTGCCTAATGACTCAAAGCTGAAGTCTCAGTTTGAAGAATTTATTAAACAACACGATAAGCAATATGCTAATGATATTGAAAAAGCAATGAGGTTCGGGATGTTTGTGAAGAATTTAGATTTTATTGATCATTTAAACAAACATAGTGAAAAAGCAACATTCGGTAAGTTTGGAGTGTTCGTTATTACTGGTACTGAATTAGTACTCATTTTGTTCAATATATTCAAAAGGTAAATTAGGTACATTTAGTTTTAATTTTGTTCTTTTTTTAATTTCACATCGTATCCCGCTCATTGCAGGGTAGGCAAAGAGGTATCTGCTCCCAGCTTTCTGCCCAAGACATTGTACTTTTACGTTTTGCCTATTGTACGTTTTGCCTACTCTACTTAAGGCGTGTGATATGTACATAAAGTAAAAGAATTAATAAATTCTGTTACCAACAGCCTACAGTATCTGGTACATAAAATTTAATTTTAGGAATCACACAATTCGCTGATATAACCAACGAAGAATTTACAAAGTGGTATACTGGATATATACAAGGCGACGACAATGACACCTGTAAGACAATCACAGACGTTGGTAACATCACTACTGATACGGAATTCGACTGGCGTAAAAAAGGGGTAGTTTCCAAAGTCAAGAACCAAGGAAATTGTGGATCGTGTTGGGCGTTCAGTGCAACTGGTAAATATGATTTGTTGCAAATAAAACTTATGAATTTGCAGAAATACCTTAAAATGCTTAAATATTCAAATTGCATAATTTTCAGGAAACATGGAAGGTGTTAATGCTTTAAAGTCAGGCAAGCTAGTGGAATTGTCAGAACAACAATTGGTTGATTGTGACAAAAAATCAAACGGGTGCAACGGAGGGCTTATGACATTAGCTTTATCGTAAGATATTTCTAAATTCTATTTATAAATTTGTTACATAGCAGCATATAACATACGAGTATACATAGTTCAATTTTTATGCTCCCAAGCCCGCTCAATGGCCACAAGCCGAGGCCAATAGTATTAATAGCATTGAAAAAATAATTTTGCTTCTGTCCAATAGTCTTTGATTAGTAACGTTATACTATTTAAGAAATATACGAAGTGTAGCTCACTTCTCTTGTAGCTAACATTTATTTATTGTTATTGTACTGGCATAAGTTTCGTCACGCCCTTAAAAATTAGGCAAAACTTATACAAATTAATTTCTTGTAATTCTTTGGTAGACAAAACGCGGCATTGAGTTGAATAGGGAACAGAATGTCTTAACACTAGGTGTCTCTGTGTCTATAGACAAGTATAACTGCTATATTATGTGAGTATAAATGTGTAATACTGATCAAAAATCATTTCAGGTATCTAAAAACTCAAGGAGCTTTATCTGAAGCTGACTATCCGTACAAGGGACGTGATGACGACTGTAAATTCGATAAATCTAAGGTTGTTGTAACACCAAAAGATTGTCATATACTAAAAGTAAAGGAAGATGATTATGCGCAGAAACTGCAGGAAATGGGTCCACTGTCTATAGGTGAATTAAATTATAAGTGTATATGTAATCATTTTTAGATGTAATCGTAAAGCTAAGTATTTCAAATTCAAAATTCGAATATTTTATTTTCGCATACAACACAATGCTTTTCCCCATCTTCTCTTCATCTAAATCTTGTCCCAAATTAAACTGTCGATAAGTCGATGCTAGTTTACTAGTTCCCAGTGCTAGTTTACGTTTGTAATGTTATAAAAAACTAATATTATTTTTAATTTTAGCGATTGATGCCATTCCTCTTACGAAGTATAATGGTGGTATAATATCTAGTCACCACTGCAAGGGAACATACCTAAATCACGGCGTACTTCTAGTTGGCTTTGGTGAAGGTAATTTAATGTTTAAATGTATTTTTATTTTCTTTCGTTTTGTCGTACAAAATAATTTTAATTTGATATATTTTATTTTGTTTATGGACCGATTAAAATAAAACAAACTCTAAATGTCGAGGGTAATTTACCATAATACAGAGGTAAAAATTACATTTCAATCGGTTTAGCTGTTGACGAAATAAGCGTACACAAATGGACAGACAAACAGACAAAAAATATTATTTGGATTCTATTACATTAGTAAATTAAAAAACACCAATTATATATTTAATTAATATATGTTCCATGTACAGACAGCGACGATAGATAAAAAACAAGAAATATGTGAACTTTAGGCTGCCAAGCCCAAATGTTTAAGTATGTCTTTATATCAGAGACAGTATCTAAAAACGATCAAAATTAAATACGGTTCAGTTAGTTAGTTAGTCACTATTGTTTTTGTACAAGATATTTTTTTACATTGTTTTCTTTTTTTTAATAATTTTTTATCTGTGTTCAGAGAAAGGCACCAAGTACTGGATAGTGAAGAACTCATGGGGCAGACAATGGGGTGAAAAAGGATACTTCAGGATGGAAAGAGGGATCAACTGTCTCCTCGTCACAAACGATCCACCAGTCACTGCCGTGTTGTAAATGATTTTGCCATTTGTTTTATCGAATGAAAATTTAATTAATGAGAAATAAAGATTTAAATCTTGAAATTAAGTTTCTTATTTTATTTTTCAATATTGGTATTAATTAATAAAGATAATAAATATGCGCTTGAAGTAACGGTAGTTGAAACATTTCTCATTAAAAGATCTCGGCCTGTCTAGAACTGTCATCGATTAATTTTTAGAACGTATATCCTTGGGAGGCGGTACTAGTAGAGTCATTTTGAATTAGTGTTAACGTGCATATTAAAGAAGCATCTTAAATCTGTACTTTGGTTGCAAGTACCAGGCCTTGATCCCCTCGACATACAGTGCAATAGACCTAGCACCCACGCTGTGAATCTATGGAATGCCACGTGATTTCTTCCCTGATTTGTAAAACTTAACAAATAAAAAAACGTCACAAAATATAAAGCTTGACGTACCAAGAATCCATAGCAAGCATCCAATTCTAGCAATTAAGAATTCAATATTTTCTTGAACACAAAAGATAAGAAGTTAAGCAATAATGTTGTTGCTTTCAATTAATAATAATAAAAAAAAATTATTAACTTCGATTGTTTCATTGAATTCGGTCCTTTAAGGGCTCATAGGAGCTTTCCTTTTTGGGGATTACTTAAGTATTTTACTTAAGTTGAGTTAGTAAAATTTAGATGGCTTAAAATCCAAAACTGCTGTAGAACCTATACTGCTGTAGAAACCATTCTTATATAGAATATTCGTGAGCAAATTGGATAAAATCATTGGAGAATCTTAAAAACTCACTGGTCAATCAAACTGACTCTGCGTAATAGCGTAGTTTATTGAGTGGTAATAGGAGGGTTACGCAGAAAAAATATATTAGCTGTAATATAAATATATAAATTTGTAAGTTTAAAAGTATATGGATCAAGTGTTCTCTGTCCTGTTCAAGTGTTCTGTTTTGTTAATTTTATTTAAATAAAAATAACAATTTTGCTTAACCTTTTTTGATTCACTTTCCATCTTGCCGAGTCGCGGTCTCACTCAATAACCTAAATATTTTAATTTTAAGAGGCATTTATCTTTAATTTTAGCGATTGAGGCTCAGTCTCCGATGGCTTATTACGAAGGTATACTATCAAGTAATGATTGTGAAGGCACGACTCTCAATTACGGAGTACTTTTAGTTGGTTTTGGTGAAGATAATTTGACTTTTTTTTGACCTATGTTATGATTAGTCTGAAGTTTTTGCTATAAATGATTAAACTGAAGAGATCTATCTCGCTAAAATATAGTTTTCAATTAAAGTTAAGTAATATAGTTTTCAATTAATGTATTTAGAAAATGGCACAAATTACTTGATAGTAAAGTGTTCATGAGGCGAAGACTGGGGCGATTTACAGCTTTAGGATGGAAAGAGGAGTTAACTGTCTCGCTGTCACGGACACTCCACCAGTACCTGCTGTGCTGTAAATGTATATGACTTATAATTTTTTTTTAATAATTTCTAAAGAAGCAATAAATGTACAGAGTATATTTTTGTGTGTCACTATCGACATCGTCTCTCTTGCTTTAGTCACTTTATTCATCGTCAGAGGATCTTACAATTGGGTGCCAATCCTTGTGTATTTCATTTGACTTTTCTCCAGTATCACCGAGATTTTATTTTCAAAGCATCAATACGCCTCGATCCACTTTCGCGTCTTCCACTTCTGTTTTATTTTTATTATTATATATATTTCTTATACTTGTTTCTCTAAATACACTTACTTTGCCTTCTTTCATCTTTACCAAATACTCGAATCTCAATTTCCAATTTTAGAATAGTGATCGATGTAACTCGCATTCTGATAATGCTATATATATGAAGCGTCTGTGTACAATTGGTAATTAATTTTCACTTTCATATTGCTTTCAAATTCATTCGATCAACCTCTTGTCGTAAAGCCGTTGGATCCTCCTGAGCGTTGCTCTTTAAATCTTCATCTATATCTTTCTCTAGCTTTCGTGTTTTATTGAGTGTTTTTTTGACACGCTCTTAAGCAGTTACAAATCTTTGTATCTGGTTCAATCACATATCTAGAATTCTGCCAGTACACTTTTATATATTTCCATTTCGTGTTTTTAAATTAACTTTTTGGAAATAGTTTCTGCTTTCATACTCGTATCAAGTTTCAGTTATATTATCGACAGACAGCCGACAGCTGGAGCATGCTTACAGCAAAGGAGTGGAAATGTTAGAGATTTATCAAGTTCAAATTATCACTCAATATGTAATTTGAGTGAAACGAGACCATAGTGTTCTGACACCATTTCCCAACCAGAGTCAGAGTCAGAGACAACCAGAGTTCTCATTGTCCATATGCTTAAAGTTTAACTTTAAGTTTAAATTTAAACAGGTGGTAAATGACAAGTAGCATGGCATATGTTAGAAATCCATCAAATATAGTTGCGGGCGGCAAGTATTTTAAATAATATCAGGTAAGATACACTGTTTTACTAATTCGATTATCAAATGATTTTGTAATATAAGAAAAATAAATGTAAATTAAAATCAGGAAATGTAATAATATCTTTACTAATTTAAAATATTTAAACAATGTCACATTCAAATACATTTTGTAAATGAAAAAAATGTTAAAATGCCACCTTAATGGTTAATAAATAGTAATTTGAATTCTCAAACAGATTAAAAGTATAAAAAGGTGTGATTGATTTTTAAGCTACGATTGAAGCCAACCGTAACCATGTTGACTCGTGTGCTGTTCTTACTAGCCGCTATTGTTACAATAACATTAGCTAAGTCTTTGCCTAATGACTCAAAGCTGAAGTCTCAGTTTGAAGAATTTATTAAACAACACGATAAGAAATATGCTAATGATATTGAAAAAGCAATGAGGTTCGGGATGTTCGTGAAGAATTTAGATTTTATTGATCATTTAAACAAACATAGTGAAAAAGCAACATTCGGTAAGTTTGGAGTGTTCGTTATTACTGGTACTGAATTAGTCGTGATTTTGTCCAATTTACTCAACTTAAGGCGGGAGCCTACAGTATCTAGTACATGTAATTCTCTAATAAAAAAATAATTTTTATTATTTATTTTTATTATTATTTAATTATTTTTATTATATAAAAATAAATTTAATTGTAGGAATCACACAATTCGCTGATATAACCAACGAAGAATTTACAAAATGGTATACTGGATACATACAAGGCGACGACAATGGCACTTGTAAGACAATCACAGACGTTGGTAACATCACTACCGATACGGAATTCGACTGGCGTAAAAAAGGGGTAGTTTCTCAAGTGAAGGACCAAGGATATTGTGGATCGTGTTGGGCGTTCAGTGCAACTGGTAAATATGATTTGTTGCAAATAAAACTTATGAATTTGCAGAAATACCTTAATATGCTTAAATATTCAAATTGCATAATTTTCAGGAAACATGGAAGGTGTTAATGCTTTAAAGTCAGGCAAGCTAGTGGAATTGTCAGAACAACAATTGGTTGATTGTGACAAAAAATCAAACGGGTGCAACGGAGGGCTTATGACATCAGCTTTATCGTAAGATATTCCTAAATTCTATTTATAAATTTGTTACACAGCAGCATATAACATACAAGTATACATAGTTCAATTTGTATGCTTTCAAGCCCGCTCAATAGCCATAAGCTGAGGTCCGAGTCCTCAGGGGACGCCCTTGGGACTTCTCGCAAGCAGCCACATAGTACTTGCCACGGAACCAGTACAAATAAATAGGCCACTAGGGCTGAGAGCATAAAAAGAAAATATGCTTCTGTCCAATAGTCTATGAGGAGTAACGTTATACTATTTAACAAATATTACAAGTATAGCTAACATTCACCGAGTCATAAGTTTCGTCACGCCCTCAAAAATTATACAAATTAATTTCTTGTAATTCTCTGGTAGTCAAAACGCGGCATTCAGTTCATCCACTAGACATACAATATGTGGAGAATAGGAAACGGAGTGTCTGAACACTAGGTGTCTCTTTGTCTATACTGCTATATTATGTGAGTATAAAAGTGTAATACTGATCAAAAATCATTTCAGGTATCTAAAAACTCGAGGAGCTTTATCTGAAGCTGACTATCCGTACAAAGGACGTGATGAAAACTGTAAATTCGATAAATCTAAGGTTGTTGTAAAACCAAAAGATTGTCATATACTAAAAGTAAAGGAAGATGATTATGCGCAGAAACTGCAGGAAATGGGTCCACTGTCTATAGGTGAATTAAATTATAAGTGTATATGTAATCATTTTTAGATGTAATCGTAAATCTAAGTATTTCAAATTCAAAATTCGAATATTTTATTTTCGCATACAACACTATGCTTTAAGTCTTGTCGCAAATTAAATGAGCATATTTAAAGTCGATGCTGTAACCAGTGTACTCCAGTGGTAGTTTACGTTTCTAATGTTATAAAAAAAAACTAATATTGTTTATATTTTTAGCGATTGATGGCATGCCTCTTATGAAGTATAAAGGTGGTATAATTTCTAGTCACAACTGCAAGGGAACATCACTAAATCACGGTGTACTTCTTGTTGGTTATGGTGAAGGTAATTTAATTTTTATAAGTATTTTTAATTTTTTTTTTCGTCTACAACTTTACGTTTTTCGTCTACGTATAAAAGCAGTTTCGTCGTACGAAATACTTTAAATTGATTGAATGAACTTTTTAATTATGACTCCTTGAAAATAAAACAAATACTAGATATTAATTAAAATTTACCAAAATACAAAGGTGAAAATTACATTTGAATCGGTTTAGCTATTGATGAGATTAGACAAACAGATAAAAAACATATTTGGATCCTATTACATTGATTGGGCTCTATTACATTGGTATATTAAAAAAAATATACAGACAGCGATGATAGATAAAAACAATAACTATATCAACTTTTGGCTCCAAAGTCCAAATGTTTAAGAGTTATATATGTCTTTATATCAAAGACAGTTTCTAATAACGATCAAAATTAATTAAATACGCTTCAATTAATTAGTCACCATTGATTTTTTACAAAATATTTTTTACTATGGTTTTTTTTCTGTGTTCAGAGAAAGGCACCAAGTACTGGATAGTGAAGAACTCATGGGGCAGACAATGGGGTGAAAAAGGATACTTCAGGATGGAAAGAGGGATCAACTGTCTCCTCGTCACAAACGATCCACCAGTCACTGCCGTGTTGTAAATGCTTTTGGCATTTGTTTCCTTATCGATTATTTATGAGAAATAAAGATTTAAATATAGAAATTAAGTTTCTCTTTCATTATTTCAATATTATTATTATTTAATAAAGTGTGAGAAAAAACCAGCGAGAGTTATAACTTTTCTCGCTGAAAGATCTAGAATTGTCATCGATTTATTTTTTGAAACGTATGTACTTCGAAGGCGGTACTAGTAGAATTATGTTGAATTTGTCGTTAATGCGCATTTAGAAGGAGCCTCTTAAACCTGCACTTGGGCTACAAATCCCAGACACTGCCCTGAGCTCCTCACCATGCAATGCAATAGACCTGGCTCACACCCAAACTGTGAACCTATGAAATGCTAAGTTTTTCTCTGATTTGTAGAACGTAACAAATAAAAAAGGGGCAAAAATACAAGGCTTAATATACAATGAATTCATAGCAAGTATCCAATTCTGGCAAATAAGCATTCAATATTTTGTTGAATATTGAAAGATAAGAAATTAAAAAAAATAATGTCTTTCCTCTCCATTGATAAAGAAAAAAAAAAGATTAACTTCGATTGTTTCATTGAATTCGGCCCATTAAGGCTTTATAGAAACTATACTATTTGGACCACTTAAGTATTTTACTTAAGTTGAGTTAGTAAAATTTATATTGCTTAAAATCCAAAACTACTGTAGAACCGTTGTGGAGCTGTTCTTGTGTGGAATATTTGCGAGTCCCATCCTAATCATTGGAGAATCTTAAAAACTCACAGGTTAATCAAACTGGCTCTGCGTAATAGCGTAGCTTATTGAGTGGTAATAGCTTAAAGCAGGGTTTCGCGGAAAAATTCAATGAGGTCGAATTTCGTGTTTTATTGTTACTGCAATTTTAAATTAACATCATGGCTAATTTATGCAAAGTATACAAATACTAAAATGTACTTTAGACCAATTTTACAAAAAGGCCTCATTCTATACTCAAACTCAAATTTTAAAAAGGAAATATATTCAGGTATGGTTTCAATTTGATTCTGATCATATAAACATTTTCTTAATAGTAATTACTATTACTTAGGTAGCGTAGGAGAAATTCCAATTGTATTCTACACTTATTTTGATCCGCTAACTGCATCTTAATAGAGGCAATCAAAGGTGGTTGAAACCATTTTATAGGCGAAGTATACAAGATAGAAGTATACAAGAATACTTCATTAAACGATGAATACAAGCTCGCGAATCAATATACCGTTTTTAGTTGATTTGAGTGGTTTCAAACACAATTTTGGTTTTTAAGTCAAAAAGAGTCACCTCTTATGTTGATTCCATTGGTAAGATAATATTGAATTCTTACAAACTTTTCAGATTAAATGTATCATAGAAATCCTTTTTTAATAGCCATAATTTAAACTTTATTCATATACTTTTTGATAGTATTATGTCAATCTACAATAAACTTTTCAACATATGATGATGAACTTACAGTAGTTCCAAAATTAATAATTATTTTTCGATATGCTATACTATTTATAACATAGAATATTTTACTCAGTCATATTGTCGGTTGAAAAAAATTGACAGAGGTTACAATTATAGTTCCCATAACAAGTAATAAGATAAAAGACGACGTTGAGTTACGCCACTCAACATGTAATGCCTGCAAATTGGATTTAATATGGGGATAGAAATCTTAACAGTGGGTTCCTTCTGTCTATCCTGCTATATGCGGGATAGAAAACGAGAGATTGCATAAAGGAATTAAGAAAATATTCTTAATTCTATCAGGTACTCTAACCGCACAAGTACTTTTACAAGCACTTTTGCATCAGCATCGCCAATTTACATTGAAGTGTCAATAGTGTCAGTCCTATAACCTACCACGTCAAGCTACCAAGCTACCGGCTCGGAAGGCAATTAATATTAACTAGAATTGTATTTAAAAGCATTAATTTGAGAAATCATAAAAAACCGTGCCAGGTATATTTCCACACTGGACATGTGTAAACGTAAAGTTTTAAATATTAAATAAAATTTTTGAATCGTTTTGTTTTGGGCAAGTGCGCAAATATAAATAATAATTTGAGTTAAAAACCAAAATAACTATATCCGCGGATTTAATATCCGCCTTAAGTAACTTTTGACACTTGGTACGACCGTTTCGGAGTTCCTACGTACAATTTTTTTTAATTTGCTTATAAATTTAGAACAAAATATTAATAAATCATGTTCATAATAATCACGTTGTTAATATTAACAACCTTGTAAGTGTACAATTACAACTCACTTTTTTTTTAACACATTGAATAATTCTCTTTGTACAAAAAATATTTGTATAAATACCAAGCGTGGATAAATATATAGTTAAATAACTATTTAAAATATTTAAATGCGATAATAAGTATAAAAAGTGTATAACAGTTTCCGATTATCCAGTGCAGAGTGAGTGAAATAACATGAGTGCTCGAGTGTTCTTTCTAGTCGCTATCATTACACTAGCATTAGCTAAAAGTTTCCCTGAAAACCCAAAACTTATATCTCAGTTTGAAGATTTTATTAAACAATATGATAAAAAATATACAGACGAAATGGAAAAGGCTATGAGGTTTAGGATATTTGTACAAAATTTAGATTGGATCGACCACTTAAATAAACGTAGCAAAAAAGCTAAATTTGGTAAGCTAGAAGTAGACACTGATACATATTTTTAATTATTGATAAGACTTTAGTATTTTACTCACAATTTAATATCTTCAAGTTCTTATATAGAAGCTTAAAATAAATTTTATACTTCAAGGAATAACAAAATTTGCTGATAGAACTAATGAAGAATTCATGAAAGCGTATACCGGAATAAAACCCCTTGGTAATGATGGCAATTGTACAACAGTCACAGACGTGGGTAATAGTACTACTGATAAGGAATTCGATTGGCGTAAAAAGGGGGCTGTATCCCGAGTAAGGAACCAAGGAGGTTGCGGATCATGTTGGGCATTTAGTGCAATTGGTAGATATGAATGATACAGAATTTTATGAACTACTTTGGAATAAAATATATAATACATATGAAAATGCTAAATCATTATATCTTAATAGTGGAAATCTTATAATTTATTTACTTTTCAGGAAATTTGGAAGGAGTATATGCAATTAAATATAGGAAGTTAGTAGAATTTTCGGAACAACAATTAATAGATTGTGATATTGAATCAAATGGTTGCAAAGGAGGGCTCATGACAAATGCTTTGGCGTAAGATATTATGCTGTTATAATTTACCTAAGTATATATACATTTACATTTACTTAACAATATAGAACATTTGGTTTGAGGTAGTGCTTTCTGAGGACCCATTGACCTTATTTTGTGACAATAACAGTTTTGGATTGAAATTAGAGAAATCATTCCAGTTCGGTCCTAAGAGTTGCCGAAAGCAAATAAAGTACAGGATGATACTGTAACTACACCTCGAGCCAAGGTCTTGATTTAATATACATTTGTTTAATAATTAAAAGATGAACTACTTACTATATCATACAATATTGTATTTTTATAGATACTTGAAAAGCCAAGGAGCCATAACTGAAATTGTCTATCCGTATAATGAAGATGATGGAGTGTGTTATTACGATAAGTCTAAGGTTTTCATAACACCAAAAGATTGTCATATATATAATGTAAGTGAAGATGCCTATGCTGAAAAAGTGCAACAAATAGGTCCACTGTCCATAGGTGAATTGAATTATATTTATTATAGTACTTAAATAAAGTACTCCTATGTAATTGTAATGTCCAACATTGTTGCTTATATAAAACTCATAAAGTAAGTACCAGTAAAAAGTGTGATAAAAGATATAAATATATAAATATTTGTAAGTTAAAAAGTATATGAATCAAGTGTTTTGTTAATTTTTTTTAAATAAAAATTTAAAAGTTTAAGCAAAATGATATTGATATTGCTTAAACTTAGATCATTCAATCTCAATCATTAAATTTTTATCAGTGTTCTAAAAGTTATAAGCTCAGTCAAAATAATCTAAATGTTTAAATTTTAAGAGGCATTCTTTTTTTTTAATTTAATTTTAGCGATTGATGCTAAGTCTCTGATGGTTTATTACGATGGTATACTATCTGGTGATGATTGTGAAGGCTCAACTCTTAATCACGGAGTACTTTTAGTTGGTTTTGGTGAAGGTAATTTGAGTATTTTTTTACCTTTTTTGTATTTAGTCTGAATTTTTTGCTATAAATTATTAAGCTGGAAAGGCCTGTCTCGTTGAAATATTATTGTTTAAATAGTTTTAAATTAAGGGTGTAAATTTTGAAATAAAATTAAAAATAAATATTAATCTGCATTCAGAAAATGGCACAAAGTACTGGATAGTAAAGAATTCATGGGGCCAGGACTGGGGTGAAGATGGATACTTTAGGATGGAAAGAGGAGTTAACTGTCTCGCTGTCACGAACGCGCCACCAGTCTCTGCTGTGCTGTAAATGTATATGACTTTTAATTTTTTTTAATAATTTCTAAAGAAGCAATAAATGTACAGAATATACTTTTGTGTGTCACTATCGTCATCGTGTCTCTTGCTTTAGTCACTTTATTCATAGTCGGAGGATCTTATAATTGGGTGCCAATCCTTGTGTATTTCACTTGACTTTTCTCCAGTATCACCAAGATTTTATTTTCTAAGCATCAATCTCTCAAATCTTTATTTCAAAGCATCAGCGCCTCCATCCACTTTCGTATCTTCCACTTCTGTTTTAATTTTATATATATTTCATATAGGTTTTTTTCTAAATGCTGAATTCTCTCTTTATAAAATACCTAAATCTCAGTTTAAAATTTTAGAATGGTGATCAATGTAACTCGCATTCTGATAATGCTATATATGAATATATATGAAGCGTCTGTGTACAATTTGTAATTAATTTTCACTCTCATTTTGCTTTCAAATTAAGTCAATCAACCTCTTGTCGAAAAACATATGGGTCCTCCTGTCCCTTGCTCTTTAAATTTTCTCTACCTTTGGCGTTTCATTTATTATTTTATTTTGACAGGCTCTTTTGCAGTTATAAATCTTTGTATGTGATTCAATAGCATATCTAGAATTCTGAATTCTATATATTTCGATTTCGTCTTAATACTTTCTACTTTTATGTCAAGTTTTAGTTATGTTATCGACGGACAGCCGACACTAGAGCATACTCACACCTACTAACATTATTACCTTAAGTATTTTATACTAAAATTTGCCATTTACACGAAATACACAATATCGTATAATGAATGGAATGTAAGCGGTTTTTTAAATAATAAAAATATTTATACCTTGAAATTGTTTAATATATTTCAATTTAAAACAATATGCACTAATAAGGAAATTAATTTTAAAAGAAGTATGTAGAAGTTTAAGTATAATAATAATGTATAAATACCTACTGTAGAATGGTTTTTAAGCACTTAAGTCAGTGTAAAGTAAAACATGGTCTCTTTCTAGCCGATGTCTTTAGCATTAGCTAAAAATTTATCTAGTGGCTCTATACTTAGTTTCCAATGTTAGTTTTGTTTTGTCTTGAATTGAAATTTTGTTTTTTTTTATGATTTGTTATTAAGCTATAAAAGTATTAATTAATTATTTATTATACTTCACTAAAATTAATGTGTTTTCTTTATATAAGACATGTTACATATTGGATTCTTACTTTGTCCACAGAGACAAACATAGCATATATGTATATATTATCAATATACAATAACATATTAGAGCAAGTGTTTCGCCTCGCTCACTGTCAATAATTCAATGCGGATTTGATTAGCTAAACTGACTCTCCATACCCTATGATAAGACGGCATTGCTACAGCATTTCACAGCTCTACAGCTCGCTCGCTACCCCACTAGGACTTTAGTCAGAAGTTATGAATGAAAATAAGTAAATGATTCACAAGATGTAGTTCTCAGGAGAGAGAGAATAAATAGAGAAGAGAAACAAGGAAAACGGTAGAAAGAGACACTTACACAGAATTTTAATTAATGATAATAATATGTATATGCAAAATTTATGATTCTATAGTAAATTTAGAGCATATTAATTTTAAGCAAACTTAAAGGGTAATTTTGACACGACAGAAAAACTAAGGATAAATTGGTCTTACTGAATAATTAGTATTTTAATGAAAGCTAAGCACAGCACCAATTGCAGTATGGAGGAGATTTTTAAAAAAAGATAGTATGACAACAGTTTCTCAATGACAATCTTGTTAGAACTTGCTCGTACAATTTTTTTCTTATACGAAATACATCTTAGCTGTCTAATAGTGCTCAATAACAAGTTATTTTAGATATGGTAAATTGTAATAGATTCTAATATACCTTAAAACTGTAACCTAATCAATTATAAAACATATATATATATATATATATATATATATATATATATATATATATATATATATATATATATATATATATATATATATATATATAAAAACATATATGCCTAATTTTTTTAACCTCAAATTAAAACACCGGTCCTCCAAAATTAATGCCTCACACCTAAGAAGAAGTTGGTTTTGAAGAAGAAGGTGCAAGAAACTCAGACGGACTTGTTTTGTTTTTTTTTATTTAGTAATTTACACATGTGCATATTATAATAACCGACATGTAGTAAGTATACATATGTAAAGCAAAAAGTTATATTCCATAGAGAAATGAGCTTCTTTTTAATTATTTACAAGTTAAAAGGAAAGAGCATACTAATAAGTACGTGAGAACTCTCTTGGAATAATTGGCGAAGGGCTCTGCTAAGCTAATCCCGGCTTGGGCTTGTATCATTGTACTATGGGATTTAATCAATTGCTTTTATTGATTGGCGCTCAGGATTTAACGCTTGATATGAAAAATTCAATAGAATACTGTTTCGATAGATAGCTAAAGGTATTATTATATATTTTACATCATTGTATATAAATTAAGGGGCCTTTCAAATATCTTATATATTTGTTATTTTTTTATTTTGTTAGGAAGAAGGTGTTTAAAGATATTAAGCCGTTCACCGTTTTCTAGACACTGTAGTGTAACAGTATTTTTTTACTAATTATAATACTAGATGAGCTATCGAATTGATTTGACCAACGCAATGTCATGTCATGTCACATAAAATTAGAATTGACAAAATCGACTTCCTACACTAAACACGTAATGTCTCGAAAGGCATTAGCAGGAAAGGAGCGGGAACTCTAGCTTCCCTCTGCCTACCCTGCTTTTTGCGTGATACAGCGTGAAAATGAATGTATATATATATATATATATATATATATATATATATATATATATATATTATATATATATATATATATATATATGCTATTCAGAAATTGGTGAAAAGAATATTAAAGCGGAGTATCTAGCTTACCAGCCAACCCTGCTAGGTGCAGAAGAAATGTAAGCCCAAAAAAATGACCAAGCCATCCATTCATATTATTCGTAACCATTATAGTAGCCACGTCGGCTACATCAACCCCCTAGTACGTCTAATCCCACTTAAGACGTTTTCTTATAACAATAAACTGTTTATTTCATGGAATTGGAGGCACAAAGAATTGCCGCTAACAATGGTCGGTGCGGTGCCGCACTGTCTGGAAAAATTCATTAATAGTATACCGTGCCAACATTTTTTTTTGGTAAACTATCTGTATGACGCCTTCGTGACTCAGTAGGAATTTTCCTGATTAAATTTGATAGTTATTGTAATTCCAAAATCGGGTGATATGTCTATACTAAGACAAAGATCTAATTCCATCCAAAGATGGTGGCGAGATTTTATATATATATATATATATATATATATATATATATATATATATATATATATATATATATATATATATATATATATATATATATATATATATATATATATATATTTGTAAGATGATATCAATAACGACCATGCCACGTTGAACACACCGGTTCTCGTCCGATCACCGAAGTTAAGCAACGTCGGGCGCGTTCAGTACTTGGATGGGTGACCGCCTGGGAACACCGCGTGGCGTTGGCATCTCAGAGGGTGTCTAGCCAATTATCTGTCCGATATTTGGTTTCCGGCATACGGGTACGCGACCCCGGGACCTCGAGCCACCACTTTCATAACCCGATCCAATCCATGTAAGTGGTGTCCCTCCCCTATATTCCAAGTCTTTCTGCCTCTTATTCCCTTTCCTTTCCTGGTTTCTCCCAGTAATGGGTTTGGAGGTCAGATGGCAATCGCTCCACAAAAAACCACTTCGCCACTCATATGGACCGATTAGTCTTAGTCGGAAGGCAGACCCTGGCAAAAAGCCGGGACTAATGCCAGGAAGAAGAAGAAGAAGATATCAATAACGAGAGGTCAACGCAGAACTTTGTAATTAATATTACAGTCCTTTTATAGAAGAATTGTGAAAATCTACACATTCTTCTATAAGGGAGTGAAGCTACGAGTGGAAAGCTAATATATTAATTACTGCACCGAATTGTATTTGACTTGTATGTCACAAATTCTGTTAATAATGAAAGATTTGCATTCAAGCATCTTGAAGTTGCAGGAATTGACACGTAGGTATAATATTAATTTTAAAGTCAGATTTAAATCATTTTATTTATAAAATTTTCTTTCCAAATTCAAGACAATTTTAAATCATGTTTACAATTGCTCAGTAACGTAATTTAGTATTAAGGTTTCAAACAACCTTATTAGAAGTAGTAAATTCTACTGAAATGGAATTCTTTACTCAAATTGGAAAGTCTTTATATAAAAGTAAATAATTAAATTTAATTACATATTTTTATTCAATATATTTATATAAAATATTCCAAAGTTACTATCCCACTCTAGTACAAAAAAAGCTTTTCTCGGAAACTTATTTCAAATGGTTAATTATTATTGAGTAAAATGTAGAATACGCTACACTTGAGTACATTTATTTAATACTTCATGTTATATTCTACACATTATTATGTACCTACAATAGCTATAAATTCATATAAATAGCTGGAAATATTTGAAAATTATAATATTATTTTGAATTTGAAATCAAGATATAGGAGCAAGATTGAGTTTCTAAATTCACTATTAACCATATACAGTCTTGAAATTAAACGGAAATTAGATAACGATGTGTCAGAACTTTTATATATATATATATATATATATATATATATATATATATATATATATATATATATATATATATATATATATATATATATATATATATAAAATAAAAACTTATTCATACAGTAGCTGTACAGGGTTTGCGCGTAAAATGTTGATAACAAATAACACTGACGGAGCCTTCTTATCCATAAATTCGAAGAATATTAAGACGCCATTCACCAGGGAGTGTTCATATTATGAATGGACATATAATTCGGATTAGTAACTATAACTACAGAAGGCACAATATAAAACTTTCAATGAGTTTTCTTAGCGGCTGTTCAAACGACTCTACATAGGTTATTTTGAACTTTAATTTCATGAGCATAAAGCTTTTGTTATTTTCTTAGTAAAGCTCCTGTTGTAAATATTTGTGAATGAACTTAAGCCTGGCTGTGTTCATATAGATCAAGATGTGCATTTCTTTATTCTTTATTATATTTTATTAATCGCTAGCGGTAGCCTTAAATGCACAGTCCATTCACTAATATTAGAATAAGATTGTTCTATTAATACAGTAGTATTGTATTTAAATGTCAGCTACTTTCATTGATTTTTTTTCTGTAGGGCTTTTTTTTATTAAATGCTTTCATTCATCATTATTTTATACGTATAGTGTGCTGGCTAGACTGCCGTAGCACTGTAGAACAGTGTCTGAATCTAAAAGCGAGGGTTGCGGATTTGATTTCCACACGAGGAGTTAATATATTTTTTTTATTTTTATTTACCCGATGTTTTATTCATCGTAGTCAAAAATTTATACGGTACATAGTAACATTTTGCCTTAACACTAGGTTCTTCTTTTCAATCGCGCTATATGCGGGAAAAGCTCGCAGCTTTCTTAATTGTTCTCTGTATGAATATTTTATTACAATAGGCCGTCGTGGCACAGTGGCACAACATTGACTTGAAAACGTTAAGTTTGTAAGTTCAATTTCCTATGACGGTCCAATTATATATGTAATGCCCTTGCTCTAGTAAGATAACAAATTGCGATATTGAGTTCCGTCACTGAACACGCAATGTTTTTAAAATTGGGTGGAATGTGGAGACCGGTGTATCTCAATACTAGGTGCATCTGTCTACCGTGCTATATGCAGGTGAAGCGTGTAGCTTTTAAAATAAAACAAGAAAATAGCGCTATTTTCGAGGTGGATTTAAGTATCAAATTCTGTTGTGTTTAAAAAAATAATATGGCATTCCTACATAAGATTAACTACCGTACAGTAACTAACAGTTACGAACTAGCAAGCTGTCTGACTGTCTTTTGTTTGGTCATAACAAGGCAAAGTTAGTCTCTCGATTTACACCAAAATAATATCTGATTTGTAAAAAACATTGTTAAGATAAAAATATCGGTCAAGTGCGAGTAGTAGTGCGCACCGAGGGTTCCATACCTATTTCATGATTGTAGATATTCTGTTGACGAAATATTTTCAATTTTTATTTGCCGTTATAGCGGCAACGGAAATACATCATTTGTAAAAATTCAACTATGTAGCCATGCCGGTTTATGAGATACAGCCTGGTGACAGACAGACAGATAGTGGAGTTTATACCGTTTTTACCTTTTATATATGGAACCCTTAAAATCTCACTAAAACCCCTACAAACCCCTAAAAACCCCTACGAACACCTAAAAACCCTAAATGTCTCATAGATACGTGTTTTATGTAGTAATGAGTATACAATTATTTAGATATATAAACTGAGGCCGTCATGGCATAATTAGATTGTAATTTAGCATTCTGGGACTTTGCAAAGTGATATATAGCTTGATTTTTTCTCTACATTATACTGTAATGCATATGAAAGTGTAAAAACATACAAAAATAAATAAATCAATATATAAATAAAACTAAAGAGAACAAATCACCTCTCTCTCTCAATGCGTTGAGGCCGTGAGTATCACGGTAGGCGTGGGTTCGATCCCATTTCGAAAGGATTACTTGAATTATTTGAATATCCGGTAAGACAAAGAACGATGTTAAACTCTACATTTAAGACGTAACGTGCAGTAAGACTGACCAAATTCAACAAACAGCGTAATATAAAAGAAAAAAAATTATAACACTTGAACAGAGAATTGTTAATATTATTGACACACCAATATTTTATTACCAATGACGATAAGAGCATCTGTCAGAGTATTTCAAGTGACCACATTTTATCGCTAATTCGTTGAATGCCCTCTGTGAATAGAGACATCCGATCGACTTCCGGTGTTTAAACATTTTAATTGTGCAAAATCCACGAAACTGACCGGAAATTGTCAATGTAATGTAGAGATGGAAAAAAAGTTACTATAGATGAGTATTTAGATGTCTCGTGCTCTCAATTTGTATAGTGTAGTGTTGGTTTTGTTAATATATATATTGTACTATATAATAATATTCTAAAGCCTTTTTATGTTCTGTCACCCTTTAGATATAATTACAAGGAAATTTTGTTCTGCACTTAGCGGTAAAATCGACAGGCCTTTAAGAAGAATTTGTTAAATTTGTATCTACATTTAAATTTATAATCCAAGAATAGTCTTACTTAACCTATTTTGGCTATTATTAATAAAAGGTGCTTAAGCTTTTAGAAAAAAGCTCAGTGCAAATTATTATGCATTAAGAAATAGTAAAAGCAATAATTAAATGTTGTCTGAAAACGTAAGGTCTTTTATATTCCTGTTTCTTTTTTTCTCTACATACAGTTTCTTTAGACTGAGGGTCTAAAGAAACTGTATGCGAATCAGGGAACAGTGTTAAAGAAGTGATACTAGGATTCTTCTGTCTAGATTGATATATGCACAGAAGAGAAATTCAAAAACTCAACAGAAACTCAAAAAAAATTCGCCTTGAAAGTCTGATCTGCGGTCACAATGGCAATGTTTTTATATATATATATATATATATATATATATATATATATATTATATATATATATATATATATATATATATATATATATATATATATATATATATATATATATATATATATATATATATATGTATACATATGTATACATATGTATATGGTATCTATGTATTATGCTAGCATAAGTTGATGTCAAAGTAGGTTCTGTATTCTATATATAATACTGTGTTAATATTAATACATATCAAGGTAATTTTGGTATCATATTTCACAACTAATTATATAAAATAAGTTAAATATCATTGGGTTCTTTATATTTATTATGCTATAGACGAAAGTAAAATAAGGGATATATTACGGATATAACAAGTGTATTCTATACTTTTAATCTGTGTAAATATCCAACTTACGAAGCTTTAGCATCAAAAAAGCTTATCCAGCGCTATGTAGAGTTACACAATGACAATAGTGTCATGTACCAAATTGCAGATATTATCTTAGACCGGATGTCTCGCGTTCTCTACAAACAAAGAATATGTGGAGACAGATTCACATTATAATAAATCGTGTTAGTAGGTGGAACAGGGATGGGGCAGAGTAGCGTAGTATTATTAGAACATTTGTGGAAAAACAATATATTTTACTATATTCAATGTTTAATTTAGGTAGTTGATTTTAAATTTAATAGATACATTTTTCATATCTTTTGTGGTACCAGTCTATGCTTTGCAATTTTTTTAATTAACTAATACTTCTGTTGGCTTTGAATGGTGTTTACAGCATTACCAGGAGATAAAGTGACTACGAGTGAAGATTGGCCTGAAATAAAAGCGAATATAAACTACCATTTGAATATTGTCAGTTTACCTTGTATAATAATTATTGATTTATTGACTTATTACTTATATAATAAAATATTTAAAGTTATTAGCATAAATAACGATAAAGCTCCACTCCACCATGTCCTAACACCCGAATTGTGGAAGATGTTTATAATTTCATAATATTAAAATGTTTCGCATTGATCTCTATAACAATATATCGAACAATGGCAACAATAGGTGTACCTAACAATGACACTATGGAAAACATACGAAATGACATTTAAACCATATACCAAAAAGGTCACAACAACCAAAACACCAAAAAAACTAAAATCAATCTTATATTTTCACATTAAAGTTGAAATTTCAGTATGGATCAATTTTTTTGAAATAAGATGAAAACTATAAAAGTGACTACAATTGTAGAGTATAAAGGGAGCTAAGGATGGGCGCTTTGTGTCCATTATGGCGGGTGTGCGAACACAATGATGTGATCATGTTTAGAAAATTTCTGGACGATTTTTGGCTTTTTGCAACGGGTTGCACCTTGTTACAGGGCCGTCTCTGGGCCCTATATAATTTGGACTTTGGACTTAAACTGACCTTTAAATACATATTTTTCATCATTAGACATTGCTTTCTTCATCCATCATAAATATAGAAATGTTTAATGTTGAATTTATTCATATCTTTGGAGCACTTTCACCCCTTTGTCATCTTAATAAATATTTACTAACAAATACCTGAAATATCAAACATATTATTCCATCATCATGTGTTATTCATAGGTTTTATAAAATATTACAAAAAGATATAAAACATTTTTTTTAATAAAATCTCCATTTTCTTTCTCTAAAACTCTATGTTTAAATTCCAAATTAATATTTGAAATCTAATAACTACTGAATAAAAATAAAACGACTGTGACAAATTAAAAAAAACATATAACCGTAAATACATCCCTGTACAAATTAGTGCTAGCAACAGGGTGGTATATTTTCAGAAACTTGTCACACCACAATGCCGAAGCCGAGGTCGAGGCCGAAGCGATCGCAATAGCAGAAGTAAAAGTAGTTGCACAGTCTCTACGGGAGCGGGCATGCGCAAATTTCACTGAACATTAGCCGGACAATACATGGAGTAGACGGAACAAAAAAAATATTGTATGAATGAAGCTATTGTCCGTCCAGTGAATACTTTTGTGACATTTCTCTTTGGTTTTGGCCAGTTTTTGGTATTATTTTGATTGGGATGTCAAGATGCGCTTGGATTTTGCCAATACTATTTTTTTGACTGTAATTTCGTCCATGTTAATAAATCTAATGGAGATATCTAAGAGTTTTGTAACGCACATGATGCATTTTACGAGTAAGTACCCGTAATTTTGGCACAGTGTCATGACAATCTATCTATATATGTTAGACTATGGCATCGAAACGATTAACATAATGTGATATAGTCTAATAGTCTATAGTCTTCTTACACATAAAATTTTAGTCGATCATTCGCTCTGAGTACTGACTTAGATCTTGAAATTAGTTTTTTTCGTGTGTTCTAGGCATAGTAGCCCTGTATAGTAGTAATACCTACCTACATAGGACAGTAGCCAGAGAGAATCTCTAGGTGCTAAGACACTCCGTTCTCTGAATTCGAGACATTATGTGTTAAGTGATGGAAATCAACGCCATAGTAAATAAATATTATTAATTAATAATCTTACTACATTTAAGGCATTATGACCAGCAAATATTTCGAGATTAAGATTTGAATTTACTACTAGTTTGTCTAAACTAAGCTCCCATAATACTTTATAATTAAATTTAACTTCTTTTTTGTCATTAATACATTTATACCCTTCTGTCACTCGATGCAATTAGCCTCATAATAACCGTTTCAACAATACGTAACATCACTTTAAACAATTTGTTGTAAAATATTGTCTAGAACATAATACATACATATATTAACATTGAAAAGCCATGTGTATCGCTTCAGGTTACAGAGCAAGTGCTTTAAGCTATGAGCGTATTAAAGAATGGATCTAAAAATGAGTTATCGATTAGCTTTAGTACATCTACATGGAGTTTCAAAACAATAATATGTATTGTTATTGCATATATACATATATATACATATATATATATATATATATATATATATATATATATATATATATATATATATATATATATATATATATATATATATATATATATATATATATATATATATGTATATATGCAATAACAATATATATATATATATACTATATATATATATATATATATATATATATATATATATATATATATATATATATACTAGCTACTACATACAAAGAGGTGTGTATGACACATGACATATTCGAGTAGAGTACCCAAGTTGGTTACATCGAAACGAATAACGTGAAATAATATAGCCTATAGCCTACATAATTGGACTATCCCACATAAAAAAATTGAAATTGAAACCAATACTTCCTGAGATTAGAGCAATCAACCAATCAGACTCTTTACTTTTACAATATTCGTGTAGTACTCAGCTTATGTCTTGGAACATGTAAATCTGAAGACATTATTTTGTAGAGCACTTTGCTTGTACAATGCAAAACACTCTTTTGTTACAACATATTTGCAATGCCATATGTTTTTCTTTGTTCCTTAAATTTTCCCCTGCAGGTACGCTCTGTTTTTCAATTTCAATACAATAGTACAGTTTTTTTTTATTAAACCAGAACAAAAAATGAAAAGAGGATATATAGGATATATATAAGCCAGAAGAAAACGGTTTTTTTTAGTTTCATATCAAAGTATGCAGATTTGCAATGGACACTATGTTCTACACTGTCTTCGGCAGTAATGAAGAGTGAAACCAATCGAGCTTTCAATCAAACTCTATGCCACGATGGAGTCGAATGAACATTTTATTTAGAATAATATTAAATTTTATACACACACATATAAATCACTTTCTATTTAATTAATATAAGTGACACTATTAAACGTCACACTTTCTTTGTATGTGTATATATATAAAAATAAAAAAATAATAAAAAAAAATAATAAAAAAAATAACAAAAATATAAATTATTTTTTGTTATTTTTTATTAATTTAATTTATATATCTGAATATAAATTCCTTTATACAAATGTAATATATGTAATATATATACCATATTAATTAAAACAAACGCAAAAATGTAAAGATTATGAGTGCATAGTGTATATAAAATTTATAAAAAAGATATATGGACATACAATAACTTTTGGCGTGATATAGGTATATATAGATATATATGTGTAGCTCTATATATGTGTATATAAAATTTATAAAAAAGATATATGGACATACAATAACTTTTGGCGTGATATAGGTATATATAGATATATATGTGTAGCTTAGCGTCTGTCTGTAAAACACGACGGTTTGTGGATACCCATTCGAAGCATATGAATTATTTCCATTTTCTTCGCTCTGGCAACAAGGTAAAGCGCGGCGTTGAGTTCCGCCACTCAACACGCAATGCCTCGAATGGCAGAAAGTCGGGAACTGAGTGTCTTAACACTAGGTTCCTTCAAACTACAGTTCCTTCTGCCTACCCTGCTATGTGCGGGATACGGCGCGTAACTAAATATAAATATAATATGTATAGCTTAGTATATACATTATATTACTTAAACATAATATATAACATTGAAAATTGTAAATTACTGTGATATCTCAAAAACAGTCGTAAAAATGATAAAATTTCTTACAATACTATTTCTATCGATACACATCCTTCGCATACTATGCATATAATACAAAACTGACCGATATGAAAATTACAACACAAAAATAGCTTTTATTTCTCTATATTTAAGTTATATATTCCATTGTATATATATAGTTTATGGTTCCGTCGATCGTATGTAGGATTTAGTTTATAAATAACCCACAAATGAGACTTGTTGGTTGGAAGGCTAATCCTGATTTAGTGAGGTGCTTGCGGCGCGGCGGCGCGGGAACGGGCATATTGATACGTAAAAAACAAAATATGAACCTAAAACTAATGTTATATTTTAAATATATTATTATTTATATTTATATTTATATACCTATATAAATATAAAAAATATAATATATTATTATCTGTATAGAAAACTCTTTGGTCAACAGAATGTGTAAAGTTGAAATTTGGATTGAAAGCTTCTCACTCACACCAAAAAAAGGTAATGTATGGAAGGTACGGAAGCACCAAAAAATATTTTCAAAATTCCTACTGAGACGAGAAATACGAGATTTTACGTATAGTATTCGATATCATACAAAGTAATAAAAATATGTATATAAATATATCCATTACATCCCGGATCCGGATTTGTATCCTGGAAACAGTTCTTCAATTTCACGCATGATCTCATAGACCAGGGTCTATGACAGGGACAGAGGGAATCTAGGGTTAAAACACATCCGTCCACTCCTTGTCCGCGGCCCTGTGGCCTCTCTCTCCTCAGTGGGAATTGAACCCACAACTGACGCGTTTACAATCCGACACTGTGCCATTGCTTAAAAACGTAAACGGCGGCTTAAAAACGTAAGTGTTCCTACAAAAACGCCCATCTTCAATTTCTCATATACAAAAAACATAGAGAACGAGAACTTACATACATATACACAGTCGTACATCAAAAATTATTTGTAATAAACCTCGCGACACTAAAAGGCAGTTAATTATTTATTTTGTTTAAACATGTCCACACAAATCAATGTGTCGCATGCATTTTATATTGTTATTGATTACGTATTGTAATCGGTCGACTGAGAATATAAAACTTCTTTTCCACTTACATATATGCTACTCAAATAAATAGCTTCACGCTATATCCCGCATATAGCAGTGTGCCTATGTCTAGGCAATACCTAGTGTTAAGACACTCCGTTCCCTACTTCCCGCTCAATTCTGAGACTTTATTGTGTGGCGGAACTTAAAGCCACGCTTTGTCTTCTCACCAGAGCAAAGAAATTTAAAAATTTATTCTCCCCGAGTGGGAATCGAACCTATAACCGTATCGTTCACAATCACACGTTCTGCCGCTGAGCCACGACGTACTCTATAGGTCTATATGATTCTTTATTTTAAGCATATATGTAGATATAGCCTCTACATTTTAAGCAATTCGGAGGTCGTTCTGGTGATAGTCCCGTTTTTTTTTTTTTTTAATTTAGCTTCTACACACATTAGCGTAAGAGCAGAGAGAATCTAAGTGATATAGCGTGAAGCTGAAATCAATACATATAATAGATAAAAATTAAAAAAAAACATACGAAGCGTATACAAAAATATAATATTTGAATAAAACTACGCGTGCGAAGAAGACTTCGAAATACTATATAATAAACAGCTTAATACCATAAACTAATTTAAAAAATATCAAGTTATAGAAAAATATATAATTATAAGGAATCTTTAGTATTTATATAACTTTAAGTATGCAAATAACAATATATGTACCTTGAAATATTATAAATAAATAGCATTTAGCTATACATTGAGGCCGTCGTGACGCAGTGGCATATGGTCTGAATTTAACGCGACAGTTGTGGCTTCAAATCCCGAACGTGGAGATTGAATTATTTTCCTCAGTATAGTAACAAGACAAAGCGCGTCGTTGAGTTCCGCCACACAAACTAGAATACAGCAAGCGGGAGATGGAATGTCTTAACAGTAGGTTTCCACTACGTAACTTGCTTATGAAAAGTCTCCGAGTTCTACGCCAGTTTTTTCTGAGTTACGCCAGAGCTTTCTACGCCATGGCGAGCCATTGCCATGGCGGGTGATGACCCTGCAGGGTACTTATCCCAAGGTACTTATCCAATATATCACGATCATTTTGTATACTGACATATAGTTTTATGTACAACCAAAAATATTCGGTATTTCAAAGTAATTTGTGTGTATTTCTACACCATAAGAATTCATAAATTATTACATTGATCTCGACTAATCGCTTCTAGACGGTAATAGTGGTTAGAGGTACGACCATGGTTGATCTTTGAGAACCCAGTGCTGTGTATACTCAAGTAAAGTCACGTTAAAAGCAAGAGGACCTCAGAGGGCATGTAATTAATGACTAAAGACAGTGGACGAGGCGAAAGAGGTATATAGTTACATACCTCTTTATACCACGTTACGGAGAGTTCTCCGTGCTCTCTGGTACTCACCTCTAGTGATAAAGTGTGAGCTGTGTATATATGTATGTAAACTTTTCCAACTTCAGCCTCTCAAAATGGTTGGTTAGGTCGTTTTTTTTTATATAAAGCTGTTGTGTAGCTGTAAACATAAAGCTTAACTATTACAGTGTATCACAATCCCAAGACTAGGACATAAGTTAGGATTTAGCTGCGCTGTTTGCGCCTCACTGATGGCGGAGGCGTATAACGCGATACTAAAGTACGACGCGTTTTCAGTTGTAATGTTTTATTATTGTTTATTTGAGTGCCGATTAGTCTGGACTCGAATGGAAATGAATTATTGTCGGTTGACTATTAAATATGTAGATTAATCTGAATCTTAAACATATACAAGTATAAAAGAAATATTTTGAATATTTGGACAGGTTTCAGAAAAAATGTAATTGTATTTTAGTTATTGTACCACAAATATGAAGATCCTAGCCGGGAATAGAATCCATGACTACCATACTATGCGCTTTAAGTGATGAGAAACTAAAAAAGCTCATAATTGTTTTTTAAAAAAAAACCCATCATCCTTTTGAATACTTAAGAAAATTTTAAAATCTTAGACATAAATATACATTACAGAACTCAAAAACTGCTAAGGAAAATAATTTATCCAAACCTAGATAAAATAACAAAATATATTCAAATGTATTCTTGACCGGTCGTGTTTTCTCATACAACGCATCCCCACGCCATACATATATATATATTAATTATACATTCATATACAATGTAAACATAGGTCTTTGTTGTCGCACTTCCATTCCTTTTGGATCCTTACCCACCATGCAAACTACAATATAATAGCCTAATTATGCCTTATGCTAATTTTATTACTCAATTTTTGTATACGGTGTATAATTTAAGTGAATCTTATGGTGTCTTCTAAGGGAGTGCGTGAGATTTAACTTATGTGTTCGGTGACTTTATGAGAGGATTACGGTTATACACGGTTAAGATGACGTCGCTACATTTTTTAATCGCTTTCAAATTGTAATATTTTATTAAGAACAAGTGAGAGCCCCACATTTAGTTTTGAGTTATGTAGTCAAATTATAATATATTGAAGTAAGGGTTAAATTTGTTGTCTTTTTTTTAAAATATCTTATTCAATTAATTCAGTTAACTTTCTAAGTTACTTAAAAATATATATTTTCTTTCATATGTTTTCTTTGAGTACTTTAGTTAAAAATCTCGGGCTAAGCATACTTATTATATAGCAATAAGTAGCAATAAATTGATTGGTGTGCAAATTGAGTTTTTCATTGCCGAGGGCGAACTAACAATTAATACCTTATTCCAACGAGGAATGGGGGACAGTGAGTCCTTGGCAGAGAAATCGACAATCTTGACTAAGTAACAAACTGATAGTAATAAAAAAAAATAATTAAAAAAAAAGTAATAACAAAAAAAATGCTAGCCGCAACCAATGAGTTGGTATTTTAAATCTACTACTAAATATGAAAACCTACGTAAACTAAGACGATGACAGGAACTATAATATTATTATAAGGGTAAACTTTCTCACAATAACCTATAATTTCGCCACTATTTAAGTATTAGGTAGAGGAAGTATGGTCTATGGGCGGGCAGCTCTGCATGTGGCCTGACTCCTGCCCAGCGTGAACGGGAAACATTCTCAAGACTGTGTAGACTTTCTTTTTGTTTTTGTTTTGTTAAATCGCAAGGTAGGGAGGGTTCTGTATTCAAGATATGGCAAGGAAGGAGAGTTCTATATTCAAGTGATAATAGTTCAAGTGATACTAGTTGAGTGGCGGAACTCAACGCTGTGCTTGCTCAATTGCTTGTTCAATTATGCTAAATTGCAGTATTTTCTGATATTTTTTAGTTATTTTTTGTTTCAAACATTAATCTTTTCTAGTGTGAAAAAGTCACACTAATTAGTACTATAACAAGTATGGCCAAGTATCTTCTTGCTTCAGTCTTTATCCCGCAGAGGGAACCTAGTGTGGCATTGTGTGTTGTGTGGCGGAATTCAACACCGTGCTTTGTCTTTGCCAGAGTGAAGAAGTTTAAAATAACCCATTATCCCTGGATAGGAATCAAACCCACAATTTTCACGTTTACATTCGGACAGTATAAGATTGTTGATAAAAAATAATTATCTTCTTTTTTATTTGGGATCAGTACCCACGATCATATATTTTGAAATATAGAATGATATCTATATAACAAGTAGTTTTAAATCGAGTTTTTTAAAAAAAATATCGGTCAAGAGTTGTACTCACCCACCGAGGGTTCCGTATGGATTTTATGAAGAAACATTTAACTTATTGACAAACTAAAATTCGCAGATAAATAGGTGTGTTGTTTTACAGTGTATACTGTGTGTGTGTGTGTGTGTGTGTGTGTGTGTGTGTGTGTGTGTGTGTGTGTGTGTGTGTGTTAATCACAAATTTTGTGCGAAATTAAATTTACATATAAGTGTTGATGAGTTCTTCTGTTAAGGATTTAGAATTAACCAATTTTATATTATTTTTCCTTTATCTTACTGTAAGTTCTCATTTCATAATTCTAGGTCAAACGAAAGTAATGTATAGCTTATCTGAAATCTAAATAATAAAATACTTACATAATCGATAGTTTCCTATGATTGCGTTGATTTATAAGTTAGAATTTTTCTCTCCTCCAAGGGGCTATGAACCTGGATATTTATATTAATTTCAACTTAATACCTCCATGCAGTCTTGGTAAAACATTCTTAACGGATGGACTGAATGAGACTACAAAATTATCCTACAAGTGTTTCGTCTTTTCCTTCTACAGAACCTTAAAAATGAATCACACTGAAAGAAAATTGGATTGTAAAGGCATCGGAAATAGAAATACATTTCTATTTTCGTCATCTTGGAAAATTGCATGCCTCTTTATGATGTATTGAGGAATTTATAAATATGTATGTATGTATATATGTATGTATGTATATATGTATGTATATATTTACATCCATATATATAAAAAAAATGTTGTTCAGTACTTGCATTTGAATCTGCACTTCTCATACGATTTGGCCAGATTATGGTAGCACCAGCCTGCTGGCTGGTCCAGTTTCATCATCTGATCCTCGTCATCCTAGAGAACTATATATCACTAATAGGCATCTCAGGATTTCGTCTCTTATTTTCATGCTTCATCATCAGACCAGTTGAAATGAAGCTTCTTGATTTTTTTTAACTACACAGTTACAGATTGACCTAAATTTAAAACCTACGTTCAAAATGTTCATATGGAATTTCAATAAATTACCAGTTCTCATACACTTATATATTATAAGTTACACAAAAACGTTCGTGTGAAAAGGCGGTACTACGATGGGCGGGAAACACAGCGTGATATTTTCCTAGTTCCGCCCAAGACCAGCGCATTCCCACAGACACGTTTGAATGAATAAAATCATATTAAATCATTTCGAAATTATTATTAATGTAATAATCTAGAGTCCTATACAAATAATATTATAGGTAATATTTAAATGTGGACTAGGTATACTAATTTTGCCAAATAATTAAGATTTTATTTTATCTATAGGTTTTATTATAATATGTTTATATGAAAGAGAAATTTTGTCATTTCTTCATCTTTAAATGTTTCATAATGTTGCATAATAGTAATAGGTTCAACCTCCGTCAGCGAGTTCCATCCAACATGCCATGAATTAGGGCGGAGAACGGAGTGTTTTATCACTAGGTTTTCTCCACTTTGCTATGTACAGAATAAAGCGTACTAAGCCAAAAATAAATGGACTTTTATAAATACCTACAAAATTTGTTACTTAACTAAGTGTTAAAAAACTTTAAAAGTCCATTCACTAAGAAAAATTAAATTCTAATTCATTTAATAATGTATTACAATGTCAGTCACACGACTATCACTGCGGGGTGTCCACCCTTCAAGTACCGAAGTGGGTTGAACTGTCTTGCTGAGCGAAGGTAGCGAGTTCAAATACTTCAATATATTCGAAGCAAGGGCGTAAAAAGTCACGCCCAATCTTAGATTATGATATATAATAAATAATGTGAGAAAATTTTAGAATTCCTGCAGATTTAATTGATATTTTAATATTATTTTGTTTGTAATACTTTGCATGTGTTATTATGTTATAATTATTTAACAATTACTTTTCTCCATAGAATTTTCTAGTATAAAGTAGGAACTTTATTGATAAGTCAATTTATTAGGTCTACGTAGTAAGATATAACTCACACCGTTACATGCAATGTCTCAAATTTAACTAGAACGGAGTATATTATCACTAGGTTGACTTTATTTATCCTGGATGTATAAATTGGAAAACATTTTTTAAATTATTATTTTCATTTACGCGGTCTAACAAGTTTAAACGCAATATCTCGAATTTGGACGGAAAGTATAAAACGGAGAATCTTGATCCTATGTTGTTTCTGCCTCAAATCAATATGAAGACTTCTTAGATAAAATTAGAGCTACAAATAGCTTTTATTCGAGTATCAGCTTTATTTTGTACAAGTGAATTACATCGATCGCCGCCATCAATGTACATACATATTATAATGTTTTAAATAGTAATTTGAAAGTGACACTGCAAGCTTAAGCATACAATGCGATAGAACCCCACAGCTACATCCGGCATCTTCACACACAATGGACCAAATTGATCAGCCTTTGCCTGTAAAGATTCAGGTGTCAAAAAATTAAAAAAAAATCCATTCAAAACCGTCAACGCATCTTTTTTTCAAGAAAAAAAATTAAAAAAGAGTCTGTCATAAAAGAAACTCACGCAATCTTCGAATCCAATACTTTTGACAAAGAATTTTGTTATTTTAGGATCAATGCTACTGTTGTGGAGTTGGGTATTATTTTAAATCGTTTGATTTAAGCTTCTTCTATTTGTTAAGTTAATACATGAAATTGTTAAAATGGGAAAAAGTATTGTTAAAATATAAATAAAAAGCAAATCTTTTAAATACATAAATCTTAATTATAGAATTAGAACTAGTTTAATGTAAGCATAGTACCCTTTATATGAATGTTCACGGTTCGTTCTACAGACACTAGAAATCGACGAAATCGTTTTTTCTTGGACTTAGACTATACATTTAATTAATAAATTCTTAATTCTTGACCTATCTCAATACAGGTGAAATCAAAATCCAAAAAAACAATTACAAAACAAAATCCAAACTCAAATTTTTCAAATACAAATACAAATGAAACATTAAAAATTCCAGTCCACATCGATAGCATTGGGCGAGCGGACATCCAACATGGCTGTCGGTGACACGCTTTGTTCACACAGAGAAGGGCTATTTTTTATCTTTTTCTTCTTTTTATCTATCGTCTTCACGGCCACAATGGCGGCCGCTATTTAAAGAGCTCAGATCAATTATGTTTGTCGCGCACCATCCTTTATTACCACAGGAGTGCTCTAGAAAATTGTATTCTTTACAAATATGACGATAATTTGGCATAAATATGTCATGTATTATTGGAAATATTTTATGATTTACAATTTACTTATGATTGTTATGATTTAAAAGGATTAATATTTCAAGGTATCGTAGATTATATGTACTAGATATATGTACTAGACATATCTAGTATACATACAAATCAATAATATTTTCTTTTGATTATTTGTCTAGCAACGCAGCAGCACAGCATCTGCCTATAAACGCGACGGTTCTAAGTTTGATTCCCACTCGTGGAGGATGAATCATATTCATTCCCCCGCTCTGGTAAAAAATTTGGCAAACAGAGTGTTATAGCACTACGTTACCTCTGCCTACCCTGATATATATAAGAAATAGCGTGAAGCAGATGACTACGTTAGACAGAAGAATCTCTTTATACCACCAGAATATGGCGAAACACTTTCATAATTAACCATTGTGGACATTGTCATTTACATTTTAACAACTATTATTAAAATTTAAGTATAATTAGCATAGAAAATAAACTTACTTGGTCTTCTGATGTGTCAAAGTTTATACTATCGTGTAACAACATACAATGAAAGGAATTATTAAATATTATTATAAGTATTATATTGAATATTTATTTTATATTAAAATCGACTTAATCATACTTGTCCAGATAATAAAAAAAAAACAAAATTTACATACATTACAAACTTGCCTACAAATCACCCACGAAATATAAATCCACCATCACCATACGCAGAATCCCCAAATGAATGGTCTATTCCACACACCGATATTCATTCATAATAAGTTGTTACCAATAAGAATTATAGCTATTGACCAAAAACAAAATGTACGACAGAAATGTGACCAAGCCAGAAATATCTACGCTACTAACACGCTCATAATTGTCAATGTTTGCATAACAGGCTGTTCAATACACAGAAGCCGAAAGACTTAAAAATACAAAGCTTAGAAATTTCATCTTTACTTGTCTCCTCAAACAAAACTCTTGAGTGGGCAAACCGTGAATAGACCAGGTTAGTCAAAAACTAAATATTATCACGTGCATTTTAGTTGAGCTACTCCATAGACTATAGACAATGGGTTAAGGATGAATGGATTCTGCTTCGGAAGTATATATATATATTGATAAGAAAATCATAGAGCTATTATTTATGGTTACTATACCTACATTTCATGGTTTCTATTTTTATATGAAAACATGGCTAAATATTAGGTAGTTTACCGTGCATGATATAGATATGTTTGAACACTCTCACATATAGACATTCGTCGATCACAATGATGAAATTTTTTTTCTATGTATTCCCACGATTATATCAATTACAAATACATACAAAAATCCATCTGTCAATTTGTTTGTTGCATATGTCTGGTAACAACGTGTAAATATTATCAAAGTAAAAGATTAAACTAAGAATAAGAAAAAAACATATTATTACGAGTATAACTTCCATCCACAACAACACTTTATGTTTTATAGTAAATCAATACAATTTTGAATATCACACGTGCATACAATAACAGCGCAAGAAGAGATCAGAGGGTCGAATGTGCCCGGAGCGTTCTTTACTTGAGACAATTCCTGTTTCGCAAATTCCAATGGCCATTGTCCCACACAATACGAGGTGAACAATATGTTTATTGTCATAAAAATAGCCATTAGCTCAGAAAATGACGGGTTATGAGCGGCTGTGGAAGAAGCAAACTTTGGGCATTATACGGTTGTTTTTGTTGTAAATGTCCTCGGGGTGATCGAGACCTACAATGCCACCGTGAAACGTATTTATAACTGATATATACGAGTATGAATGAAGAATAGCACCCATTATGTTGATAACAATTGGCGACCTTGATACAATTCGGAGATTAGATTTGTTAGGGCTTGGACGTCGTCACGATAATTGGTGAATAGTTCATCTTTCACAGTAAAAAAAAACTATTGCATTCATATTAAACTTTATTTATATATATTTATTTATATATATATATATATATATATATATATATATATATATATATATATATATATATATATATATATATATATATATATATATATATATATATATATATATATATATATATATATATATATATATATATATATATATATATATATATACATACTATGTTCGTGGTAATATGACTTAATATCAAATAGGATTAGCGTTAAGCTTCTTTTTCAAACAATACGTCACAATCGTGAGAATATCTTAGTGACAAACGTATGACGACATGCTATTGAGTTGAAGCGTTAGATTGGAAAAGTTCACTCAAGCGATGTGTTAGATTTATTTAGCAAATTAAATATAAATAATAAATGCTTGGATGTATAAAAAGCATTCAATTATACAATAGACGGTGTGATAGACATAGGTGTGGTAACCCTTTGGTCTTTTGTGCTACAACCTCTTGTCTTACCGATTTTGGTCAGATAACGTATCCATGTTGATATTGTCATTGTTATTGATTTATTATTTGGTTTCTTTCAAATTCAAAAATATTCTTTATTGAAATAGACTTTTACAAGTACTTTTGAATCGTCGAATGAACTTATAACAATCGCTAGCACTAGTTCGGAAGGCAGTTCTGCTGAGAAGAGCCGGCAAGAAACTCAGTAGGTGCTCTCTTAAAAAATCCACAGATTTTTATCATCCAAATGCTCAGTGAACAATGAACAGTGTAATAGGCTTTACTCAAGAGTGGCAAATTTAGGGTAAGTTGTAGAATTTTGTCATCTAGGATTTATTAACTTTTTGGAGGCTCGTATGTCTATCACTGTTTTTATATATATATATATATATATATATATATATATATATATATATATATATATATATATATATATATATATATATATTGCGAAGCAACTCTTAGAATACACTGTTCTTTAAAAACATCTCGCAGAGAATCTTTAGCTCTTAAACTAAACAAAGTAATATGAGTATACCAAAGCTTTCTACAGTAAAGCATGCCGGAAGTCAATATATTTCCAAACTTTACATTAGAAATATTAAAATTACCCATATGTCTGGCAATGTACTCATTTATATAAAGTGACATACACGTTGCTATGGTTACACGTGTTTCATGCGTCAACGCGTCTGTTATTAAATAGACAGAAATGCTGCTTATATTATAATATCATTGGTATTTTTAATATTTTCTAAGATCTTATCTATCTTATAGAAGCTTACGAAAGTAAATACTATGTTTCGCCTTAGTCATTGGATAAAATGTTATCACTATTAAAATTATCTATACGGTATCCCGCATATAGAAGGCAGTGTTAAGGTACTCCGTTTTAAGTTTCATGCAATTAAAATATTATTTTATACAATTTAAAACAATATATACAATAATAATTCATTTACCAAACATCTTGAATTGAAAACATCTTAAGACGTCAAGCACTTAAAACTAAAGCTTTTGTAACAAATAACAAAAAAAAAAAACACTTGACTCCCAATTACTTTGGACTGTTGAGTGTCATTATAGACTTGGTACGACATTAATTGTACAATTATTACTGACTATTGTACTATCCAACGGTAGTTAGTTTCTTTGTAAGATTTGGTGATTGGCACGTGGTTGCTGTAACGAATAAAAGGACCACTCGACCACTCATTACTCTTTAATAGACTTGCTTTTTTAGGATTCCTTGATTTTTTAGTTTTGATGTAAAACGTTAAGAACGGACCTCTTAGAGAGGCATTGGCAAAGAGGCCTCTTGAATGAATTGGCAGAGAGTAGGAGGAATCTTAAAAATGGAAATGTATAGATTATCACAAAAAAAAAAACATTACAATCTTATATCTTTAGTTCATGTTATACAAGATTATTGCATACACCCGCAACTATTTGTAAATTTTTACAAGTTACACCCGTACACACCTACGAAATTGGTACAGAACCCTCGGTGCACAAATTCGACTCGACTTGACCAATTTTTTTAAAATCTTGACTTTTACAGTGGCTGCAACTTTATACAAATCTTAGCTGTACCACTTAAGCTTTTATACCTCCGTATTTAGGTGTCATTATAGCTGTATAAGATAAATTTGTTGGAGCCAAAAAAAAAGCTTCGTTATTTTTGACGGTTGGAGAGTGTCAGAGGAAATAGCCTCGAATCACTTATTCGGATCCACTGTATGTAATTATTCTGTCATTTGTTTGTCTTGTACGCTTGTGAAATTGTTTTATCATATATTTAAAGTGAGATTTAATAATCTTGACTTTAATATTGACAGTTGAATAGATTTAATTTATTTTGATTTACAGTATATATTTTATAATCGTATTTGGTACTTCTTTTTGTTTTAGTTAAATTTTAAAATCATATCAGGAAGCATTTAAAAGTAAATTAATTATAATATATACATAAATAAATCATATATGTCTAGAAATTATCTATTTAAAACATTCATTTAAAGTTAACTTGCACGTTATTCATAAACGGATTATCCAGCTTAGAGAAAAATGCCACCAATTTACAAAGTAGTATATTAAGTTTGCTTTTTAATTTTTGTAAAGAATAACATAAAATAACCATGAAATGTCAAGAATCACACCACAACCTATACTATAACATATAAAAACATTAAAATTCTAACAGGATGTTGATCTAGAAGCTATTTCAAAGTTCACTGTGCGTTGGTTATTCATTCCAAGCATTTATACACTGACAACCGGCCCTAATACCACTGTTATATAAAAAAAAGATCAATAGAATACCCCTCATAACCGAAATCATAGAATTGAATACGTAGCATTGTAACTAGTTTTTGTGAGACACGGCCAGACAGACCGACGCCTGCGCAGGCGCAAGGAGAAATATTTTGAATCCTTTGGACTTTATGGATGAGAAAGTATGTTATTTACTAAATGGTATATTAAAAATAATAATCTTATATTTTTTTACATATTAGACTTATATTAGGCCTAGATATTTTGATTTGATGAAAGGTTTAACTTCTAGGTGTCCATTACACAAGCTATTGCTATTAAGAAATAGCTTAAATGTAATATTTAAATTAACTTGATTTAAATAATTATTTGGGGAACATGATTAATTTGTTTAACGATCGCATATAAATGAGTGAATATGTTAAAAAAATTAACATAATATATAATATGTATGTATATTTACTGAATCCGTTATAGAGCATTGGGACAGCGTCTTACTGTTAATATGAGTTGCTGGTGATTACTTTAAGTTATTTTTATTATCTCCACTTTGGTAGACAAAGTGCGGCGTTGAGGTCCACCACTTAAGGTCTCCAGGGATAAGTATGAAGTGGAAAACCCTAGGTCTTAATACCTAGGACACCTCGATTTTTCTTATATAGAAACGAAAAATATATTAGTTTTATAATTTATAATTTAAATAAATAAATTTATATAACATTCCAATGAATGCGGCTACAAATATGTAAAGGGCTGTGCAACTTAACAGGTGTTTTAATTTAACATAATAAATATCAAATTTAAGCTTTATATATAAGAAATGTTGAACTAATTTTGTACCCAACTGCTATTAGATAGGGCTGAATTTTGTATAAGCTTTTGAGCTAATAAAAACCTCACGTTTAAAAGCTTGGCGTAGGCTGTTCTGTCAACTTAACGCCATTTTGTTTTTATTTGTCAGATACATGTGTTTTTTCTATGATGTGTCGGGCATTCCATTTGATTAATAAGAGCCTAAGTTGATCATATCAAGATAAAAAGCTTTGTGATTTCTTAATAGACCGCGTCGTTTTGTTGATACACTTTTTTTCGTTCGCATTAATTAAAATTTTTAAGTGATTTTTTTTCTGGACATAGTGTTCTAATATGTATGGAGATTCTTGAAATTCCTCAATAATATTAAGTTTAAAAACATATACCACGATGTAAATACAATAAAATTACACTTTGTATATAAAGGCGACGGTTGTATGTGGGTTCGATTCGCACTCGGGCACACGAATTATTTTTATTTCCTCGCTCTAGTAACAAGTCAGCCAGTCAGCCTTTGAGTTTCGCCACTCAACACGTTACGTCTCGAAAATTAGGCAGAAAGTGAGTGACATATTGTTTTGATGCCTGCTTTACGCGGGATATAGCGTGAAGCTATTCATGCATTTATTAAAAAAAATACTGTATATATAAAAATACTGTATACTGTATATATAAATAGTCTTTTGAAATAACAATAGTCATGTACTCGTATATATTAAATACACAAAAAAGCAATTACCATCAAAATTATACTGTATTATATATATATATATATATATATATATATATATATATATATATATATATATATATATATATAATATATATATATATATATATATATATATATATATATATATATATATATATATATATATATATATATATATATATATATATATATATATATATATATATATATATATATATATAGAACTATTAAAATATAATTACAATATTACCTTATATAATAAGCGCAAATTTTAAAGTAAAACTACTTCCTTTAGTTCGAAGCCGACAAAGAAAGCCACTTATAATATAAACAGGAAATAAAACATAAAGGCACTTACATACATAATTCGAAAACGGATATCTCATAATATAATATCCTAAAATGATTATTTACAATAACTCATCTCGCTTGATTTGATTTACGCAAAAGCACCGAAAAATCTACAAACACCAAACAGAACTTACAGAAAAAAAAACGTCCATGAGAAACATACGAAAATTAGGTAAACTATAAAATACACCTAGTGATATATAAAATGGAGAGCTTTTAAAAAAGCTGTAACTAAAGGGAATAGAGTATAACTTGGTAAAGCTCAAATTTCTATATCATTAGGCAAGTTGCATCGGGTTGTTTGATTCCAACCGATTTAGCATTACAAGTTTGCAAACGTTCAATTGCTTTACACGAATAGATAGTTTTTTTCTCTATTTTAATGATCCATTGTGCCTTCTATGGGATATCTCTTACGGTTCTTTGATGGTAAGTGGTGTGGAAATTCGATCGGCATTAATACAGCTATTATTATAAATCATCGTTTGTTAATATTAATATATTAAGCAACATATGATACTGTATAACTTAATTTATAATATTTGTATTGAATTTTTGTATTATTCAATATATTTTGTGACATAATGTTTTATATATGTTGTTTTTTATATGTTCTTAAGCGAATAATAAATATAAGCAATAAGCGTCTAAACTAAGCGATTATAGCGTAGCTTAGGCCATTACAGGCTATAGGCATTTATATGATATTAATTAATATCATATATTATGTAAGATTGTAATTTTTTTTACTATTTAATAACAAAAAGTTAATAGAGAACAAGGTACACACCAAAATTTTCTATATAATCATGTAACTAAATATATTTTTCTTTGCTTTATAACTTACAAGATTCCCAGCTGGAACGACTACCGATTTACGCTAAAAAAACGACAATAGTGTTAAAAGAATCCTCTAAAAACACGCGAATATATCCATGTCTACCATAAAAATGACCCAAACTGCGTCATTATAGAGTCGGCAAGTAAAGCATATTTCATTTAATGTTGTAAAGGAGGTTATTCATACAATAAAGTTAATGTTTTTTTAATATATTTTACATATTATTTGTATACTCTCTAGCTTATATTTAATTCTTCCAATGGAGCTTTTATAGTATATTTTATTTTTTAGAATAAAAAAAGTTATTTCTTACTGGTTCATTTGCCATATAAATAATATAAGTGAGTAATAAAATGTAGCTATAATGAAATCTCTTATCTCTCTATTTTCTCAGATGTCACATATTTCTTATGCATAAAATTTTACTTTAAGGCGCCATACAAAAAAACTTATAATATATTGTGCAAAGATAATTCTTTAATATACTTATCATGGTGCACTGGGACATGAGCGGTTAATGAATTTTAATTTTTTTTTGTAATATAAAACGCGACGTCGACCTCCACTCGAATATGGCGGAAAATTACCAACGGAGTGTCTTAACACTAGGTACCCTCTGTATACACTGTTATACGGGATGTAAAGCACAAAGCTCAAATAAAAAGCTTCAAAATAATAAGTCCAGTGTACAATGTTCTCAAGGCGATCGCAGCAGGACGCTAACCGCCGCCAGGATCGCATAAATTCAACATTTGTCACGGCATTAACACTCAAAAAGGGGTTTTATCATGTCACCCCCGCATCCGGTGATCGGACACTGTTTTACTATACCTTTTATGACCATTGAAATACCTAAGTTAGATTTTAAAACCCATGCAATTATTATGGATAGATTAATAGATATATGTCATATGACATATATATATATATATATATATATATATATATATATATATATATATATATATATATATATATATATATATATATATATATATATATATATAATATATATATATATATATATATATATATATATATATATATATATATATATATATATATGTGTGTGTGTGTGTGTGTGTATTCTTATGTTCTTTTTAATAACACTAGGTTGCCTTTGCCTACACTGCAGTATGCGAGAAAATCGTGAATTTCAATCTAAAACAAGCGAATGTTTCTCCGCTCTACTTACACATAGGCATTAGGTTGCGTAACCTAGAACATCTTAAAAACGGTACAAAAAAAAGCGCGACAGCCTAAAAAGTCTCTCAACACTCTGACAAAATAAAATAAGCTATACTATATCTATAAAGGCTTTGATGTCGTTACCACTGTCCCTATAGGTCATTCTGATTAAACACTGCTGAGCTCTAACAGCTCTAACAGTCCAATCAACGAAAAATTTGCAATATACATCAAATATCGCCTTAAAATCACAGCGGGATACACAATAAATCTCTTATCGAATTTAAGAACAAAACAAAATTTTCGTTGACATTTAGTTACTGTACAAAATATACTGTCATATAAAAAATCTCACTCTTATCTGATTATAATAAGGTTTAGAAGTTATTATCTCAAGTGTATGTCTGTTTGTGTATTTAATTCAGTGGCGAAGATTTTATGGGACCAATTCTTGGTTTAATTTAATTTGAGCCCGTTCTCATTTTTATTAATATTTAAGGTAGCATGATTTATATAATATATGTTTATATCTTTTTTTCTTTTTACTTTCCGTAATATTATTTATGTTAGTATTAATTATTATATATTATGGCAATTATTCATTAAAAAGCCGTTTCTGTTTTGTTTTTTGGTGGAATTCGTTTGAAATTTGGATACTTTACATTGCTCATTAGAATAGTGTCAAATGTGTTTATAAAATAGAATTTCATTAAATCACGCAGTTTTTTCTTATTGTTGTCGATTTTAAACAAGTATTTTTATTTCAACCATTACTGTATATGTGTATAGTAGAAATATAAGAGAACTGTAGGTATAAAACAATCATTTTTTTTATTTTGGGTACATATAGATATTTTAAAAGATACTTATATTTTACACGGAGTTAGGTTACTATGCCCTAAGAATATTTAAGTTTTAAAAACATATTAGAAAAAATTAAAATCTAAAGAGCATTGTTGAGATTCTTGCCGGCTTTTCTCTGGAGAACTTCTGAGCTTTGGTATACAATAGGTATATTTGATAACTCAAAAGTACTTATAAAATTATATTTAAATAAATAATATTTTATATTTAAATATTTATCCAATACTGTTAATAACATAATTCTATATATCTTTACTTACTTTAATATAATACACATGCAATGTACATATAAATCTCCTCAAACACCTGCTCTCAGAATTCGAAGCAGAAATCTATTTCTATATGACTAACTAAAACAACACAGATAAAAGCTCAAAATCAAAATAAACATCAAAATGACTTTGATTTTTAATATTTTTATTATATCTGTATTAAAAAAAAAACACCTGGTGGTCACATTTTGGTCTGTGGTAGGTATATATCTGATGACCATCATGTCCTGACGCGTAGAACAAAACGAGCTGTCCCAATTTCTCACGGCTCCACATAAACGTGGCAGTCTGACATTTACATTGGCTCTACCAAATCCGGTATTGTGTCCATTCGCATTTCGATATACCAATTAAAATGTGGCAAGTTAAACGAATGTATAAGCATTTATTGAATAGTAGTCTATGGAGGCCGTCAGAGTGTAGTGGCACAGCATCTGTCTGTATACGCGACGGTTATAGGTTCGATTCCCACTCGAGGGAATTAATTATGTATTATTTCATTTCCTCGCTCTGGTAAGCAGACATCGTCTTGGAACAATTTGGGCGGAAAGTGGGAAACGATTTGTCTTAACACCTATGTTATAATAGTAAGGCTAACCTTTTAAATATCACTAAATTAGCCTGAAAGCTGTAGATACTCATCACATTTATCTTAATATATATATATATATATATATATTATATATATATATATATATATATATATATATATATATATATATATATATATATATATATTATATATATATATATATATATATATATATATATATATAATATATATTTTATAAAATCTGTTTATATTGTAACATATATTTTTATTAGTCGAGCAGAGCCGATACCTTGATGGGCGGAATGTTAATTGAACGCGATGTTATCTCATAATAACTCATTGTGCCTCAGAACACATTACTGTGCTACCGGCCTTATACCTTCTGTGCTCGTACTAACGGAAGAATACTTTATATATGAAGTTATTGAGAACATTGTTTTACCATTATAAAAAGTGAAACAATCTAATTTACACTCAGAGAAGTCAATTAAAACAAAACATATTTAATTTAAGATGGAAAGTAATTTTAATATTAGTGAAACAAATAATTTAAGCTTCTTATCTGATTAATACCTATATTTTACATACTAATAGGAATGAAAATTGGTTTGGTGTTGACAAATTAGTATATAGTAGATTATCACCCAAAATTCGTAGAAGCGTAAATGGAAAACGAAGTGACGTGTCACTATGACTCATATACATTCTTTGGACTTGTTAGCTTAAAAAAATTATAATTTTTTTTATTAGCACGGGTAATTTAATTGGCTATGTATTTTTTTACATAATTTCTACACAAGTATGCTTTCTATAATTTACTAATTTACAAAACATATATTACATATAGATTAATTTAAATAATAATTTCTAATATCATTATTCTATATATATACGGGACCCCAAAAACCCAAGCGTTTTATTACATATATATTAGATATAAAATATATTATCATTTAACAACATTCATATCCTAAAATTTTATATTTAAACCAAATTGAATTCTAACCAATCTATGATAATAAAAATTAAAGCAATACCAAAACGTTTTCTCCATGCATTCATACATACATATGTTAGTAGTGGAATAACAAAACGTTTCACAACTTTTATAGGTGCTACTGTACCTATAAAACAGACGAGTGATATATAGAGCCAATTAGACGTGTCGTAAGTTCGCGGGCCCCTAATGACGGGCTACTGGCGGTTGTCCCGTGATCTTAAAATGTGATAAAAGTGGCAAGGGAATATATATATATATATATATATATATATATATATATATATATATATATATATATATATATATATATATATATACATATATATACATATATATATATATATATATATATATATATATATATATATATATATATATATATATATATATATATATATATATATATATATATATATATATATATATATATATATATACATATATACATATATTATATATATATATATATATATATATATATATATATATATATATATATATATATATATATATATATATATATATATATATATATATATATATATAATATATATATATATATATATATATATATATATATATATATATATATATATGAATTTTATATTTGTGTGTATGTTTAAGAACGCCTTTTAGTGTCTAGGCTCTCTGTTTTGCGCTTTAATTTGTGGGTACCTACACTAACATAATATTACACTATGAATGATTTCAACGTATCGCCTTTTCTATAAAAAGTACAAGTGTCAAGTGAATTTCAGTACATTTCTATATACACAAAAAATATTTTTTATAATCGATATGGGTAGTATGAGAAGGTTGTATTGACTTTAGGTCGCCGGTAATATGTTTCATGTCTTCGTAGCTCTATGGTTTTCTTAGACGCGTTTACAACATCATAAACGGTTTTTAATTAAGGATCCGAATCATAAGATCATCGCATCGCCTAAGGTGATTTACGGCCCCTTTCTCGATCCAATTAGCACACTGCTCGCTTTATTCACATACATACATACATATTTTAGTAAATGTGACACTTTTAGTGTTTTATATATGATTGAAACCATTTAAAATAAATTTTATTTTATGTTAAATTGTAAATTATTATATGTAGGTCGCAGGTTTGGCTTCTTGTAAATTTAAATGCATTAATGAATAATCTGCATGTTAATTCTATGTTTGGCTACTCGTAGTGTATTTGTATGGGTTAGATTTCCACTTTAGGCCTTCGTGGCGCAGTACCAGTGTAGCGGGTTCGATCTCCATTGGAGTAATGGATTTTCATTTGTTTACTTTGGTAGAACAAATCGCACGCTCGAGTTACGCCAATCAACACAAAATGTCTAGAGAAACATCTCTAGAGGAGACAAGGAGTGCCTTTACACTGAGTCCTCACACACACATGCGAGTATATACATATGTATATGCTAAATCATGGTTTTTCCGAAACATAAATCTAATTATGTTAATACACACATAATAAATAAAACATTGATTTCCTCTTAATAATTATGAATGTAAAACTATTGGATATAAATTAAAATTTCTACAAAGTATGTATATATTAATTTTTAACCGTAGATCTTTAATTTAACACGGATTTTATTTATAGAATATATACAATATAAATACATATATAATTGATGCAACAATCTCGATCAAATTGCATTTTTTTTTTATTATAGCTTATAGGGTATGGACTAGCTCTTACGTATGGCATCGCTCGTCTTATCAATTGGTAAAAACTTAGCAATTGTATGACACGTGACGAGGTAACTCTGATCGCAACACAGTACAATGGGTTACATAGAAACGATTTACGTGGTATAGTACAGCCTATATAGCAATAGCCGTTCTCGAAAAATGGACTATCCAAGACTAATATTTTTTTCTGTAGTCCATTGGTCCAGTAATTCTTAAGGTCTAACTTAGTCTTGACCTTTATAATAATATGTTAAGAATACAGATAATATGTTAGTTCTTCTTCAATATTAGCACTTTCACCGTCAAGGTCGTGTAAATATGTACGTAGAAGACAATATTACAACTAATCCTATGTTAGTATGTATAGACAACTATGTTAACATATAGCTATTATATATAACCATCGATATTGACTGTAACTTGGTGAGCCTTAAAAAATATTTACAACTTATGCAAATCGTAATATGATAGTTAATATTAATAATAAGCTAAAAAAGATTTATATTACAAATTATAAATGAACCAAACGGACATTCCTCAAATTCTTTTAAAACGACTTTGTTATTGCCGCTTTGGGTCCTTATTATTAAAAACAAAATAAACCTTAAATTTATGTGTTTTTATTAGTTTTACACTTTATACTGTATATAACAGGGTAGATAAAGGAAGTCTACATTATGCTAACTTGCGGATTTCATTTAACACCGTGATAAAGCGATCTCCAGATGTCTCCAGAAGAAGGGTAGGTAGTGACCTACCCTACTAAGATACTTAGGTAGTTTCCCATTTTCCACCCAATTTCGAAACTTCTGGAGGGAACTGGAGATCGCTTTATCACGGTGTTAAATGAAATCCGCCATTCAACATGTAATATTTCGAATTTAAGTAGTAACAACATACATAAACTCCAAAAATCGTTCAAATCGTTTCTTTGCAAAAAAAACCGTAATAAGGACTCTTTAGTGTACACGCTTGTCAAATTCAGTCCATCCTATAAACTTAGCACCATAAAATTGACCCGAGACGATGAATAACTAATTATGGACTATCAATGAAGGACATTCTGCGGTTTCCAAAAGGATTCGGATTATTTTATGATATCTGCAGGTAACCGGCACCTTATGGCTGTAGATCTATACGAGCAAACATATGTATAAAATATCTTTGGTATTAATCATTTAGTCCTGTTTGTTTATTTTTACTATGATTTTTTTATTATTTTTATATTCTGATATTTACAGCGTGATTAAAAATATTACATACTTTTAGCTTTTCACTATATGCCTCATATTGTTGTATAGCGGGTAAGCAGTGGTGCAAATACACTCCCTTCTCTCTTTCCGCAGAATTCAACACGACGTTACGTTTTCGTCAAGAACATCTTTGAGATACCCATCTCAACGAGATATAAATTATTTTAACGAGATATAAATTACCTCAACGAGATATAAATTATCACAACGAGATATATATGATAGTGACACGTGAAAATAAAACAAATGAATTATTTTTGTACCTACTATAATACAATTAACTGGACAAGGATCTCTAAATATAGTAAAGCTACGCCGACCGCTTTGTCAACCTCATCCTTATCGGCGCATCTTAAAAGCCACATCGCTAACAATAAGTGAATCTAAAAATAAGTTTCTTATCATTTATCAAATATATAAGTTTATCTAAAACGATATATATTGGTTTTTTTTTTTCTGTAGATATAATAAATATGGAAGTTATTAAATGTTAATTAAAATTAAGTGATATTTTTACTAATATATATTTTTTTTGTTTAAAATACAATAATATTTGAAATCTGTGCTATATTTATTAATAGGAAAACTTGCATCTTATTTTTTTTCTATGATAACTGTAAAGTCAAAATCATCCACTATTCTTTTTTTTACTGAAGACTAATTGTTCTTACAAGCACATATTCTCCTACTCTTTTAAATTCCTATACATAGCTCTTTTTTAGATATTAACCAATAAATTTAATTACAATGTAATTCGTTGTAGAGAAACTCCCATTTAAGCAGATCAAAGTAAGCCGCGTCATCGCTCGCAGCCAACCTTAGTGTCAATTTTCGTAAATATTTTGCGGCTATCGTGATACAGACAGATGAATACAATTGTTTGATCAATGTATACAAAAGAATACAAGCTTTTATGGACACTAAATGTGAGATGTAAGCTTAGATTGAGGAAGCTTTAAGTGACTGGTTAAAATATACAATTTTGATAGTTCTGTTATACGATGAATATTGGAAAAATAACAATAAGGATGTTGTACCATGAACCACCTTAAAAAGTACCTATTTCTATACACCATGATCGAGTAGATACGATTCCAAGTCGGTTAAACTTTTAAACTTATCTATCTTTGAAACTTTTATCGTAACTTTCAAACGCTTTTTTTTAGCAAACTAACTATATTTTATTATTAAAGGGATTATGAAACTTAACACCACACGGAATTGAAGCCTATACTACTAAAGCTTGAATAAATTAGATTCAAAATTATATTGATATCAAAAAAATTTGATTACAATTGTTATTTCTCCAACAGAATGTTTTGTAAATGCCGAGCTTTATAAAAAGCGGACATTAGATCATTGTGGCCCTTTGAATACTGATCAAGCGGCGGAGATGCTTCAAAATATACTTTAATACAGTACAATATATGAATCATTACTTTCTTTTATTCACCGCCCTTATTTCTTAAGTGGTAGAGTTGAAATCTTGTTAACAATTCACATTGTTAGTAGATGCGATATAATAATGTTATTCGCCTCTTTGGAACGTGTGGGATGATCAGTCTATTCAGTGTTAAGACGCAGCATAAAATTGTGTTCATAGTAACATAAATAGGCAAGACTGAATTCATTGTTATTTTATTTAAACACGAATGTGTATGAAGAAATTAAACGGTACATTTGTGAGGCTTTTACGTGTACTCGTATAATAGTTTAAGAAATACTTGTGAATATAATAAAGCTTCGCACTTAAATACAAGTGAAACTTTATTTAAAGAAAGGAATGCGAAGCTTTCATTTAACAATCACGAAATGAATCGATTGATTTAGTAATGATAAGCCTCGCAGCTATAACACTGACGGGACCACATTCCCGAGGTATCACGGGCAGACGGACCGACGCCAGTGTACTCACACATGTAAATGACCTCCTTGTAGGTTAGAGCTTTCAAATTAAAGGTTTTTTAAGCCATGTTTCTTTGAGATGATTCATCTTTATTTTCATATTTGGATAGATAAAATGTTCCTGTTTATGTTGGACATGTTTAACTTCAACTATATCTCAATTTAATAAGAATATTTTAAAATAAATATCTTACGTTACTGTTACTAAACAGCTACTCAAATACTTTCACAATACAAACAATACAACAAAGACACCTCAAAGAATAACAATTACGAATAAAACAAACAATTTGTGACCAACAATTATTCCCGTGGGGACACCTGTAAAATAAATAATAGCATCATAGTTTTCACCACATAAGACACTGTTACTACGCAGAAGCTACCATTTCTAAATTACAATAGGCTATACATGTATTTAGAAAAAAAAACGACATTATAAATCTTAAGTTAATGTGGAAACAAAGTGACTAGAGTGTAAGACCCCCCGCAGAATGACGATAAATACGGTACCGTGAATGGATCTATTTACATTGATATTATTTCAAGCTCTAAAGAGCATGAGTAATTGTTAACTTGTATGCTTCTGTCTAAAAGGTAGTCGGCTACATTCTTTGTGAAATGCAAGAATTTTTGAAAAAGTTGAGGTGTTCTCTCTCCACTCTCTGCACATTCTGCGTGTTGAGTGGGGGCGAAGGGGTAATTACCTTACCTTGTTTCTTCTTCTTTATGTGCTGTGTTTATATATATATATATATATATATATATATATATATATATATATATATATACATATATATATATATATATATATATATATATATATATATATATATATATATATATATATATATATATATATATATATATATATATATATATATTTTGACGAGAACCGACTGATGCTGGGGCGTAAACTGAATGTGTCAAAGCGCTGCTTGGGCCAAATCGCGGGAGGTCACTGGTGTGGTCTGCGATCGCAGAATACCGCCCACTCAAGGAGCTGATATACAAGAGCATGATCCGACCAGTTCTTTTATACGGCAGCGAATGTTGACCAGCATTATCTCGGCACACTCAGGAGCTTCACGTAACGGAGATGAAGATGCTGAGGTGGATGTGTGGCGTTACTCGGGCTGACCACATACGCAACACATTCATTCGAGGTAGTCTTGGGGTCCGTGACGTAGCGGATAAGCTCCAAGAGCGTCGTCTGAGATGGTATGGCCACGTTTTGCGCCGGCCTAAGAACTACGTCAGAAGAAAATGCCTTGATATGTCTGTCCCCGGAGTAAGACCCCCCGGACGCCCAAGGAAGCGATGGCTGGACGTCGTGACGCAGGACATGAGAGCCAATGGACTAACCACTGAGGATGCTCAAGACCGTGCAAAGTGGAGTAGATTAAGTATGAAAGCAGACCCTGGCAATAGGCCGGGATAATGCTAAGAAGAAGAAGATATATATATATATATATATATATATATATATATATATATATATATATATATATATATATATATATATATATATATATATATATATATATATATATACTTCACACAAAGCAGATAAAGAAAGCTACTAAGCTCTGTTACATATGGGAATATAAAAACAATAGAATTCCTCCAGCATTCTACATTGCAGCTGTTAACTCATTTGTATAACAATCTCACGTATAACTTTAGCCAAGAAGTGCTTTAAGCTTTTAAAGCTCAATTTTGTCCAGCAAGACTTTTGCATGGCATATTTATTTGTATTTTTCAGTCTGTAACGGATCATTACCGTGTATTGTTATTTAATTTCACGCGTTTGGCGACACTGCGGGCGCTTCGGTTGGGATTTTAGCAGAAACTGAGTATAAAGGATCCATGAATAAGGGCATATATTGTTAGTTGCCTTAGTGTTTTAAGTGTTTTCTTTGCATTTGCGGAATGTACAATGTTGGGTGACCAACTGTGACCAATTGCCATCTTATTTAAAACAATGCACTTTTGTGTGGGTTGAGCTTTTGTGGTGATTGTAAATCTAAGCTTTCAATATTTTATGGTCTATCCATAATGTAATAATATTATGTTAGTTTGACTAAATTTCATTAAGATAAGCGTCTCCACACAAAATATCGTTTTCATATTTTGGCAAGGATTTTTTTGTGTACGATTCTTTCGTGATCGCGAAGAATTGACCTATTGCTAAATATTGTGTAAGCAAACTTCGGAAATTTTCGTTTGCAACTGTCAGAGGATGGAATTGAGTCAACTTTTGAAATTGCTTTCAAGAAGGACATCGAAATAACAACTACTTACATATTGAGATATTATAGCAACTAAGAGGTTTTTATGAATCTAATACCTACAAATCGTTATAACACATAATATGATTATATATAGCATTGATTAAGCCACTTTGAAGATACGCTTATGTAGAAAATAATCTCCTTAGTATTCTATGGGTGTACCGTGGCACCAGCTCGAGTTCGGAACAGTGCTTGGGACTTACTTGAATTTAAAAAGGCCTTCAAAACGCTCGTCTTTAGTTTTCTTGTAACTTTACGTCCAAATTTGATACATTTTTGAAGACAGAATAAGAAACAAGTGTGTGATTTTGACACATGAAGCACGCACGCATATATACAACATATATATACATATGTGTATGCATATATATATATATATATATATATATATATATATATATATATATATATATATATAATATATATATATATATATATATATATATATATATATATATATATATATATATATATATATATATATATATATATATATATATATATATATATATATATATATATATATATATATATATATATATATATATATATATATATATATATATATATATATATGTATATCTTCTTCTTCTTGGCATTAGTCCCGGCTTTTGCCAGGGTCTGCCTTCCGACGAAGCCTACTCCACTTTGCACGGTCTTTAACATCCTCAGTGGACAATCTATTGGCTTTCATGTCTTGTGTTACGACATCCAGCCATCGCTTCCTTGGTCTAACTCCAGGGACAGACATGTCAAGGCACTTCCTTCCGACATAGTTCCCAGATCGGCGCATAACATGGCGCATACCATCTCAGGCAACGCTCTTGGAGCTTATATATTGTAACGTTTCACTACATAAGTGAAAAATGTGCTAGGGAAAATACCAAAAAACATTTCTTTCTTATGATTATATAAAATAAAAAAATGTATATCATTAAGCCTTGCAGTTTGGCTAGAGCCAAAGATATTGGTGATTTTAAATCTTCGGAGCTCTAAAATTTCTAAGCAGTATTTCAAATTACAGTACAGTATTTCAATGAGCATTATTCATCCATTTAAAAGGCAACGTGTCCTAACAATCCTTTTGTAGCGGCAAAAAGAAAGCACCTCTTACAGAGGGTGCTCTATTTGAATAAAATAAACTTTATTCCATAAGGAATTACATACAAGTAAATCTCTAAACGACAATGAAATTTAACAAGCACGAATAAAATATCGACTTTTGAACCGACCAGTTTGTGAAGACATCTACGAAATTCTATTAAAGCTTTACGGGATAGTAATAAAAGTTGTTTTGGGTGATTTTAATAAGCGCAAGTGTCAACACAATGTGGTCGGTTGTATCTATAGAACTAAGGTTTTTCGTATAATCGACAGCGGGAATTGAAAATATGGGACGCCTCTCGGGAAAACTGTTGCAGGTGATAATGATGTGGTTTTTTTTTAGGTTTTGTTTTTTTTTTATTTTTGTTCCAGATGGAAAAAAAATGTTTGACATGAAGTTTGGCTTAGCTCTTACGTTCTTCGCCATAGTACTTGCGTGTATATTTTTTAAACGATATAAATATATTTTACAACAACTAGACAGTAAGTCTGATTTTAACACCTCAACACGTATTCAAATTCTTTTTTTCCATACACTCTTAGATGTTTTTGAGGTAATTCTCTTTCTTAGATGCTTTTGAGATCCTTTCTTTTATTATTAGGATAAAATTCTTTTTCGCTGGATACGGAGAGCCTAGCACAAAAGCCTCTGGTCTCCGTCTTTTTTAATAATTAAATATGGCATGGCATGTTTACATATATATCTTTATGTGCAGCTTGGACTCACAATCATCATGTCTATCATTATGTAACTTAACATTTTTTTTTCTTTCGCGCTGTATCTCGTATATATTTGGATGGGCACAGGCAGGGAGAACTTAGTGCCAATACACTCTACTCTCCACTTTGCTACCAAATTTGAGAATAAGACGGCCATACTATTTTATATAAGTACGATACAATTAAAATAATATCTACCCTCAAATGTGAATCGAACCCAAAGTCAACGCCGATCTGCCACTCTCTCTTGGACTCTATCCCAATATGCCACAATGACCTAAATATAGAGGGTATACATATTTAAATAGAATAAATTGTACAAACAAAATTAATGAAGTCCATTATCACGGTACAAGAGTGGAAAGGGTTTTTCGACATTACTATAAGAAATATCCCTGACAATAACGTGACCTTTTCTCCTACAGACTTTGGGGATCAATATACTTGCGTTAATGTAAGCGGCTTTAACATTTTTATAGTGTCGCAAGATATTCTTTTTTTGCTTCACCCTGTATCTTCTATAGCAGTGGCAACGTAGGCAGGTACAGAACATAGTGCTAAGACACTCCGTTCCCGCTTATACGCTCAATTATCAAGACATTGTGCGTTGAATTGTGGTGTAGCATATATTTTGTAGAATATGTAGCGTAATATTTTTTTTAATTTTTATTGAACTGAAAGTTGATGTAACGTGACAAATTTATTCTTTCTCTGCACACTTATTTAAAAATAATAAATTTTACTGGAGTATAAATTTGTTTTAAATAACATTCAGTTACATTTCTTCACTTTTTCATTAAAAAATAAACTAGAGGCTCAAAACTGTTATACGTTAATACGAATGCAAGATTCTCAAGTAGATTTCTGATAGAATCAACACGCGGCCTCAGTGGAGTGCTGTCGCGATTTTGATAATGTTTTTCCCCTTATAAGAAACCGCGTTTTGAATAAGAAGTGAAATTTAGTTTACCAAAGTCGCCTTTCGATTCCAAAGTCATATATTGTTACCGTGAAAGGTTACTTAGATACGACCCTTTGTTAACAAACTTATATTTATCGGCCCACATTTATATTTAACCAGATTTGAAATGTATAGAATATTTAAAAAAAAAAAACATTTATATATATTTATATATACGTTATATTTATTTTATTTAAAGTTTATTAACAAGAAAGACAGCGTTTTTTTCATATCATTGATAGAAATATGATAATATTTTATTATTACAAATTTTAGTGACTTAGTATGACATAGTGCATACTATATAACTTGGAATTGAATCCACAGCCATCTAGAACTATATACTCTTTCCCACTCTACCTATAATAACCCATTCCCACAATAAATCACTTTACAATTGAAACAAACAAGTTCTCATTGCAATCTTAAATAGAAAAACACTTGACTTCTAACACCACACGTGGAGTCACAATACCTATAGTTTTAAAAAAGGCACAGATAATATATATACCTTGTTATACTGGTACTACCAACTATTCAAGTAATGTCATTATAGATGAATTATATGGCAGATATCGTTATCACGTAGGCTGAGATGTCGTTACAGACAATAAAAGTAATTTTTACGACTAGCAACCCTACGGGTTAATAAATTAAAAAGTTTAAAGGGCTTAAACAATGCTACTTCGGCCCTGTAACGGAGATTTGTCACCCTTAGCTTAGTTAGGGCTATACGATTGGTAGAAAAGACTATAATTTTTTTTATAATATTATAGATATATTTTTAAGGTTCACTGATTGTTCTGGGTCTAGCAGTGTTGGCATTTAGATCCTGGTGTTCAGAAACTCCGTTCTCCGCCGTTCTCCGTTCTATCCGCGTTGCATATTGAAATGACAGCATTTCGTTTCAGTTTGGCCTAAAATAAATTATGATATATTCTTCGATATAGTTAGACGATATAATTTGAATAAAATAAATAGTAACTTATATCCTCTACTTACTTAAATGTATATGACATATATCCTGTAGTTCTTTGAGCTTTCTCATACCCTATTTCTAAGTGAATATTTCTAAGACTTTCACAGGTGAAAAAAAACTTTCTCTACAATTTCAACCCTGCCTAGTTAGGGTTGCGACTGATTGGGTGCGTACACAAGTTCCGTCGAGTACCCCAAATTAATTTTTGAGAACAAAATCCATTAGCAAATGAATCTCTTTACTTTCATTATTCGGGGTACCCATAATTTACGTTTTAACCGATGGGGCGGCAAACGCATGCTAGTTACCCACTTCACGCCAAGTCGGTTAAAACCCACCACACCTCTATTTCTAAGCGCACAAAGTTCAAATTACATTGAATAATAATTTATTATGGTATTTTTATGGCGGTACATAAACATCTCTTGTCAACTCTATGATTTATACCATCCAATTGTCTATAGAATGCGTGTAAAGAGAATCTTTCTATTTGAATCCACAGTTTTTTTTATAGTTTTATGTATGTAAGAGCTTACATTTAATTTAGCATTGTCATGTGGCATTTATTGCTCGCCTGTGAAAGGGTGTCTCTATGGGACACAATACGCGTTCTCGTAACTCTCTATTATTTCGCAAATTATTGATTGTAAATATTGTTATATTGATAGCTATTTGTAAACGTTTTGTGTTTATGTCATTTTATGGTGGTGTATTTGCGCTGAATCTGACGGAGATCGGTAGTTGGGGGTTCTAATTTTGTATGAGGAATATGTATTCACAGGATATTTAAAAAAACAAAGCGCGTGTTGCGACTCTTTTGAAATTTATTCTATTTTTTCCATTGGTATATTTAAATATACTAGATTTTCACGTAAGTATAGGTATAGTATAGTAAGTAAATACTACAACTTTCTTACCCCTTTGTCAGTCTTAAGATATTTCGTTATCTAATTTTCATTTATATGAGTATTAAGTGGCAAAAACAAATACCCCGCTTTGTTGTATCAGAACGGTGAAATTAAATAAACTAGCTATTTCAAATAACTTATCAGTAACCCGATTGAGTATCGGATCAACAACCAATTCTATTGCAAATAAAATATTAAATAAAATTTACCATACTTTGTGGACGGTGTCCAAGAGGCACAGTTTTAAGTCCCACTAAATTCAATTACTTATACATTTCTATATATTTAGCTTCTCGTACAATATTTTTTTTAATAAATCGAGAGCTGTGGAATATATATTAGTAATTCATCAATTATTTTTGCAAGAACTTTAAAATTTTAGGCCATCGTGCAGCATCGCAGCGGTACATAGCCTCTTCGTTTGACTTTGTCGTCTTGAAGAATAAATAATTTTCACATATATATTTTATATATATATATATTCTTTTAGCATTAAGAAGATAAAGCTCGGCGTTGAGTTCCGCCACTCAACACTAGGTTCCCTCTGCCTACCCTGCGTTATATGCGGGATGTAGCTTTAAGGTTGACATTTACAAATTAAAAAGTACCATACGTCGTACCAGCAACACGCATTGTTTCGCATCAGCTGTGCACATGAATCTCAATACAAAAGCGTAATTTTGCATTCATATAGGATAATCCACAATGTATACGATCAAAATAACTATAAAAATACAATAAGCTTAACAGTGTACCCTAATGCGTCCAGAGCGGGACGTATAGAGGTTTTAGTTCTATTATACGGTATATATGGCAATTGATTTCGATACACCCGCTGCTGTACCTGGCTTTGTCTGTCAATTTTTGCTATTATGTTGTGTAATATGTTCATTAGTATCACATTTTTCAAGGTGCGACGAGAGAGCTTTAGTGTACAATCACTATTTTTTTATTTGCCTGGTATTTTCACATTTAGGTAGCATTTTTTTATACCTGGAGCACTTTTGATATTTAAGTTATATATTGTTTGATATGATTTTAAACTCAAAACTATCGCGTTAATCAAATCTATTAATCAAAATATAATTCAATACGTAAAATGAATTGTTATGCATTTGTTTGTATTTTCTGGTCGTAGAGTTAAATTTTATCGAAAGTTATTGAAAATATAGAGTTCGTCCATTTCATATAGAAAGAAAATGTAGAAAGGAGAGCTGTGTCACTAACATATGCATATGCTTCTATCACATTAAAAACCTACCTATGTATTGTACTGCTTTGTATAGGATATGGATATACCTTTGTTGGAAAAAAATGTAATAATGTATCAAAATGCCCTTAAATCGTGAAATTTATTGCTAACAAATAAAAACAGAATTTTCAATAGATTTTGTTGTTTGGATTTTGATTTTAAAATGGCCGCCTTTTGTGATCTAATAGAGAAGTGTAACAATTGATATAATCCTATAGCGTTGATTCATTTTAGTTTTTATTTTTTTTTTTTTTCACCTTCCCATATATAGTGGGCAGAGAGGCTAGTGTAAGGGCGGCCTTAATGAGTCCTTTACGAGAATTGCCTTTACAGTTCTGTTGCAAGTAGCAGGTCAGGCAAAAGACCTATATAAGTTAGAATTTATTCCCGTTTAGTCACTCATAGAACTCAAATGTTATACAAATACAGGTTTTAAATTTATAGTTGCATATGTATTTTTTTATATGTTTCTCATGCATATATGTAGATGTACACTGAGGTAAAACTGGAAGGGTAAGATGGGACCAGATCAACGAGTATGTATCTTTATACTATATTCTTTCTGCTTAGCTTTCTGCTGATATATAGCGGGAAGTATGTAAGGAAAATAATTTTCTAGTGTAAGATTAATTAAGAAAACAATACAATTTTATTTTACTTTTATTAATAATAAATTAAGAATAATTGGTAAATTATAAGATAATAATAATAATAGCTTCACGCTGTACATAGCAGGGTAGGCAGAGAGAACCGTAGGAATCTAGTGTTAAAACACTCCGACATTTTCATCAAGTTAAAAAGAAAAACAAAAACCTTCTGCTTCCGGTTTAGTGATCCACTGTGCCTCATAATACTGCCAATATAGCTTTTTTGACGACCCGACCCTGCCCATCCACAGCTGCCCCTTATCGCCACCATCTAAATCTGTACTTAGCAAAAATACTTATTTATCTTAAATACGATCAGGATCTTGCCTAATCTCTTCTTTATGTTTGTATGTTTGTTTGTAAACTTGGGGTCGTTTGTGCAATTAGTTTTACTTGGGGTGTGAAATGTATGATATGTTTTGATGTTTTTTTTTCTATTATTGTTGACTGGTTACATATTGATTAGATATTTTTTTTCAGGTTTTTCACATAAATCGTTGTTTTTCTTATGAAGTTATTTTGGCGTAATATGGTGTCTGAATATAACTGTAATGGTTGTGGGTTCGATTCTCAGTGCGAGAAATGGATCATTTCTGTTTTTTCGCTCTGGAGAGATAAAGCATGCAATATCTCAAAAACAGGCTGAAAGAACAGAATTAGTACGCGTTTCTTCATACTTTCCCGGGATACACTATTTAAATAACTTATTTAGCATTTATAATATTGAAACAAAGTTATTATGGGTAAGGAATATAATGTTTAACCAATCTGAATATAGTTCTAGTTAAATCTGCGTAACTAGTAACTTAGTCAATTATTCTTTTTGATGGCGCAATTTTCGAAAATCTTAATTAATATTCGATAAAAGTTATAGTTATCGAATAATCATCGATATCATTATATCATATATCATTAATAATATATATCATATATCATTAATAAGAAAAATATAAATTATATGTTTTGTTACAAATATCATCGTCAAATTTAAGATAACTTTAAATTTACTTTTCAATCTACACTTACCATGCACAATCAATCAAACCGCAATGACAATTTTCTAAAATAAATAAATCTGAATATATCCAATACAATTTTCATCATTCCAACTTCGAGCTCTGCCAGTGACAGACCTAATTGATTGTTCTCCTTTTTCTTTATCGCTTCCAAGATATTTAAAATTTACGAAACTTCGTCCAAGTTATGATTGGTTCTAACTTCTACAGTTAAAGCGATCTGTATTTCGTCGATATTTGAAGACATCGTTGCGAAATTATGAGTGTGTTATCTATGGTCATAAACAAGTTTATCATCGTAGGTTACTAGATAAATCATAGAATCGCTTAGATTTCTAATAACTGATAAAATATTAGATACAATTACGATATTATTTTTACAAAAGAATTAGCCGACGTTCAATTAAGCTGTCTTCTACACAGTGGCCCTGAAATCAATGAAAAGAACGATGAATAAAGAACAATGTGGTGCATTTTTGGGGCCCTCTGTATTCTACATACGATTTGAGAGTCTATGATTTGGTAATTCAATAACTTTTATCAAAAATTTCCATTTTCACGCATACTTAACACAACAAATCTGTAATTATAAGAAAAACATTACAGTAATAATTATATTGCACCCATAAATGTTTGTTGTCACCAGAAAATTTGTCACGCGTCCCGATTTCTTCAAAACGGTCCTTTAGTGGTGCCGAAGCAGCGGGATTCTCCCAACTACGGGTAACTTCATTTGAACTAAACCCATAGAATAGATAATAACTGCACAATATGCTCCGGTGACCGACCCATAAGTAAATACAGTTAAATTTAAACTTTCAAACTGACCATTGTTTTAGAATAATGCACAAAATAATCCTTCTTATCCATAATGTCTGAAAGACAATAGCAAAATCATAAAACAACATTACAATAATAGCAATCGCTAAGCAGAAACTATGGATCTCTTTTTTAATGCCTTTCTATTGTGAAGGTGTCGTTAAAATTAACTAAAATGTACGCGGCGAAAGCTTTGAGCGTCAAGACGTTCGAAAGCACCTAACGCAGCATCCAATATCGAAGATCAAGATTCAATTCTACGAGCCTTAAAATAAAGTTCTATTTAGATTTAAAACCTTTTATTACTAATAAAGTCACATTTAATTCTTTTGTCTAAACAATTACTTGTATTGTATTACATTCATTTGTGTTTCTTGTTCTATTGATGCCACTTTTTGTTGGGTGTCCGTACCGCATCATAAATCACTATCAAACGTACACAACTGTATAGAACATTTTGAACTTTATTACTATAGAAAAATCAGAGCTTTAGTATAAAGTATCGGATATAATAAAAGCGCACGCTTCCAAATGCTCTATAGATGTGTCTATTCTAAGTTAACGTGAACTATGAAGATGTTTTTATAAACGATAAATTTCTAACAGTCATTCATTGTAAATTTGCGTTAGTTGCCGGTCAGTAAATGAAATTAGTACCTATTATATGTACAATATTGGTAAATTATGCTGTTAGAAGCCTTTATTATGTGTATATTTGACAATAACATATGCATATATAAATATATATATATATATATATATATATATATATATATATATATATATATATATATATATATATATATATATATATATATATATATATATATATATATATATATATATATAGACTATATTACTATACTATATTCTCTTTTCTCAGCTTCACGCATTATCCAGAAGTGTAGAAAGAGAGGACCTAGTGTCAATATACTCTCTCTCTCTCTCCCTCTCTCTCTCGTGTTACTATATAAGAAATCAATTGCTGTGGGTTACATTACTGGGAAATGAACCGCAAATAGGGCTCTCCTCTAAGATATCTCTGTCGAAACTTCTTCTTCTCTCATCTTAAAAAAGTTAAGTAGATCTAACCTTAGTGTTAGTCGTAAATATCAGTGGTGAAGAGTATAACTTTTATAAAAGGAATCCGGTATCGGACAGCAACATAAAAATAATATATATTAGTATAATATAAAAATTGAGCTTGGATTGCGAAGTTTCTTTACTCAGCAATGTTTTAATATTATTTTTTTTATTAAGATTTACAAAAGGGCTACCTTTTGGTGAACATGGGAACCGTGTTATGTGGACACTTCGTCACTATATATATATATATATATATATATATATATATATATATATATATATATATATATATATATATATATATATATATATATATATATATATATATATATATATATATATATATATATATAACCTTACCTCTTAACACGTATAATGCGTTAAAACGTACAAAAATAACAAAATAAAACCTATTACGCAACAAAAAACAGGTTTTACGTAAAGTAAGCACAGAGTAAATTGTCACTGGGTCACTAACAGAATTACCAAATAGGCAAATTTCACAATTACATTATCTTACAACGCGGAAGTTCAAGCTAATTTTAAAATTTACACAAAGTACATTTTTGAGTCAATTGCTGTATGCTTTTATATATTGTATAGGTAGATATAGACGTGATGTGTAAAGAGACTCTAAGTCAAAGGTTAGATATTAGTTAATCATCTATTGAAGCGTGTAATCACAAGTATTGAAATTTTAACATATAGATGTTAAAGTTAGGTTACATGCTATTTTTTTTTATCGTCATGCTGTATCCCGCTTATAGCATTGTAGGCAGACAGAAGCGACCTAGACCTAGGTCTAGGTCAAAACACTTAATTTTCTCTTATATAGGCTGATGTTGACTTTTTTTCAATTTTTATTTACTACTACCACGACATTACATTTTTAAAACGAATTTCATTTAACATTTCTACATATTATACGTTTTGGAACTTAGTGTAGACAAGCAGCAGTAGCTTTCGTAAATCTCAAGCAAAAAATATTGGATAATATCACTTCAACTATATAACAGTAGAATAAGTAATGAATAATGTGCAGAATTTTGAATTTATTATGAAAGCTTTTGTAATCGAAATGTTTTTTATTGTGTTACTTTTTGAAACAAAAAGTTCTGTTGAAACTTTAGATCAATAAGATGTTAAGGAGTTACGTTGTTCTTCTACGAAAAAAAAAATATATACAGGAATCCTTCTAAAATCTTTTTAAACATATTGAGTAATTCTAACTTTATAACAACAATTTAAAATTCTTCGCAAGAATTATGTAGATTTTTTCCCAAATTTTTGCAACCTCTTTTATTGTTTCTTGCTCAACTGTTACTTCATTATTGCGTAAACTTACTATGAAATTTTATTTATCAGTATTTTCAATGACATTTTGATGAAATATTTGGAATAAGGATGTGTCAAATTTCTTATTAAAATGTTATTTTTTTACTTGTGTTATTGTTGCTTAAACTATGATATGACATGACACATGTGTGAATTTTCTTATATATTTTTGGCAGAATCCAACGCCATACTTTGACCAGACCAAGGGAAACTCTACATAAATCCTTCATTGCAAAGCATTGCCAGCAAAGCATTCGAAGTCATAACAAACATGTGCACCAAAAACAGTGTACATATTTTAATAAAGAAGTATCTATTTTAAATATGTTTATTTGAGACACCATTACTATGTAAGTAAACTCACACATGGATTTCCTATCCTATTTTCACCTCAAAAGCTACCACTTGGTTTCCTCATCAACGCCTTAAACGCTAATCGCTGTGAAGATCAATTGCCTTTCCAAGTCTTTTGTTCCAAGTCGACGGTGCAGGCGCACTTTGCTCCAACTCTCAAAGAACCCTACGCACAATCTTACAATTAACAAGGTTATTACATACAAAAATATCTTTTACCGCATTCAACTGAAGAGATAAAATCCCGTGAATAATCTTTGTCGGCTTAGATAAGCTCACAGATCGAGAAGTGCCTGCTTTAATTAGAAGTTCGTCTGTCAAGTCTGGATAATACTCGCTTTACCAATTACTTTATGGTAACTTTGTACAATTTTAATGAGACTCCGGCTTTTTGGCAGTTCTGTGGCGTCAAAGCATGGTGAAACAATTTGGTTGCAACCATTCCACTTTGAATGGTCTATGTGAGTGTTTATTTTTCCGGATAGCAATTAATGTCTGCTTGATGAAAGACACTTGTTTGTAAGTATCAGTATTTTATGTTTTTATTATTAATTAAGTTCTAAGGTTACGATAATTAAAAGCATTATTTTTGTGTTGTACAGCAAATATGGTAAAGTGGAGACAGTGGCACGATGGAGAGATTAAAAGAAAGTAGCTGGCTGATAGGTACGAGTTGCCCAAGACCAGGATGGTTGCTACGAGATAGGTCTACGTTCAGCAGTGGACGACGACTGGAAAATATAATTGGTGCATAGTTAATTCTTCAGTGTAGTGTAATTTATATAAATGTAAATTCATTTAATTGATTTATTTAAAAAACAATTATTAAGTATGTAACAGACAAGTCCTATATTAAATTAATAATCGCTCTTCGATCTTGTCTGTATATCTCCACAAAACGTTCACCCAATTTATAACTAAACAAAATAAATAACAGAAATTTCAAAAGCATTAATTATTCTCTCATTGAAAAATATGTATTAAAAGCTCACAAACCAAATTTAATATCAACTAAAATTCAATACAAAACTATAAATAAATGGCCATTAGGCGTTTTTAATAAGTTTAAAACGTGACCACGTCGAATACCTAATATGAAAGGAAACTCCGCTCCACCGATCAAAACGATTCATTGCTAATTAATAGAATAATAAATTAGCACTAACCAAAAGTCGGGCTCAGCTGAGTAAAAAATTTCCGAGTGAAAAGTTAATTAACGCGGCCTCGGTGTTTTATATCAATATTTTTAGTTTAAGACACCCTATTTGAATGTGTTGATGCGAGAATACTGTGGGAGCAGTTGGTGTGCTCAGTTTGAAAAAGTATGTGTAGGAAGTACATAGTTGGTGATTCTGTTGTTGGCAGGGCAGGCAGAGGAAATTTAGTGTTAAGACATTCGTTCGGTGGTGGAACTCAACGCTGACTGTCGTGGCATTGTTAGGTAGCGTTTTATGATTTCGATTACCACTTGGGGGATAGCTTATTTTTATATCCCCGTGCTGTAGAAACAAAATACGACGTTCAGATCTGCCACTCAATACGAAATTGCCGAAGAAGATTCGACACTACACTAGACCCACTACTTCTTCTTCTGCCTGGCATTAGTCCCAGCTTCGTTTGCCAGGGTCTGCCTTCCGGCTAAGCTTACTCCACTTTGCTCGGTCTTTAACATCCTTAGTGGACAATACCTACCTACCTACCTACTTGTACAAATATAATAATTTTGTTAATGTAAATTTCTTTAAGTAAAAGTTAATGTAATAAAAAATAGTGATAATATCGGTTTGTTCATGTTTGATTGAATATGACAATGGAGTATTTAAAGATCATCGAAGGAAATATTTATACTTTCCCAACACATCAAATTTTTGATGAAATAAAAAATACAGGGTTAACTGTCATAGCACCAAATTTCTCACAAAAAAGAACCCAAATAAAATATACCACCTCACCAATCACTAACATCCGCAACCGACAACTACTCGACATCATAATTGCATAAGGCGTAAGAGCAAGCGTCGGCAGAAACGCTAACTAATTGCCATTGAAAAAAGGTGAAATACCGGTTGAAAACATTTCCCGGCCACCTTTGAAGTTTTTTCTAAAAACCCCGGCTTTCGCGTCGGCTTGATAAGCCACACTACATAAAAAGTCGTTAATAAGGCACTCTTACTTTACTAGGTGTGACGCGCTGTGTAAAGATGAGAGATGTTTTGTGCATCGCGTCGAGAATGTTTTCTTTTAACGCGTTTAGCTGATTATTTTATTGGGGCGAGTGCATATATCGTGTGTGCGCTCTTTGAATTGTATATAAGAAAGCTAAATATGTTTTTTTTTAACTTGGTGGATTTAGTTTGGACGTGGATTTTATATACTATACTTTTGGAATTATATTAATATTCTAGATATATGCTTTGGTTTTGTTTTTATTGCTAACGAGTTAGGATGATATCTTTTACAATATTTTAAATTGTATAGAAATATGTTAGCTTGTATTAAAGTATCCACTTATTGGAACAATGCTTTAAGCTGTCTTCTGCAATTTTCCGCGTAGAATTCAGAAACAAACGAAACAAAAGAGGAAATGCCATTTTGCCAAGCTTTTCTAGCCAGATTTCGACTAAGATAAAACCCAACGTTGGGTTCTATCACTTACTCAATGGTAACCCAATGGTAAGTGAAATGTAAATGGGTACCATGAAAGTAACTTATCCTAGGTTGGATGGTAACATCAATAAAAGCAGCGGCACAGCCTCTTACTGTTAACCCGACGGTTGTGGATCCAATTTCTATTCGAAATAATGAATTCTATTTCATTTGCTCGCTCTGGTCTAACAACACAAAGCGTGGCGTTAAGCTCTGCCACTCTACACGTAATGTCTTGAAAACTGGAGAGCTGTGTGTATACGCACAAGGATTATATTGCCTATTCGAATACAGCGTAAATCTATAAAAAAACTAGATATATTAGTTCAAGGAAGTTTAGCTTTTAGAAATTAGTTATACTATCTGCATGTCTAAAGCTGTTAGTGCCAAATCCACACACATATATATATATATATATATATATATATATATATATATATATATATATATATATATATATATATATATATATTAACTTATTTATTTAACACATTAATACAAAGCTACATAAATAAAAAAAAACCAAGTCAATTAATGTGTACGTAACGACAACGACCAGATAAAAAAATGTAACAATAGTTCTAACACCTAGCGCTTGTAAGACGGATGCCGGTCACACCCCCACATTGTGACGGTTAATAGCGCCCACGATTCTAATTATGTATACCTGTTTAAGCTACCAACAGCGTTGATGATATTTACAACAGCGACACGACAACGGTACGACTACGATTACTCGATCAATTATTTCCATAATGTCTACTGAAGAAATTCCATAATAATCCATAATGTCTATAGAACAAAATAAGTGATAATAATAGTAAAAATACGATGATTGTATTAAGAAAATGATTTAATAATAGATATGAAATTAATTCTAACATATAGTAGGAGTTCCAATTTAGCAATTAAATTTAAATTAATAAAAATTGACATATATATACATATAAACATATAATATTATTTAAACATATAATATTATTTTATACTATTTGTAAGACTTTTCTAGTTTTTTTTTATTAATCAAATCAAAATCGTACCGTTCCCATTCCGTGTGTGTAGACGCAACAGTATTCAATACTTGTTCCATACAATGACACATTGTTTCGTGCGGGGAACTTCTGTTGAATAATTATAATAGTTTTGTTCTCATTGTACTTACTGGCTGTATAATTATTCTACAACATCCGATGACCGCATACGACACTGTTCTAGGCTCATGACTTTGTGACTGTGTAAACTGGATACGTTTGCTTGTGATGTAGTTCAGTCAATGGTTTGTGAGTACCAGATCAAATTAGAAATATACTAGATAAATAGATATCGTCTGCCTGTAAACGCGACGGTTTGTGGGTTCGATTCGCACTCGGGGAGAATTAATTATTTTCATTTTCTTCGCTCTGGCAACAAGGCATAGCGCGGCGTTGAGTTGCGGCACTCACCACGCAATGAGTCTAATAGCGGAAAGTGGGGAACGGAGTGTCTTAACACTAGATTTCTTTAACCTTCGGTACCCTCTGCCTACCCTGCTATGCGGGATACAGCGTGAAGCTAAATAAGTAAATAAACTTATTTGTATTATACTAACCAAATATAATTTGATGGAGTGTATCCACTGTATCCCGTATTCTGCGTTTAGTGTATACCAGGTCATTGTGGGTCAGTAGGATAATATTTGACAGTAAGTGTGATGGTTGTGGGTTCGATACGTATTGAAGACAATTAATTTCTTTCCATTTTTCCGCTCTAGGAAAAAGGTAAAGCGGAGCTGTAGGTTCTGCCAACCAACACGCAATATCTCGAAAAAATTACTATTTAGCTAAGTATTAACTAATTATATGCGGAATACAGCTTAAATTTTAAGAATTAATATATTTTCAAGGTTTTTTATTATGTTTAACAAAATTAATTATGTTCAAGAAAGTAAGTTTTATTAAAAATAATGTACAACATTGATTGCTGCCATTCATGTCGAGTGGAAAGTAACCTACGTGATATCTTTACGACATAGCTGGAAAGCACCCGATTGAGGATCTACAACCTTTGAGCTTTCAAATCCTACTTAGTAAAGGCGTTTAATTTATATTTTTTTGAAGGAACACTCTAACGAAAACCAAACAAGCAAACTAGTTACACTAGACACTCATAGTTGCAATATAGTATAAGTATTATTTTTTTTTATCTTCACATTGTATCCCGTGTTAATACACTACATTTCACGCTATTCATAAAATTTTTGAGACGCTTTATCTTGTTACCAGAGCGAAAAAATTTATTACCCCGATTGAGAATCGAACTCATAGAAATCTCCTATACATTCAAGCATTGCTGACTGATGAGCCACGACAGCCCCCAAGTACGATAAAGAAAATTTGAAAATGATTCCAATTTACTGTCGACAGGATGGTGTTGTACATCCGTTTTGTTTGCCTCTTAACTAAATCACAAACAATTTCCCAGAGGTGTGAAACAATTAACCAGAAATATCCATCAATCATTGTAACGCCACATTAACACAAGTAAATTTACATCTACAAGTAAAAACTAAAAGAATGGGGAACATTAGAGAGCGCCGACACCTTTGTTTCCCCATTGGCCCGCCACCGACACCGGCCGAATTAATTACCTCTAATTGAATTTCGAATTGGTACGATGACATTTGAATTTTGGCGGCACCAAATCACTCGGTAGTGATGTGCTACAATAAAATCGATTTCCACAATCGAGACCGCCCGCGGCTGTGTATAATACGTTTTAAAATCGGCCGACAACATCGAATAGATCTATGTGTAATGAGAATTATCTATACTGCTCCCGTTGGTTTGTAAGTAGTTATTATAGAACAGTTAACCACATTCTTTGGCCCCCTATTCTTGGAGATAATTTTGTTACCCCTTTTGTGGCTGGAATAGTAATCAGTTAGTTTGTTAGATGAGTTTTTGCGAAAATACTTGTTTTGTATATACAGTACTTATTTTGCTCCTACTTTTAATTTAAATATATTATTAAGCATTTCACGAACAGGTTGCGTTTCATAAAATGACCAAATGAATTTGACCTTAACGTTTAATCGCTAAAGTTAATGATTTATTCAAGTAGGATGTCTATAATATATTTAATACAAATCGAGTACATATTGTGTACGAATTCTATACGTTTTTTGTGGAAATTACTTTTAACTTATTCTTTTAGTAGCATATTATTAAAATTTGCTACTTGCATGTTTGTTTCTAGCGTCCGCCATGTTTGCAAGCAAGAGTGTATCTAGTGGCAAATCCTATCGGTAAGTAATGTAAGCTTCATGATAATCTCGATGATATGGCCACGACATATATATCTTTCTTAGAAAATATTTAAATTAATATTTATCTGATACGTAAAAGCTTAAACACTTAATATACTTAGTACCTAATATTACCTAAATGAAAAATAATGAATAAAATTTAATTCTTTACAACAAAGTACATAATTAACCGAACAATATACCTATAGATACTGTATAACAAAGGTATAAAAAGTTTACAGATCGCTGGTTCCTTACCCAGATCCAGTAGCCACGTGGGGACTCCCCGTTGCGTATCTGATTGCCGACGAGTGCCGCTTCAGGACGGACATCACTAGTGAAACGTTTAAGCATTTTTTAATTATCATCTGTCTAATATGCTTTAATAATTTTGTTAATGAAAATAATGCATTTTATTGTTTAGAATTATAGGTATTTAAAGATTATATATTAGACAATATTAATGGTTTTTTTTAATCCATATGTATAGCTTGTTTCCAGTTTATTTTATATTAAATATTTATTGTACACACATAACAAAACACACAAGACGTAAAATAAAATAAATAGATATAAAATGTCTATGTATTTAATGTAATTTCATGTTCCAGTTTAGTTACGGAAACACAATCTTGGATGATTTTTAGTACAAGTCCATTTAAACTATGTAATGTTATAGAAAAACGTCACTTTCTGTTTATTCTTGTACTATTATTAGAAAATATATAAAAAACAGAGTATATGCATATTTGTGAATCTAAAACTAGCAAAATCTCTAGCAAAACTAAGTTTGCACATATAAAACTATGACTACATATATACTGTTAAATCTCAAACACTTTCAAATAAAACGTTGATACGAAAAGGCAAATTGTACTGTAATTCGCGTGAAATTATTATGCGAGAATAGCACATTAGTATAAACTTGCCAGTCATTGGACGATTTCCAATAGTCTAGGTATGTCTAGTGAGGTATATGCTTAGGACATTTTAAACTATTTTTTTTCTTTATATACAAGTAGAAGACAAAAGATATCCTTATAATATTGTTACAACAGATTTTCACTTGAAAGGGAAAATGATTTTAGATTAGGTTAAATCTAACACTTAAATGTAAAGACGAGATTACTTCTTCATCTATTATCATTATAAATATAAAATATAAATAAATTAAATACCTTCAAGCTTTTTCCACATATAGCAGATTATATACATATCTTCACAATTTATCCCTAGCGGGGTAGTCACAGAGAACGGAGCGCCAGACGCTGTGGTCCCTGCATACCTCTTCCGCCTCGACCACATCCTCGTCTTAACACTTCTGTCATTAACCTCTTCATACAGACTCTCCGAGGCGTCCTAATGCTTTTTACGTGACCTTCCCCCAGTATCTTCGACACTGTGTTTTCGAAGGTCAACCGAGGCCTCCCCGTACCTCTCTTACCACTCACCATATATATATTTTACCATTCTTTAATCACGCATTCTCTTAACGTGCCCAAACCACCCGACACGTTCTTCGTCATTCTCACTGTGTTCTATACTTTCCACCCAATTTTCGAGACACTGCGTGTTGAGTGGCGTAATTTAACACCGCTCTTTGTCTTTTTACTATATTATTTATAAATTAACTGAAACTCAAAAATTTTACACAAATTGTACATAATATTAGAATTGTAAACTTCTATCAATAACCATATGTAGGATGATAGATTATTGTGTTTATCAAAATCCCTCAAGCTTTCTCTCATGAGTTTCTAACCAAAAGCTTTCGATTAATACGACTCAAAAGATGTCCGAATGTATGCTGTATTGATTTTAAGCAGAAGAGATACAGTAATGAAATATCTATGTATATAGCTCGTCTGTATGTGTGTTTGTCATTGCACTCCTCCAAAACGACTGGACCAATTAGACAAATGTATGAACAAGTATATTTGCATGTATTCTTGGATGGTTTCAAAATATATTTATTTAGTAGTAGTTAGTAGTATAAGTTTTTTTTTTAAATAAATTTTATTGTGATGCTTCTTTTCCGGATATTAAGTACTATTTACGTAATATGTTATTACTAAAATTACTTTTAGTGCCTGTTATAAGATGTTGTTTAAAAGAACTAAATCAAAAACAATATCAATATAATATTGAAATCGTTCTCAAATTGGGAAATGTGCAATGACAATGTGGAATACATCCCTATTAGGTCAATTGGCGAAGGCGACATCACCTGCCTGTAAACGCGATGATTTGTGGGTTCGATTTCCACTCTCCCCGAACGAATTATTTTCATTTATCTCGCTCTGGGAATAAGGCAAAGCGTGGCTTTGAGTTCCGCCACTCAACAGGCAATGCTTCGAAAGGCGGAAAGCGGGAAACGGAGTGTCTTAACACTAGGTTTCCTTAGGCTACGGGTCCCTCTGCCTACCCTGCTATGTGCGGGATACATCGTGAAGCTAAAAAAACCATATAAATTAAATGTATGTCTCTAGATGGACGGATGGAGAATGGTAACCGGGATGACTTCTAATATCCTGTATAGCTGGAATGGCGAAAAGAATCTAAAGTCCCTTCTTGTAAAAAAACATAATAATACTTAAATTAAAGCACTTCATGTATAGGTATGCTAACTACATAACGCATAAAGCTCTCCAACAGATAGTGCATCACATTCAAACATCGAAACCTAATTTCCTGTCTCAGATACAGCGTCCATGCCTAAGCCTAAAGACAAATACATTGAACCTAAACCAACTTAACTAGAACTACTTCTATCTAGAAGCTTTGAGGAAACGAGACGGATTGTATGGATCAATTTAAATTGGTCACCGACTAGTATTGAAATGGTAAAGGAGGGTTGAAAACTATGGACGGTGTAAATTCATTTCAAGTGAATATGTGATGATGTATGCTGTCGTGGTTTTGATGTATCAAAAGTGCTGAATATGGTATATGTAGTGTCAAATTCTATAACAATTCAATGTGGAATTATGCATTTAAATCGTAATTGTAAACATTATTAAGATTATTTTCTTCAAGAAGAGAAAATTTGTTAAATCACTTGTTCCTTGGGTCAGATCCATGATATTTTGATAATCTAAATATAATGCATATAAAATATATATAAATATAATGCATCTTACCAGCTTCATCATGTCCATCTTCGCTCGTCTTAGAACATTACGTACCAGGTGGCAAATCCCTACGCCGAATTATGTCACGACCTAACGGTGCAAAATTCTTCGAATTCGTACATTTATATTTAAATTCAGCTGAGAACTATCGCGTCTAAACTGCAACAAGAATATATTCACATAAGTACGCTAAAGTCGCTCATGTGCTATTGATAAAATTTAAAGTACTAAAACAGTATAATTCTTAATTTGTACCCAGCCTTACAAAAACTTTATAGCACTTTTGATCTGGAGTTGTTCGTAGAGAAACCTTAGTTTAGAGAGGCACAAAGTTTCAGAGTTTGTTTCCATTAATACTTTTCCTGTTAATTTCGGTTTTTATTCAAGAGTTTTTTGAGCTTTTTTATCGGCTTAAGTTTTATTTGGCATCCACCTGCCATTACAAAGTTTGTGCCTTCGTTCGTTCAAACCCTTAACGTAACTTCTGTGCTTCTATGTAAAGTCTACGTACTTTTGTTTGTTACGCAAAAATAAGAACAGAGGAATAGTTTTCAAAGGGATTGTTGAAATATATTACTAATATGAAACATTTGTGCCGCAGTTTCACAGTGCTTGGCTGTACCTATATTTGCAATGAGATCGAATTTCTCTCGAAGATTTTTTCCTTTAAAAAAGCATAAGATATATCTGATTAGGAAAAGTTTGTTATAGAGATAAATGAAAAAAATAAGAGGCAAGGAGGTTTTCCGCGATTAAAAATAAGGTACATAGAAGACCCATGATATTTTGATTCTAACAGCACACGCTTGATTAAGAAGGTCCAGTTTTTATATTTTTGTTTACTTTATAAATTTATTTCTTGAAATTAAATGACTGACACAATAAAGATATACAGAAGTCAGGATAGATTTTTGTAACGGTTTTATATTTAAATAAAGTAAATAAAAAAAAACCGAACGCAATGAACAAGCAACAAGGTAGGTAATGTTAGCAAAAAAACAATTTTTTAGATTTTTTTCGGCAAATGCAAATACTATTCACATGTTGACTCCAAAACAAAATTGCCCTTTGAATGGAGATGGTATCACATATAGTTATTCCGCCATTGTTTCCCCATCAAGACATGACAGTATATACAAAAGTTATAGAAGAAGACATGAACTTTGTTCAATTTTGCAACAATGAAGAATGCACTGTCAATCAAAATTGTGACACGTAATAATAATATTGTAAGAAGAAGAAGAAGCTGTCGACTTTAGCTTTTTGAGAAAGATAACGGCCAGGTTTCTTTTGAATATTTTTTTAAATTTTTACTCATCTACTCGCTGTAGATAATAATTAAAATACAGGATTAAAATACACCAAATAATTAAAATACAGGATTATTATAGAGGTTATTGTAAAATTTACAGCTTAATTGAAAAATTATTTTGTAACGCTATTTGAAATTAATGTTTTTTAAATCTATCAAATCATGGCTATTGTGGAGTAAATTCATATATATATATTCCAAAAAATCCTATAGAACCGGTATTCAATACAATAATTAAATAACAACTTTACTAAATATAAATCTATTGTAACACGCCTAATCCTTTACACACAAGTAAGTTAAGTAACAACTAACAACCAAACAATGTACGGCCAAAAATTATTCATACGCTACCTCATCAACAGCTCATCTAGTTCGGACTTGAAAAATTACGCAATATCACTCTCTTATGACAATGCTTCGTTAACTTGGCTCTTTGCATAAAATTGTCTCACGAATCGTAAGCTGTGGTAAAACAATGAAAAATTACACGCAAATATCAACCTATTGCCAACGACATAAGGTAGAAAACGTAAACGCAGATATGTAAATAGAATCTTCGTCTATGTTTACATATAGTACGTATAAATCTTTGAGTAGTCACAATGAGAACAAACGGCTCTCACCTCGCTGTAGTAATATGTTAATTTATATTTAATATAATAAATTCGTGTGTGAATAGAAATGTCCGGGGACAAACATATTGTAATGTACAAAGGCAGCAACCTTCAATTGCGTTAATCCATTTTATGGCGTGTCACGAGCACTTTTTTGTCGACGTGGACGTGAAAGTATGGTTGACAGATAAATATATCGCGGAAATAATATACAATTATATAAATGTTTTGTCAAAACATACAATTTATTTAATAATTATTTTTTTTGAAAATATTAAATATAATATGTTATAATTGAAAATAAATAATAATTTATTTTCAATTATAACAAAAATAATCAGCAAATCTTCTAACAGATAAAGAAAATGCATGTATTAATAAATATAAGTATACACTCTAAAAATGTTGTAACAACAAATATTCATCTATGAAATATACATTTAACGTGCTGTCTCTACCTAGAGCTTTCTTACATTCCGGTCCCCTAAATCATTTTTAATTGTCATAGAAAAAGTACCATCGATGTAAATGAGGTCCTAGGGTAGATTAGCACTATGAATCGCTGTAATTAGAAGATTTATATGCAAAGCCTCGTTTGTGGTGCACTTTATGTTATTAAAATAACGACTAATGCTAGTTTGAGTGGGCTTTTGTTAGCCAAATTTGTAGGTCACTCCCATTGCTACAGATTTATGACGCGTAATGATTTAATAAATATGTGATAAAGGATTATATTTATGGCTTTACGCATTCCCAGGAAAAGGGAAGCCGTTGGTCAGCATCTGCTTTGCCAAGATCATGTTACTGAGAGCTTGAAGTGATATAAAAGTTGTGGAAAATATGTTAAGTTTAAATTATAGTTCTATTTATAGAAGTACTAACGTGAAAATAAGGGATCGAGTGTTAGTGTCAAAGTTATCATCAGGATCAAGTTACTAATTATTTTTTTTACTTTTAACAATTCATTTATTTTGGTTAAGTTTTTTGATTAGATCTGATAATAAATATATTTTATTTGAAAAAAATGCTGTCAAAAAAAATTGTCTATAAATTTGATGGCAAGCCCATGTCCGTGTCTATATGAATCCCATATATGTACATATACACAGTAAATTTAACTATCAATTTTCGGTTGTTTATTAAAACTAAAGCTTTTTGAGAGTACAAAATGAAAAATAGCTAAAAATAAAAAAAAAAAACCAATTATAATATTTTTTAATATAACCTATATATAGACAAATGCTGCCATAAAATATCCTGATCTGAACTCCTGACCTCCATCACAATAACGTACACCAGTCATAAAACCATACAATACAAAACATAAACACGTATTAAAAATAATAATAAACGCACAATGCGTCTATAGTATAGCAAATCGGACAATTAATTCGCCAATAAAATTAAACTACCACTTATGGGGGCGTCGGTTATCCCGTTTAGAGGAGATTACGGATTTATCACTATAGAGGTACTGAACAGTACGAGTACATGGTACAATAAGTTTCACGATTGAACAATTTAACATAAGCTTCTTTAAAACGTTTTAAAACTTTGCATTTGTGCTTTTTTATTGTTTAACTAATAATAGAGCGAGCGAGCTTTGATGAATAAAAGCTTTATGTGGAAGTATTATTTGATGATTTTTAATTTGTATTAAGCTATCGTTACGCGTATCATGATCCGACTGTGCACCGTACGGTTGTTGGCTATATTCCCTCTTGGATATAAAGCGCGGCGTTGAGTTCCGCTACTAACTCTCTAAAGCTCGACGAAAAGTGGGGAACAGAGTGTCTTAGGTTACTAGGTTCCCTCTGGGATGGAACGTGAAACTTTCAAAATTGAACTTCTGAATGTGACTACTATGACTGCACGGGCTAATGCATTTTATATGCAAAAGTCTTTATACGATTAAATAAAACATTGCTGACTTGATACCCTGATATTCCATTTCTATGCATATAAATAATCCATAGAAAAAATTACCAAAATATATGAGACAAAGTCACGGGTAAAGGCTAGTACGTACATATTGTAAATAAACAAATTGTATAACTCAATACTGTAACACAACACTCATACTAATCGACCCTTAAACAAGCGGAGGCAACGTAAAAATCTGAAGAGCTATCGAGACGGGATTTAATTTTCACCCTCCACAGATTACTGGTCCCGGCGGACTGGTACCACCCTACTGTGCCAGTGCTAATATAACATGAATAATTGAAACGCAATAATCTATCACATTGTTTTGTTTAACTTTAATAATTTTATTTGATTTGTTTCCTTTTTGTTTGTAGACGTCGTTGTTGTACGATGAGTGTGGGTTCGATTACCACTTGTTGAAATGCCTTATTTTTATGTCCTTGCTCTGGTGTTAAGATGAAACGTGGTAGCGAGTTTCACCAGTCTGCAAACAATGTCTTGCAATTATGGCGTTTAGTGAGGAACGGAGTGTCTTAACACTAGATTCACTCTCTCTATCTACTCTGCTATATGTCGTCTTACAGTCACTATGAAGGCCTCAGACAAAATTATATAATATAATTTTGAATTAAACTTAATTTTCTAATGCACACAAATAGTAATAATAAGTCATAATAGTAACAAAAACGTTTTATTTAAAAAATACGGAAAGACCAATAAAAAATATAAATTACAAAGACAAATTTTAAAAAATTGTCTAAATTATCACGCTTTCCTTTCATACGCATAGATACAATAAAACGTATAGTATCCGTCACCACACATTACTAATATAAAATGACACAATGTTGAAGCCATGGGAGGGTAAAACCATTATGTATGGCAACTTAAGCCATATCAATACAAACAATATGCTTGATGCTTCGTTAGCCGCCGAGTATCCATGGGGTGTCATGGGGTTTTCTGATTTGTAGCGTATGGTGGAAATTATGGCCTTCATGGCGAAATTATGAAGTGTGTGATTGCATATAGGGTTGTGGGTTCGATTTCTATTTGTCTTTATGAGATACATACATATGTATATATATATATATATATATATATATATATATATATATATATATATATATATATATATATATATATATATATATATATATATATATATATATATATATATATATATATTATATATATATATATATATATATATATATATATATATATATATATATATATATATATATATATATATATATACAGAGGTATATAGTATATAGGTAGACTGAACATAGTGTTAAGACACTCTGTTCTCCACTTTTCGAGACATTACATATTGAGTGGCGGAACTCAACGCCGCTTGTTGAAGTTGTTTCACTCTCCTCAAGTGGGAATCGAACCTACAAGCGTCGCGTTTACAGTCAAACACTGTACCGCTACGCCACTTCGTATTACTCAATCTTTTAAGTTTTAAAAATCTTCGGTTTTTTCTTCATTTTCATAATTCAAATAATTTTACAGAAATTCACAAACGTAAAATTTGCTTAAATAAGTTCAATATCCTTTGGACACCGTTAGCCTACATTTTTTATTAGTATAAATACATGTTACTAGTTCAAAACATTAAAACAACTAGTGCTCTAGTAGGAACAAACTAAATTACCTAAATTAGGCATAATATTGTTTCTTTACGAGCAATTAGTGTCTACGATTATAATATTCATACAAACATACATACATACACACATACATACACACGTATGACATTAAAAAATAATTGTGGACAGTTTAAAAAAATGACTAAGCACCGTTTTGTTTCAGCTACTATAATAGAATGACAAATCACGTCACGATTTTCCGCCTTTGTTCTATCACACTTATTAGGACAACTACCGTAGCAGAAGTTGGTTTACTGACAGAAGCTTGTACATTTACTGTATACAATTGTATATGGGTTGGTTTAAATATTAGAACATTATGGATCGTTACGATGGGTTGGAAAGTTTTAGTATATGTTATGATGTTGAAATTAATGGGGAATGGGATTTTGTAGCCATAGGATATTGATAAAATGTTTGTTTGTAACAAAATTTAAAACGTATTTTTAAGTATCTAATATAAAAAAAATTATAATAAAATGTTTTAATTTGAAATTAAATACATAAAAATCATAGTGTAATTAGAAAGCGATATATCTATACATAAGATATTACTTAAAGCTATTCATGTTTATTTTTTCACGCTTAACCCGCACTGCAAGCAGGAAACCTGTTAAAACACCCTGTTCTCTACATTCCGCCCAATTTTATAAATAATACATATATTTGTCACTTTCTAAATAAAATAAATAACAAATTCAAACCCTATCACAATATATTACATAGAAACATAATTTCAAATATACAAATAATAATATATTCAAGCAGCGTATCGATACAATCTAAATGACAATAACACTGAGCGTGTACCACAAGCTTTTGTCATACAAGCACTGGTCAACCTTTGGAATTTTAGCTCTTTGTAGATCCACTTAATTAGTGACGCCAGTCTTTACTGACTTTGAAAATTAATGAGTGACTTTGTCACAAGTAGTCACTTCTGTAGACGTATTGTTTTGTGGCTGATGTCTTCACTATTATTATTCTACACTATAGTGTATATATATTATATTATATTATACTACAGTGTATGAAGGATGTATTGTTATAGCAGGCACAATTCTAATAGAATTGTTTAGATTTCTATTTTGTTACGTTTATATTAGTGATAAATCCTTGGTTAGCAATTATTTTTTGATAGGTTTATATAAAAACAAAATTAATATCATTTTTTTAAGTGAATTATTAGTGAAATAAGTTTATGTTTTTTCCCATATATAGAAGGACAGATGAAACCTAGTGTTAAGACACTCTGTTTCCCACATTCCGCATTGCTTTATCATATTGTCTGTTCAACGTCACGTTTTGTCTTCTTAAAAGTGCAAGGAAATGAAATAATCAATTCCTCCGCGCTGGAATCGAACCCACAAGCGCCGCGTTTGCAGCCAGACGCTGTGCTGCTGAGCCACGACGGACTCTTGCAGATCAAACATGGACAAGCTTCTATCTGATTTAATTAAAGTCGGCGAATGTAAATTCGATTTTTAAAAAAATAATTTTAACAAATAAAATAGTTTTTTAAAATTTTATTTTGAAAATAATCATTTTATCTTAGCACCATAATAACAACCATATACAGCGTGTATAAAGAAGATGAATGAAAAAAAATTAATCGTTCTTCATACATTGAACAATGCTTGAATCAATTCACCGTTCTAATATTTTTTGCACATCCCTTTGTTAAATACAAAAGGGGGATCAAAGTGACGTCATGAATATAAAATTAAAGCCCTTCTAGACACCAACGCGGTGCGACAGGATCAATTGTAGGGAGTATTTAGCGAGTATAGTGTAGTTTATAGAATAAACTATTATAGGGTATTTTGTGGAAAAGTAACCTAATTCTTGAATTTATATTTTTGTCTTATTTTAGTTTCTTTTAATAATAACAATAGAAAATAAAAATTATATATATATATATATATATATATATATATATATATATATATATATATATATATATATATATATATATATATATATATATATATATATATATATATATATATATACACATACTTTAATTTCATAATTTTACATCTAATAAGATAAAAAATCAAATTTATTATTTATTGGCTATAAATAATAATGTATATCTCTATACAAAATCTACTCTGTACAAAATCAAAATCGCCAAACAATACGTTTACTTTCATTGCACTGTCCTATGAAACAATTGTATAGGGTAACATATGACCAATAGTGAGAGACCTCTATAATTTTTAAATCTCCAAATCTACCTTACAAATAAAGTTTAATTGCAAAGCTCTTTTTAAAATGGAAGACTACTAAGTTCATCTGAACGGATAAACGTCTGTATACATATTGTTATTGGTTTTATTAGGGTCACATGGAATTATTTCGGTTTGTTTACAAACTATAATAATATGCGGAGAGCCGAGTGTTTTAACACTACGTTATTATTGTAATATGGACACATCATGTATATCTTAAACATATTAGAAATAAAGATTTATTTTAACCAGACCTTTGTTACCAAGAAACATAAAACCTGCTCACAGTAGCAGATTATAAAAAAAAAAAAGGCAAATAATTCAATAAATCACTAACTGGGAATCGAATACAGATACTTGCAATTCGCATGTCCACATCTCATATATCGCAAAATGCTAATATACGCTGCGAGGCGTCACGGTATAAACGCGTAAATCCATCATAAAAGAGGCACCACAATAGTTGGCCCGCCGCGTTTTGTAAATGCAAGTTTATTACTTTTAAAGTCTTTGTATTGCTGTTAGGGCGGGTTGTGAGGCAAGGACCGTAGGTTCAAATCTTATATATTTTAAGTTATTTTATGCACTAACATAACACTAACATAACACTTAAATATATTTATGTTATTACAGTGTACTGAAAATTAAAATTATTTATATAATAACAAGATTTATATATAAGCTGGTTTAAAAATAAAAAAAAAAAAAATATTTGTTCAATATTGTTAGATAAAACTTATATAGATATACATATAAGTACTAGATTTGACTTTTGGCGCGGGTTCTATTCCCGCTAAGTTCCAATTTTTATGCCTTTTCTAATAAAATTCATAATTTATTTCCCTTACAGAAATAAATCTACAAATATAACACAATGAATGAACATAAATGCAAGCTCGTGCCATGTCTGAATAAATCGTGCGAAAAATACTAAATTTAGTTTGTATGGTCCCTCCATTACGCTTGTATCAATAGAATACTATTGAAAGCGGGCTTTATTTTAAAGTTATTATTTAAATATAATGTAGTGGTGCACTTGCTTAGAAGTTCAAATCATATTCCAAGAGTCAGCTTCACGCTGTATTCCGCATATATTAGGATAGGCAGAGATAACTTAGTGTCAAGACACTCCGCTTTTTCCCAATTGGGAGGAACTCAACGAGGCACTTTGTCTTACCAGAGTACAGAAATAAAATTAATTCATTCCCCCGACTGGAGTCGAACCTATAACCATGGCCTTTACAGTCAGCTACAGCGTTTACTTTATACAATTTCAGTTTCAAAAAATGCTTAACAATTATAAAGTTTACTTTTTCAACCGTACACACTGAAACGATACACAATATACAAAAACCACAATATTGTATTTGCATTTAAAATATAGTACACTAAATCACACAAACTCCATCAAAACATATCTTTGTTTTCCACAATACGACGCGATCTCATTGCTTTGTGGTCGAAACCCTTTCAAAATCATCTCCCAATACCACTATATACGCGGTTAATTTGAAAAACACAGGCGAATTCGGACTTTATGGATGAGTAAATAAGAAAATTGTATGTATTATTGGGTGAATGAGTAATTTGGTCGCAGGTTATAGGTCCTGAGTTAAATGAAGCCGTACGTCAAGAGCGGTGGGCTAAGAACGAATGGCTAAGTTTATGTGATGATATATCAATATGCTTACGAGACCCAGCCTCCATTTGTTTCGACAACACAATGCAATATAAAAAATTTTAAAGCTCTAATTAGTAAGACTTGTGTCTGTCGAAATACGTGTATTTTGCTCTATCGACGAGAGGAGGTTCTGGTTCGTGGGAACATTATAGAGCAAGCAGTTTATCGGTTATTAGAATAGACTTTACAAATCCTCTAGAGTTATTAAATGATATTAGAGATCATCAAAAATGGGATGGAAACTTGTATGTAAACAAATTTAGTATCGGATCATTGAACAATTATAGTAATTTTAAAGCCCATACGTAACCTTGTTAATTCATTGGCAATACAAGGTGTAATAATTTAAAATTCAATACTGGCACAATGTGAAACCTCTGACTAAGAACGAGATGGTATGGGGTTACGCTTGGGAGAAAGAATAAATTTTATTTCTCTGCTCTAGTAATATCAATAACGATGTTCATTCGCTTATTTACATTATGCCTCAAATTCTGGCAGAAACAGGAAAGTGGAGTGTCTAGACACTAAGTTTCTTAATTATACAGAAAGAAAAAATATGAGTACCAAAATATATATCTATTCTAAGTAAACCTTTAAAACACTATATTTATTTATATACATACTATATTTATGAGTGTTTAACTCGAGCTGTCTCACCTAACTCAAGATTTAAGCACAAAAACCGTTAAATGAGTTCTAAATCAGATCTGCGGTACCTTTTTAATGTGGATATATATTTTTACAGACAGAAGAATAAAAAGCAAACCAACCTACGATTGGACGTTCACAGTCTATAGGTACGTCTGTGTACCAAATCAATATGCAGAAATAAGAAAATCTATGTCATTGTATATCATTATCTATAAATCTATATCATTTAATATTATCATTTCATGGGATACCATAAAGGTATACCGTTTATGGTAATATTCAAGAACTCAACGCCACACGTTGCTTTGTCTTCGCAGTGAAATGGAAATATGAGCGGAAATCGAATCTACGACCATCGCGAAGACTTTTTAACTCTGTTTCAGCTTAAATTTTTAATTATTCTATTTATGTCTAGAAATAAAAAAAATATATTTATTAGATAAAAATATATTTATTAGATAAAAATATATTTATTAAAAATATATTTAGATACAAAAAATTTTTAGATTTTTTTCTAATAGACCCGATAATTATGTTGATACGTTATTTATTTAAAGATAGTTGGTTATTTATAGCTCCGTCCTCCGTTGTCAGGTGGTTTAGGTACGTCCAGAGAATGAGTGATAAAAGAATGATAAATATGATATGATACATATATATTATATGCAAAAGTGAGTGGTAAGAGAAGTAAGGGTCCCTTCGAAAACTCAGTGTCGAAGATAATGGAGGAAAGTCACGTAAAAAGCATGAGGACGCCCCGGAGAGCATGTATGAAGAGGTTAATGACAATGGACGAGGCGAAAGAGGTATGCAGGGACCGCAGTGTTTGGCGCTCCGTTCGTTCTGACTACCCCGCTAGGGATAAAGCGTGAAGATATGTATGGTTATTTGGTTTATTCCTTTTGACTAGGAAAGCGTATAACTGGTAAGTCAAAGCGCGTCTTTAAGCTCCGTTACTAAACACGCAACATCCTAGCTACGAAACCAAAGCTATCAATTAAAAAAGTAAAAAAATATCAATATACCGCCGATCCCTAAAACAAAAGCCGAGTGAATACAAATCAATGTTTGTTATATATAAACAAGTGAGCATATCCACATTCTAAGCTTGTATGTCCGTATGTATAAGGTAAGTATAAAGGCAATGTCTTACCGCACATTTGCTCATTCACGGGCGTCGCGTCTTGATCAGTTTCACTATTTATATGCCATTGTTTCGTCTTCATAAACATCGTGTTTTATGACCATCTTAACTGCTTAGTGCCAATAAATGAATGGTTAGTTTTGAGAAAATTAAGTTTTTTACTTTTACTGGCGTTCGCGTTTTGTTGTGTTTATTTTTTCTATATTCATAATGTTTTTTTGTATAGATGTGTAGTAATAATAATAGCTAATAAATCTGATATATTAAAAGATGATAAAAATTATGAAATTTGGCTTGTACCAAAAGCTTACACTTAAATTAAATATTTTATTGAATTTTGAGGACGTCATGGCTCAGCAGCACAGTGTCTGACATGAAGACAACGATTAAGGGTTCGATTCTGATAAGGTGAAAATTAATTATTTTCCTCTTCGTCGCTCTACACCAGTAACAAAACAAACCACGGCGTTGAATTGTTGAAAATGGAGAGATTTAACACTAGATTCCCTGTATCTACTCTGTTTTATGCAGAATATATTGTAAAGTAACAAATAATTCTTTAATCATAAATTGCCTAATAAATTACACTTTACAACATATTAACAAAAAAACTAAAGCTAGCCAAAGCTACATATATATATATATATATATATATATATATATATATATATATATATATATATATATATATATATATATATATATATATATATATATATATATATATATATATATATATATATATATATATATATATAATATATATATATATATATATATATATATATATATATATATTTACTACATACATACGAAACTAAAGTACAAATAGCAACGTATTATCGCCTCTTTGTAAGTGGACGAACACTATGAAGCTATGACATTGTGTCAAATTCAAACCGACGCGATGTCGTGATTTCCTTTTTGTTGCTTCAGAAACTACTGGTGTAATTTACACGCCTTATTTAATATCTGATTATGTAAAGCTGCTATATATTTGGAGGCACAGGCGTTTGAGTGTAAACGCGACAGTTGTAGGTTCGATTCCCATGGGAGGAATTTAGTTTTTTTTTTTCTCTGGTAAGAAAAAAGACCGTTTTTTTTAGCGCTGCCACTCAACACGCAATGTCTTGAAAGATGTAACGTATAGTTAAGAGAACCTCGTCTTACTCTGCTATGTGGAATATATTAAAAAAAATCTTTAAATATAGGTATAGTAGTAATTATATTTAATCATATTATTTTTAATAGACATATTTAATAAGGCAAAAAGAAAATGATTTGTTATTACCTCGTTTTCTATTTTATTTTAATTTTTTTTTTACGACAGTTTAATACAACCAAGGACCAACGCGTACAGATAAAAACACCTCAGCTACTCTAAACTGTCATATATTTATTCAGCTTCAAGCATGGTCCGTATATAGTATCTAATTTTAAAACACACCGTATTCCGTTTTCCATTTAATTTCGAGATACAGCAAATATAAAATAATTATTACCTCGAAATAGAATCGAACCCACAACATTCTCTTTTACTGTCAGACATTATTGTTGATATAAATATATGAGTACTCTGTGCCTACGAGTACGTCCCTTTTAGATATTTTATTAATGTACGTAAAAATATTGTCACCTAGAAACAAATCATTCATATTGATTAAACTCCACACTTCATATAGGAAAATGAAAATAATAAATTTCCCAGAGTGAAAATCGAACCCGCCACTATCGTGCCAATGCTGGGAGCTGCTTTTGCTCCACGACATCTTGAATAGTTTGTTAGATATAAATAAATTGTTATTATTATCAATATATAGCCAGTTTCAGTAGTAAAGTATGGGACAGACATACCCACGTGGGTGCGAAGTGGAGGCTCTACACATTAGGTTTGTTTAAGTAATGGACTCTGCCAGGAACATTGAGAGCGGATCAATGAAAGATGTGGAGCAGCTTTTTTAGGAATTACGTAGAATTTTAGTATAGGTAATATTTTTGAAGATACCTATGAGATGTATAATATATAAATGTAATATTAAGACAAACTGGTTTTAAAGGTTCCGTACCTCAATCAAAAAACGGAATCCATTTGGAATCCATTATCCGTCTGTCTGTCTGTCGGTCTGTTTATACATCTGTCAACGCTATTTTGTGATCTCAAGATCGTATGGAGGCGGATCAAAGAGGTGTTAGCACAAATATCCAAGTCTACAGTCCCTCGGATCACACACATATGAATCAAATTATAATATATCAATAAATAAATAATATTCAAGGAGTTTTTACTTCATCTCAACACTTATATCTTAATAAACTATTAAACATAATCATCTCCATTTCTTTCAAGTGGTGTGTATAGGGCGTTCTATAACATTTCGTTCTTTATTTTCCTAAACTAAACTAACCTTCTTAGAAACGTCACACACAAACTAAGTGGGGCCATGATCACTGTTTGAGCAAATTAACACTTTTAAACAATCTATACTAAAGTATTTCTCGATGTAAAACAAGCATTCTTGTCTTTTTGGTAAACTGTAACTTTCTTATAATAGTGTTAATTTTCTTAACTATGGGTATAATAGTATTATTATATAACTTATAAAAGGGTATTTAAAGATGTCGAATGAATGACTTCTTGGGATCGTTGGGATAATATATATACCTATATAAAATATTGTATCCCGCAAATGCGCTCTTTTATTCTTCACGGTATATCCCGCATAAGACGGGTAAACAAAAAGATATTGTTAAAATATATATATATATATATATATATATATATATATATATATATATATATATATATATATATATATATATATATATATATATATATATATATATATATATATATCTTCTCTTCTTCTTGGCATTAGTCCCGGCTTTTGCCAGGGTCTGCCTTCCGACTGAGCCTACTCCACTTTGCACGGTCTTTAACATCCTCAGTGGATAATTTATTGGCTCTCATGTCTTGTGTCACGACATCCAGCCATCGCTTCCTTGGGCGTCCGGGTGGTCTAACTCCAGGGACAGACATGTCAAGGCACTTCCTTCCAACATAGTTCTCAGATCGGCGCATAACATGGCCATACCATCTCAGGCTCTTGGAGCTTATCCACTACGTCACGGACCCCAAGACTACCTCGAATGAATGTGTTGCGTATGCGGTCGGACCGCGTCACGCCACACATCCATCTCAGCATCTTCATCTCCGTGACGTGAAGCTCCTGAGTGTGCCGAGATAATGTTGGCCAACATTCGCTGCCGTATATAAGAACAGGTCGGATAATGCTCTTGTATATCAGTCCCTTGAGCTTGGGCGGTATTCTGCTATCGCAGACCACACCAGTGACCTCCCGCCATTTGGCCCAGGCAGCGTTTATACGGTTTATATATATATATATATATATATATATATATATATATATATATATATATATATATATATATATATATATATATATATATACCTATTGCGATATTTCGAATACCTATTTATCAGGTTGAGCCAAATATATGTCAACTGCATCACGATGACGTTTGATCGTTATGTTAATAAAACAAAGTTAGAGCTAAGCGGTATAAAATTAAAGGAAATCGAAATTTTAAACGTTTACTGAAGAAAAAAATACTAGTATATCTAAGATCTCTATAGAAAATGAACCCGCGATGTACCAACTTAAAATTATATTCTAGACACTGGTCAAGCTACTAAGCTATAGGCACAAAAAGAAATCTCACGTAAATTTATCTGCCAACATAGCAAAGTCCACAGTATCACTAAACAAACAAAGTCAGTAGTACACTAATTAAACGTTTAAACATGAAATTGGGCCAGCTCTAAACATCGGTAGCTTGTGTTAAAAAATTTCTTACTTTATACAAATATTGTGAATTCGTATTCTAAGCTTCTAAGAAAAATATATTTATGAATACTTTTTATTTTACGCATTTTATGACATTTGGTATATGATATTTGGGCAGAATGTAGAGTCAAAACACTCCGTTTTTTGATAACAACATTGTATGACTGAGCCTAACTTAATCATTTTGGGGGCATAATTTTTCAAATGTACTAAAATGTAACTAAATAACCAAAAGAGGCTAAAGATAGAATGACAATCCATAAGATACTGTAAATAAATATGTGCATATATTTAAAATTAATTTTCCGCACTTTGCAGTAGTAAGACGATGATTTTTTTATATAGCCACGAGCTTTACCTTGTTCCCAGAGCGAAGAATTGAAATTAATTCACTTGCCCGAGTGAGAATCGAACCCACACCCGTTGCGTTTACACTCAGACGCCATTCCACTTAAAAATAATAATTAAAAATAATTTACATACAATAAATGTGTAGTAACAAAGTGCAACAACAAGTCAAGCGGGACGTTGGCTAGCTTGTCAATCACAGCTAATAATAGCTGACGTTCCCGTCAAAAGTTGGACAAAATCCTATCGGGGCGTCGACCCGAACTAACAACTTAGACCAAAATCCCTCAATTATCCCACTTTCAAGTCGCATCGCCCATCACTAGGGTGTACTAACAAAACATTACTTTCTAAGACTCAAAAAACACATTGTAAGTAAAATAAACTATCATATAATATCAATAATGTATTCACACACGCACGGACACATGTATTTTAAATACCTATTATGCGGAACCAGTTAATAAATTTCTTTTGGGGAAGGGGTTCAGGTGAGCTTTGTTAGCCGCTGCTTCCTAAGACCCCTGATTGAAATTCCCATGGTTGTAACAATGGCGTATCGATTTGTAGGGAAAAGGGAAACACTTTGATGGTAAATCGTTATGACGTGTATTTATACTGTTTTTGACAGGAGCGTGACGTGTTTTGTCAAAGTTTGAATTCTTAAATAGTTTTGAATGAACATTCTTGCTTTTTACTTAGTATGATCTAAATATGTCTTGGAAGCTACTCTAAATATTAACATGTCAAGGAGATCATTAAATTGATGGTCAGTATTTACCAGAATTTAGTTTTAGCTGCAGGCCTTTCAGTAATTTTAAGCCATAGTGGTACAGTGGCATAGTGTCTGATTGTAGACGTCAGTTTTAGAGTCGATCCCCAACCATGAGAATGAATTATTATTCACGTTCGTCCATTCTCGGCGTTTAGTACCGACACTTAACACGCAATATATCAAAAATTGGAGGGAAAGTGGGGAACGGAGTGTTATAACAATATCCTTCTGCTTACCCGCCATATGCGGGTTTCAGCGTGCAGCTCAAAAGAGTGCATCCGGGGTACAATATTTTACCTTGTACTTACTTACACAATACTTATAATCATCAAATTTTACAAGCAGATTCATTATTTAAATATAAGTCGAAACATATCTTAATGTAATTTATTAACTTTATTTACCACTGAGCCATAGGGGTGTCAGAAGAATATATTCAATCATACCTTTTGCTAGGAAAACGTCATAAAATACAACTATCACATGCTTAGACGTCCATAACTCATCGTATTGTGGCGAAGTTATTAAACGGGACTTCAATCAATTTTTACGAGCGATCTCTCGTAAAAGTATTTAACTGTTTGTTTGCACGTAATATTAACGATGGCCATTATCGAAAGATAGGAATGTTGCCTTTAAACCTGGAGGATAAAATCATCCATTTGCCGAAATTACTCGTGTGGCGTTTGTGTTACGGCTATTGTTATAGATATTAACTACAATAGTGTAGTTGATATATTCTATCACAGTGAAAGTGTTTCATGCTTATAGTTTGACTCGATAGATTTCACAGTCAAATATGCAAAAATTGGAGCCACCAAAACAAAGTAACGTAAAGTTAACGTATTAATTCTATAAGTAATTAATATTGATGATAAAAACGTAAAATAATCACAAAGTAAAAAGGGTACAGACCAAGTGTATGTAGGTGCTGTCATAATATTTTAATTCAAAAAAATTTTGTCTTTACTGTCTTCTCGGTTGAAAATTATATTCCTATCTTATATAGAATTTGAAAGTAACTACAATTGTTAATTCATCTTGGAAATGAAACCGACCCATCTTTGTAAAAATCTATATAATAATACGTAAAGCAAAAACTTTGGACCCCTTTTTACGAAAATTGCGCGGACGGAACAGTATCAAATTTGGCACACTTATAGTTTGTGAGTAGGAGAAGTGCAGAACGCTATTATTTTTCAAAAATAACGCTTATAAAGTACATTAGATCAATAAATAAAACGTTACACGCACTACCATATGTTTAACGATATAACTTGTGTATAAAATGACATACACGTTGCCATGGCAACGCGTGTTTCACGCGTCAATGTAAACCGTAAAAAAGGCCTTATTCTATTTTACAAGAACTACTACTTGTTATAATATATCTCAAAATTGAAAATACTCTATCTTTAAGCCATTGTTGAGCAGATGACAAGTTTTTATTTAAACTACGTATAAAGATAGTCTGGTGCGGGCAACAATGGGCTGCGAGGGTGCGGGTTCGATTGAGGGTCAGCGTATTCGTTTACCTATTCGATTTGGTATCTTCAAGGCTATTGTTCGGTTCAATGATATTACATTAGTTTAATATATTTCTGTGACAATAATGAAATTTTGTAATATATTTTTGTTATCCACGTTATTATATTTGAAATTCATATTTATACTGAAATTATAATGTATGTATGTTACGTGGAACCGTTTTTAATGTAAGTTTTCATTAAATAAGTAATCGTTTACTCCAAGCAGGTGAAGCCGCGGGCAGGTCGCTAGTTAAGAATAAGTGTTGAAATCGGAGCGAGAAAATAAAACGTATTTTTGTCAAGTATCAAGTAAAATACCAAATATTGTACAATTTTTAACAAAATATTATAAATTACATTGTTTCTACTAGCTATAGAATATAAATTAAATTAATTAATTAAATTAGCTTCATACTGTATCCGGCACATGGCAGGTTAGGCAGAGGGAACCGTAGGAACCTAGTGTTAAGACACTCCGTTCCCCGCCCTCCGCCTTCGAGGCATTGCATGTTGAGTGGCGGAGCTCAACGCCGCGATTTGCCTTGTTACCAGAGCGAAGAAAATGAAAATCAATCATTCTCCCCGAGTGGGAATGGAACCCACAAACTCTACAGGCAGAGGCTATACCTCAGTTAAAAATGACCATACATACATACATACATATATCACACACATCTGGTATAGAGATACCGCTTCAGACCGCCTTTTTCATTGATCAATGATTGACAGATGCACAATGGAGCACTCTTTATGACTCTCCTGCGAGACGTTTTCTTATCAAAATCAAGATTATAAACCTACCAACGTAAAACATCGTAAGTGACACTTCGATTATACAGACAACGTTCCATATTCACTATAAATCACCATCACTTAGAACATTGTCATAATAGCATCTGGGGACGGTTATTATAATAATATTCATCCGTGTGTGACAAGTAAATGATAGTTATTATTGTTTGACGGATATCTCTCTAATGACGCGCGTTTTAAATCTGATAAGGACATGTTGTTTTATTTTAACTCGGGCCCATTGTCCGTTGGTGTACTTTATTGTATAGACAGACAGAGCAATTTATTATACCAAAATTACTGCATTTTTCCGCTATTATTAATTTGTATGTATTATTTATAAAATAATATGAAAAATAGCATGCCGAGTGGAAATCTACGTTTAATCTGACCAAAGACAGGATGAGAATAATTCTGATCCCCGAGTGGGATAGAAACCACAACCTCTCTATCATATTCTACAAAATGGTCTATAATTTTTCACAAAACAAACAAACAACTTAGTCGGAAGGCAGACCCTGGCAAAAGCCGGGACTAATGCCAAGAAGAAGAAGATATATATATATATATATATATATATATATATATATATATATATATATATATATATATATATATATATATATATATATATATATATATATATATATATATATATATATATATATATATAACTGCCATACATTGCGACAATATTCAAATTTGGGTTACCAAACAAAAAACCATTCCATTATTAACTTTGTACTCTTTGAAGACAAACCACACACGACTGAAATACCTACAATAAGTCCTTTTACATGTATATGTCAAAAGCGTTTCCACAACTCATGTCAATCGTCACAGCTGATTTGTATAGAAAAACTAGAAAAATTTCAGCTAGTTTTCCTATACTTCTCAAAAAGCCCTAATAGTGTGTGCTAGAGTTGAAAATAGCGTGACTTATAACTTTTTTGAGATAATTATAGCTAATTAGTACAAAATAAATGGATGTTATTGATGTGGTTACATAAACTCGGACACCGACATATTGTATGGTTTTCAACGTTATTTTGAAGAGCGTATGAAATTCGTGAAAGCAATTATTGTACAATGTTAGCGTACGCCAGTCAACCTCTTAATATATCAGTAGAGTATTTAATTTTTAAATTTATTTAGCAACTAGAGACCAGCTCGCGGCTTCTCCCGCTTATATAAACTGAATCACGTTTGTTTTGAAATATTACAACTACGATGTACGATTTTCTCGGATATATGTTAATATTTTACTCTTACTCTTACTGTTACTCTTACTCTGTCTATTATTAGAAATCGTTCTTGAATAATAGTAATTATTTTACTTTTATTAGTAACAACAGCATACCTCTTTCGCCTCGTCCACTGTCATTAACCTCTTCATATATGCTCTCCGGGGCGTCCTCATGGTTTTTACGTGACCTGCCTTCAGTATTTTCGGCAATGTGACACTGTGACATGATTTACCTTGAGGATAAATATCTTTTTAAGAAACTACAGTATAGTACTGTAGTAATTACTAACTTCTTATCTGCTATCCCATATTTAGAAACTATACTAGTGAATTGAATCTGAGGAGGATTTGCTATTGCTAATGCAACTTTAACAGGTTTTTATACTTGCCATATACATCACATATCTAAACTTGAGTATAAGCTCAAGTGGCTTCAAATTCTTTGTCGACGAAATGCTCATTTGCTGTGCAATCTCCTAAATTGTGGAATGAACTCCAATTTAATTAAGTGCTAGAAATCTTTAAATATATTTAAAACGTGATTCATATTAAGATGACTTGATGATTTTTTGTAATATAATTTTCCTAAGCCAAAGGTTATCTGCGAGAAGTTATATATTCGCTGATTAGCTATAAGACCGCCTCGTGTGTGTTAATTGTGATTTTTATTTTGTATCTACACTATTAATACACGTATTACCTAAAATTCTAAATTAAAACGGCCTGCCTTAACAGCCTGTAAACGTCGCATAACAAAATGTCTAAGTAAATATTCTTATTAAATTTGCAATACGTAATCTCCGTGAATAGCTCTCAAGTCTCAACGTATTCAAAATGACTCTTTAGACAATCAATCTTAGACCCTTTTTAGGGAGAGGTCCGTACACATTGACTGGAAGAAAAAGAATGAGGACCTCCCAGAGTCTCTTTCCCATTGCCGATACAGATAAATATTTATGTTAAGAAAATTCCTATTACCGCCACCGTAGCACACTAGGTACGGGGTTCGATCCACAGTCGGAATAATTATTCAAATAATTATTTAAAAAATAAAAAATATTTAATTTTATATATTTAATAATACTAAATGCGCTTTAGATTTAACTTACCGATATAGTAAAGAAAACTCAAAAAATTGACAGAACCACTCAATGTGAAATATACATTGGGTAGGAATTTAAGGGTTAAACTGGCAAGTCACGCGTCCAGTCCCGAGGGATGATCCGCTATGCATAGCCCATAGCCCTCGATTAGGATCGCCGTGAAATTGTTGAGAGTTTAACGCGATGGAAACTTTGATGAGCTTTATTGCTTGTTTAGAGATTTTTGCTTGATTTTATGCTTCAATTTAATTTTCGAATTTGACTACTTGTGAAATTTTGGTGACGTAAATTATATAAATATTCACCTATGTACATGTACATAGAAAAATTCATATATATTTTTGTTATGACGTAGTGTTACGAATTTAAACATAATAATTGTAGAGTTTCACGTGAACTGGTGTAGAGTTTCACTTTTGTGGTAAGACAAAGCTCTACATTGAGCTTCTGCATTGAGAATTTATTTCCTAAAAGGAAACTTTAGCTTTACTTTTTTAATATTAAAAATGTGTAAAAAAATTAAAGCTACCAAAAAAAATTAAATATATGTTATCTATATATGTAATTAACAATAAACTACCTACGACCTCTAAATCTTACAAACATATGCCTTAACAATTATACATTACAAAACCACATAGTATAACATTTTGAAGAGATCACAGATCAAAAATTGCGTTCCCCTTTTATACCAAATTGAAGGTATCACTTACAAAACGGATGCGGCAACTTGAAAATAACTTAAAATCTTATCCTAGCCACTACCTTTAAACAAATTTGAACCTAATCCCATATAGAATAAGTACTGCTTTTCCTCTATTCAATTACCTAGTTCGTTTAAACAGTAGCCACTTCAAGACCGGAAAGCTCCGTCAATTTTCGCGCACTACTAGCTCGCTATACATCCCAACGTATATAATACCTATCATTTTAATATAATAATAAATACAAAAGGATTTCATAAATATATATGAATAGATGAAATTAACAAAAGATGAAAAAAAATGTACTTTACATTGAAAAGATTTGAAGTGGCCATTTGTTTCTTATTAGATGTAATACAAATTATTGTTTGTATGTTTTTTTTCTACAGCTCTTGAAACCAGTTGGGCACAATATATTGTAGTATATTATAATGTGCTTTAGTCATCTACATATGGAGATGGCGTAGCGACAGTGAAGACAGAGGACATGTAGTGCTAAGACACTCCGTCCTTTGTGTACTCAAATGAAGAAAACTCTGAGCTTTTAAATTCGAGTTATGAATTGTATTATGAAAATAAATTTAAATGAGCCTATATTATATAAATATTTATTTTACTTCCTAAAATTGGGAAGAATATGAAGCTTTATAGTATAGATAGTTTAAATATAGGCTAAATATATATTTAGAAGATAAATAATCTATTAGTACCACTCAACCCAGACCTGGTGGTGTTTTTCATTTTATTGTAAGCACACACACACAAATAAATGATTGTAGCTTCACGCTGTATACCGCATATATCAAGGTAAACCGAGGGAATCTAGTTTCTTTATAAATTTCCCATTCCTTCGAATGAGAGTCGAACCCACAGGCCCCCCTTTCAAGTCAGACTGAGCTGCTGTGCCAATAAGGCCACATGATTATATATAATAACATAAATTATTCGCATTTCCCTACTCCTGGATAACAGCAAAGCACAGCATTGGCCTGCACCATTTAATAACTCGCGATGTATGGAAATTGGGCGAAAAGTGGAAAACGGAGTGATTTAACACTAACTATATATATATATATATATATATATATATATATATATATATATATATATATATATATATATATATATATATATATATATATATATATATATATATATATATATATATATATATATATATATATATGTATATATATGACAGAACATCGTAGGTACGTCACGTCGTCGTACGTATCTTAATATTTTTTTTTAATATAGATACGCTTATTCCTTATATAAATATGTACCTACCTACTTGTAGCGATCTGTCACCACAATACCTGACCTACTTTTATCACTTGAGACTTATATTATTGAACGACAACTAGTAACGCTCGAATGTTTACAATTATATACAAATAGCAAAAGGGTATGGTGTGATACCATCATGGCTAAGTTGCCAAGCAACATATTGTATACGCGTTGATTCTGGATCTCACATATATAGTATTATTTATTGCATTAAAAAAATATATATGTTGAAGTACAACTATAACAGAAATATAGTTAGCAACGGTGGACTCATCTCTTTAAGACATTTCTTCCAGCCAACCTGTGGAAGCAGTAAGTAGCGAAATGACAGATAAAACTCAATAAAAGTTAACTAAAAATATTGACTTGATATTTAGATTTCATTTTTTTTAAGTAATACAACTTGCAAAATAAGCTTTCATAAATGAATTTTCTTTAGCTTTAATAATCTCTAATAATCTCTCACATACCTACAAAATGTTAAGAATAAAAAACGTTTTATCTGTTGAGAATCTCTGTTCTTCTGACACACAGAATATCTCAATATATATATATACATATATATATATATATATATATATATATATATATATATATATATATATATATATATATATATATATATATATATATATATATATATATATATATATATATATATATATATATATATATATATATATATATATATATATATATATATATATATATATATATATATATATATATATATATATATATATATATATATATAATTTCAGGTTATGAAAGTTTGACAATCGCTGATCTTTAAGTCTCGTTATAATATTTAGTGGCACTCGTAGCTCTTGGGGACAAACTGCACGGAAGAAAGCACACCGTTAGCGACGCTAATGGTAATCGATTAAATTGTTTATACCTATTGATGGCATGTGTTCGTAATATTTATACGCGTAGTATGTTTTGATTTTGCATTTTATAAGGTACTATGTGATTTATTGTTTAGATAAAAGATATTGTCATTTTCTAAAAGATATTGTCATTTTCGTAGATTTTTTGTTTTTTTTATTTTGGTAGAGTTTTTTTATTTGAGTTACTGGAGCAGGAGGAAGTGAAAGAGAGAAATGAAAACGGAGAAGAAATTAAATGAAGAGAGAAAATAAAAAGTTCCCATTTCCAACGACGATTAGTTTCTGCCTTTTAAAGATTGAATTTTGAATTCTAAAGATTTATTTATTTATTATTATTTATTTATTATTTATTTATTATTTATTTATAAATAAAATGTAGTGAGTCACTAAATTCTAAATTCTCAATTTTTCATCTAAGCCAGCGATATTACCCATATTGAAAGACGGTACCCAGCGTCTTATTTATTTTACCGTTTTATCAACTATATTAAAGAAAAGCATATAGAAAATCTTACAATATTCTTTTATAAGTAAGATAATTACAAACCAGATTGACAATATTATCAAATTTTGTCAACTTATTCACTTAAATTAAGTGTCCAATCCACAACCAAAAACAATATAATCCAAATAAAAACCCCATAAAAGAGCATTAGCAACGGCAATTCTATAATGATACTCATTCGCGATTTTATTAAATCCCTACAAACCGAAATTGAAATTGACAAGCAAACACCACCATGCAGAGGAGGGTACACCATAATTGTTATGCAAATTAATCTGCACTCAAACAGAGGGTGCTTGATGTGTGAAACTTGCAATAAAATTACCGATTATGCCTTTGAATAAATATGTATTATATATGACGTGCTTTTTAAATTTTTGTATGAACGGCTCGGAATTGTTGTTTGTGACGGTGGTCGCGGGTTTGGTCGCACGAGCCGTATTCTTATCGGCTTTGTCGTGTAATGGGCTATATATTATAAAAGAATTAGTTTGATTTGTTTTTAATTGTATCTATATAGGTTCATACTCTATAATACAATACAGCTTCATACCTAAAGCTTTCGGGATAAGTCTCGCATATAGCAGGGTAGGCAGAGGGAACCTTGTCTTAGAACATCCTTGTCACTTTACTTTAATTGACTTTATTTGACGCCTAATTTTTAAGACATTGATTGTTGAGAGGTAGAATTCATCACCTTCTTAGTATAGCGAAGAAATTTAGTAATACCCTGAATAGGAATCGAACCCTCGACTGTCTCACCTACAGTCAGAAGATAAACCGCTTTGCCACGGCCTCAATCATATCCTATAATAACCCTCTTATTTATTTAAAAATCTATATTTATTTCGTTTTTTGGAATTTTTAAAATATATTTAACCTTGCACAAGAAGCAGTGAACGTTTTCCATTTTTATTATATTTGGTGTAGTTTTACAAAATACTATTAATAATTATTATATGGCCAATATATAATACATTACGATCTTGAACAATAATTAACTAAACATTTCAACAATACAAGCGCTATATCGAAATCAATACAATGAATTAAAAAAAAAACGATCTGTCCAACAAACTATGCAGCTAAAACCATTGTAACCGATATATTTATAAAGAAATCACTTGAAGCAATACAAAAAAAAATAATAATTCTAATACGCATATTTCTCGTACAGATGACATAATACCCGCCACTCGAAACACATTAGCTTTTAGAGTGTTGAAAAGAAAAACAAAATTAATGATTGTGAATAAATCGCAATAAAAATGCCACATGCGTGCAAATATGAGATGGGGGGGACAATTATAACAAATTAATAACGTACACTCGCCCTTAAAACTCGAGTGGAGATTTGCGTTCAATGGTTCTTGCCTTTGTTGTATATTCTTACACCAGTCCAGACAAAATCAATCTTATTCCATGTTGTGAACATTAAAAATTTAATAAAAATTGTCGCGTCGGTTACGGTGTTTCACATTTGAAAAGCACATCAAGGGTCATCTCGGTGTAATGTTAGAATTGAGACCTTGTAACCGAGCTTTAAAGCTGCAAATGAAAGCTCAGCGCAAAGTCACTTGAATATTAAAAGTCTTGGTAATTATTCAGGAATCCATCCATCATTAATCACTGGGGGTTGTAAGCGCTGTAAAAATGATTGTAGAAAAGATAAATTAGGAGATATGTTCGCTGGTGACGTTTATTTCGCGGCTACACACGTGGTTTTTGTGACGAACAGACAGATTGTTAGTATTATATATGGCGATACTATTAGCGGAACTGTAGGCCTTTGTTATGCAAAAGAATTGGTTTTTATTAACTTTATACATAATGGATTTGTGGTTATTAATAAAGAACAATCGTTTGGAATTGTAATAGTGTTAATAGAATTGTGTTAATGTATTATTTGTATTGAAAACTATTAATAAATGTTATACGCTTGTCTAATGCACACATTCTATATTCATACATGTCCTAGATATAATTATGTACAAGTTAAATTATTTCAATTTTAATAAATAGTATTCTCTCTTGCCATCTGATAATTTCTAGGATATTTTTAGATCTTTGGGTACCGAAAATGAAAAATCACTCTCTCTAAATTTAACTATAACATCGACGTAGGTTCGACAGCGCAGGTTCAATCAAATCTCCTTCCGTTTGTCTATTTCAAATTTGGAACAATTTATTAGAGTAATATTTTTGTGCACATTTATTATTTTATTACTTTTAAAGTGTTATACCACACTAAGGAAAATTTAGTTAGTTTAAAGTTAAGTAAGTTTTTTTTAATTAGTTTAAAAACCCAAAGTTTTTCTAAAATTTCTTTACTACTAATAAATCCTCGAAACGACTAATTTCTTCTCATATTTTGGATTTTATACACAAGCTACTTGCAGGGCTCTACATAAAATGTTACTATTTAGGTCAATATATAGAGCTTACAGTGAAATAAGCATAAATTGAGGAAGCCAAAGCTTAATAGTATAATTTTCTTAGTATGACGATCACATCGTACGCGTGTCAGTCACGCGATGTTATTTACACGTAATTTTATATGAGACGACATATATATTTGACAGAATTAAAAAAAAAAATTATAGCTTCATGATGTGTCCCGCGCATTGCAGGGTAGGCAGAGGAAACCGTAGGCACAAGGGACGTAGTATAAAAACTTTATTAATATAATTAATAGTTATTAATATGACTCGATAGGTTAATAGTACTTACGAGTACTTCAAATAGTTGGTTATATCCTTATGGATATATATTTTTCACATATTTATATATAGGAAGGGCGGAGAACAACGTCATAAGACTCTTTTTAGAAATTTCGAGACATCTATGTAGAGTGGTTCTTTACAACACAGTTGAATTAAATAATATTCTTATTTAAAACATTAATATATTAATATCGTACACGAACCTCAAATATTATATTAAAGTAAGGAAATCATATAAAAAAATATCTTAATAATAAATAATACATAATATTATTCAATTTCAGATTTATTGTTCTAGCAACACTCGTGACCGTACAACGTTGTTGTAAATGACCTTTCTCTTGAAATAATGTAGAGTTCACGTGATTGTTTTATTAAAGGGAGACTGTTATAGTTTATTAAGTTTATTAAACTTAACAGGTCCTGAATAGATTTTTTTGATATAATAGTTATATACTTGTCATTTAAACCTTGTATCATATGTTTGTATTGATGTCATTGTAAGGAAGATTTACAGATTAAAGTTTAGCGAAGCACGAGAAAGGTATACTGACAGGATATAGGTGGAAAATGAAGACGTGAAAGTTTAAGTAAATTTGTTACTTTCTTGATATCAATCTACAAAATATGAGATGGAATATAAGCTTTTGACAAACTTCTCGCCCCAGTATTTGTCTACGCGATGTCTCGACAGGCCAAAAGCATAAAACGAGGTGTATTCACACTGGTTACTAGAGCGAGAAAAAAGAACTTAATTTTCACTGAGTGGAAATCGAACCGGTCGCTTTTACAGTCTGACGCTATGCCGATGCGTCACGCCGGCATATACCTATATAATATTTTTTCAGCTTCATGCTGTATCTCGTATATAGCATAGTAGGCTAAGGGAATCTAGTGTTAGGACACTGCAATCCCGCTATTCGCCCAAATTCAAGGCGTGAGTGACGGAAGTCCTTCTCGCCTTTCTCTTGTTAGTAAAGGAATGGAATGAAAATATTTTACCCTTCCAACTGGGAACTGTATCTTCAACCGTCGCATTTACAGGCAGATGCTGTGCTGCTGTGCTATCACCTATACAATACGTATAACATATGTAATATTATAGTATTAGATAGATAATATGAAGATAAAATGTATGTATGTCTTCTTTTTTATAAATATATAATATGTTGTATGTGTTGTATGTGTTTCTACTAATAATATTTTCACTGATACTGATTAAAATTAGTTGGTTATTAGGTAGTGGCCATTGTGACGCAATGTGACGTACGACTATATAACGCGTAATTTGTGGGTACGATCCCAATTCGGGGAGATTATTTATTTTTATTTCAAAGAAAAAGCAATATCTCAAATTTCTGGGAAATATAAAAAAGGGAGTGTCTCAAAAAATTATAAAATCCGAGATTTCAATCCACGACCTTACGCGTCTTATCCAACAACTTCCCCTCTACTGTAAAACGTGAACATATTCTTATTGAACACAGAAACTCACTCAAATATCGTATAAACGAATCGTAATACGAAATCAACGGTATTAAATTCAAAGCACAATTGGTCTCGAAATAAGGGCCCGAATACGGAAAAGTGTAACAATATATGTACCTACATATATATATTTTTTGCTCATTATATAACTCTTTTAATACACAAAGGTGTACCTAGTACCTACTAGGGAGTGATTCTTCAGACATGGAATTATTTACGTTACAAGTTTATTTAAAAAGGTATGTTTTTTATTACCCATAGTCCATAGCCTCTCCGCATATAGTCTCTCCATATAGTCTCTCCACATATAATATGTGAAGAAAATCAATGCTGAAAATTAATTTACGAACTTGTAACTCTTTTGATACTAGCCTATTAAATTTCAGTCTATACCCCATAGTAGGTATAGGATATTATTTTTTCAGAGAGTATATAGGGTCAAAACATGCGTGAGTGCTGCTTCTTGTCTGGAGAAGGTATCAAGCCCACTGCCAGGTTACTCCAAGTTTTTTCCGAGTGAGTGACAGATAACGCACAGCTGAAATTACGTATTCTAGAAACTTCTTTGGCGAGGTCATAGCAATTGTGGGCTACAGTTCATATATCAAATTGAAAGACTATTATTTAAAACAAGGATAATTTCTTTTATTTCTAGAATTAATCATAATTGTTACACAACAAATACCAATACCAATATCTTATTATATAAAAGAGAGCTTTTTAACCATCAAAAGCTCACCATTCGTGAGTTGACTCAACAAAGCTTTGTTAACAATACGAACGAATATGATACGAAGGAACTATATAGAAAATGATGTTATATAAAAGAATATGACTGTGCAATGGCGAGTATACAATGCTACCCGTTCTTGCCTAACTATCTATTACGGCAAAAAGCTTTTAATTAATCTTGACAACGTTTGTATATTGGATATATCATTTATCATTTGGAAGAAGATGGAATGTTACACGGGATGAACTTCCTTGGTTGGAAGGTTGGTTGGCTTTTGAAGATATTTTGTGGTGACCATTTTTTCGTATTGATTTATTTATATAATATAGTTGTTTTATATGTCTTAGAAAATATATAAAAATGTCAAAGTTCGAACACGCCTCTTAGAGTAAGCTCTTATTGAGATACATGAAAATTTTAACACAAAATATAATGTATATATAATAAAAAAATATATATTTAAAGACTTTTTATATTCAATATTTATGTGTTGTGTAAAATACAAGCTAAAGTATAGTTAGCTAGAATACTTAAAGGTACTATATATCACTAAGTATAGTCTAATTAAAAATAAAATTACATGCACTTTCCACGAAAACGGTTTGTGGGTTCGATTCCCACTCGGGGAGAATGAATGATTTTTATTTTCCTCGCTCTGGTAACAAGGCAAAGCGCGGCGTTGAGTTCCGCCACTCAACACGCCTCGAAAGGCGGAAAGTGGGGAACGGAGTGTCTTAACGCTAGGTTCCTATGGTTCCCTACCCTGCCTACAGCGTGAAGATAATTTAATTTAATTTAATTTAACCACGAAATTCTGACTAAAAGTCTCTACATTTTTTTTAAATTTTGCTACAACTGTAAATAAAAACATAGTGTATGGAGAAAGAAAACTCAATATCTTATTACATTCTGGTTATTGGAAAAAGCTGAATTGAAAAACGAAAAACTGTCGTCTTGAAATCGATAGGACATCGTCGATTCACTCGGGGAGATTGAATTATTTTCATTTTCTTCGCTCTGGTTGACAATGCGCGGTGTTGAGTTCCGCCACTCAACACGCAATGTATTAAAAGGTGGAAAGCGGGGAACGGAGTGTCTAAGCACTATATTCTCTCTGTCATCCCTGCTATGTGCGGGATATAGCGTGAAGCTAAAAAAAATATATTTTTCCACCGTTTTCGTAGAATTTTCCGACTATTTTTGTTTTGATTTTCAGCAATCCCAAAGTAACTTTTTATGCTATGTATTAATAAAAAATTACTACCCTGCTTTCACCCTTCAAACTTTCCGGACTTAGGTAAGCTTAAGTAATTTAGGTAACTGGAATCAATAAAATATTTCAACAGACTTTTTACCCCAAAGCTTTCGTGACTTAGTGACGTCATACGGCAATTAAAGAAGCAATTAATCTTTATCAAGGTTGCATTATAAAATGATAACATAATAGAGTGAATGAATGGTTCGTAATGAAGCTCTTCTTATATACACAAACATATATGGATTTAAATAGAAAAGTTTTATAGCATTTAGATACAATATGTGAGTATTGATAATTAGCTATTTACAGCTTTGTTAACGAATGAGCTAATGTTATTTTTAAACTACTTTATGTTTGTTTGTGTGTTGTGTGTCCCTTCAGTTTTATATATACATATTAACACTAGCTTTTCCCTCGACTTCACCCGTGACCCGAGTACTAGGTAACTGACGGACGTACCTATAGTAGGTGATATCGAAGTGATTAATATGATGAAATATAGCCTGTAGATCCTCATTAAATTAAATATTTAAGGAAAAACAACGATTTTATAACAGTAGTTCCTGAGATTAGAGCATAGGACGAAAAAACCTGTCCATTTTTATAATATTAGTATAGGTAATACTGTGTGAAAATTACTATGACTCTTACGTTACTGATTGACTGACTGACAGATGACGCACATCCGTAACTACTGAGCGGAGATACCTATAATTTGGTGAAACACCCAAATGAAATCGCGGACTACAACGCGTGATTCTATAAACATAATAAAATCATTCACCTCAAAACTTGCTGAATAGAGTTAACTCAAGTTTGAAGTATTTAATTTATTAGTTTTATCAAAGACAAGATTTTTTTTTTAATTTTAAATTTTTTAACGTACCGGGGTATATCCTTTTCCTTTATTTTTTAATGAATAATAAGAGCGAGATGTCAATTGGATATTTTTCGGCTCGAGACAAACCACCTAATTGAATTGAACACGTCCTTACAACTCCCAACTCTGAACAACGATCTTTAAACTAATGATTAACTCAAGCATTTCCAAATTCCTATTTAACTGAGGCCGTTAATAGATTTGCATTTTGACTTAAAATAAATTATATAAATTAGAAACTTCAACCGTCGTGGTGCAGAGGCATAGCGTCTACCGATAAACACGACGGTTTGTGCTCAAAACTCAATGCCTCGAAAGGCGGGAAGCGGGGAACGGAGTGTCTTAACACTAGGGTCCTTCAACCTACAGTTCCCTCTGCCTACCCTGCTACTCGCGGAATACAGCTTGAAGCTAATAAAAAAAAATTAACAATTATATATTTATTTACTAATTACAAAATATATTACTGAAGCCTACAATAACTATGACCTTCTATATGTTAAAGACACTTAGATACAACCTTTGAAATCAAAGAAAGTATTAGATATTGATATAAAGATAATAAAATTTCGTTTTTACCACAATGAACAGGGTAAATAGAGGGGACCTAAGACGCGGAACTCAACGCCGCGCTTTGTCAGAAAATAATTGTATTGTGTTAGTTATTACTAAGTAGCTTCACTACTTAATTTCAATTTAATTTTAAAAAATAACACGAGACAAATTTGTCACTATTAGAGTATTATATTATGAAATTTAGTCAAATATAAAGAAAAAGGAAAGAACGCCTGTCAATATCGGGTTAAAAAACACAACCATAAAGTTTCATTCCACTACCAAAACCAAACACCTTTTTTAATACATTTAATATAAAATAATTGAATAAAATGTAAAAAATACAATTGAATAAAATGGTATAAAACAATTGAATTGAATCGAAAGCCCCCGGATGCTGGGCGTAATTATTATATTGGAAACCGAGTTCGTATCAGCAAGGGGTGGCCGGGCCTCGTCCCATTCAGTGCCTACCTTATTAATAAACGAAGAGCAAAATGACAATACTGTGTCCTTTTTCATTTGATGATAATGTTGCTAGAAGTATTATATATCTGGGTACTAGCGGCCAGCCCGCGGCTTCACCTGCTTACACTAAATTTAATATGTAATAACACTTAATTATATTTTAAAACACTAAAAATATCAGGAAATATAAAAAAACATTAAGTTTGGTAATATTTAAAAAAAAAACAAGAATTGTAATTACAACCTAACGTACATGTTGTATTTATAAATCAATATTTTTTATATTACTTTAATAATCCCTAAGAAATATCGCATAAAGCTGTCCAACAATCCTTTCGTGGAAACCAGTGGCGCCATCTATCGAGCTTTTACATTGCCCTAGTTGTATAAACTTTACAAAGTTGTTCATATTAAATAATTGTGATGTGAAATATAATAAAAAAATATTATGACAATAGCTTTAATTGATTAATTTTAAATATTTTATATCATTAATCGTATAAGGTGTGTGTAACCACTACGGTGTGAACGGGATAGTCGTGGGTTCGATTTCCACTTGTGAAAACAAATATTTTTATTGTATCGCTCCCGTAACGCGAAGACAAAACGCGGCGTTTAATTCCCTCACTCAATAGAGAATATCTCGAATTCAGATGGAGAGTGAGGAACGCGAGTGTCTTCACACTATGTTAACTCTTGAGAGAAGAAGCTTTCAAAGTAAAATATTGAACTTAACTTCGGCTTTGTCCTTCTTACTTCCAACTTCTTTACCTTAGCCTACTACTTTCCATACATTCTTCGTATATTTATATAGTCAGTTAGATAGTTATTATTCTCAAAATTGATATTTGTTATTATATCGATTGTTATTATTATAAAAAAGACGCATTATTCTCTTATAAATTGTAGTCTGTTTTTGTAATAGTATGACACATTACGCATAATTTTTTTTAATAAAAATATTTATGCAACCAAACTTTTCTGTAATTAAAAAACTATAAATAACTATAGGTTACTAATATTATTAGAAAACAATATTCAATTATATAATATTTACCTAATTTAAAAATAATTCCAAAGTAAAATATTCTATAAATTTCAAACTAGTAGCTACCTACACTTCAAATATATTATTTAATCTACTGTCAGATACTTATGAGTTTATAAAATTTTCGATATTTAAAGAAATATATGGCTAAATTTCAATTGAAGACTTTGCGGCGTTGAGTTCCGCCACTCGACATAAAATATTTCGAATTTGTTCAGAAAATGGCGAGAGTAGCTTCTATTAGCCTACCTTTAAGTGTTATATATGGAATTTAATGTAAAATTTTATATGTAGTTATGTCACTTAAACATTTATAACAAAAAATTTCAAATGCCGTCGGACACCGGTGAACCTCTATTTTGAATCTACTCGTATGAAACTTGAAATTTCGTCTACTATAAAGTATTGCTTAAATTTATTAATATTATTTTTAAATATCTATATATTATTTTTTATCATACTCAGTAGTTGTAACATTAATTTTTGATTAATTAACTTGAGTAAAGTTATTACTTAATACAATCTCAAAAGATTAATAAATTTGGCACTTTTAAAACGTCCTTTATAACGATAGAACTGCACTGAACTGACAATTGTATTTAACTAAATATCAAATTCATCAATTATATTAAAAAGCTCAAAGTTCTTAACTTTTCGTGCTTTTTTTTCAAGTCACTAAGCTTGATTACTGGCGATTTTAGCACAGGCGTAATAGGTTTCATTGCTGAGACACAAATCAATTTATTCAGGATAAAACAAAACAAAGTAAAAAAAAACAAACTTTTAAAATAAAAACAATATTATTTATTTGTATGGCGTTAACAAATTCATTCATCAAATTCTATAATACATCGTTGGTACTGACATCGATTTTGAATTACAAACTAATATTTACATTTGATAGCCACTATTCACTTACATTTTAATCGACTAATTTACAATTACTCCAAGTACAATCTACACTGGCAATAAATAAATTAAATAGGCCGAAGTAAAGCGAGAACCAATCGTCGGATACTAAGAACGGTTCGAGTAAATCGAGTAAACTTAACACGTTACGTTACTACAATAGATAGAACAAAAACCAGAATTCACATATATAGAAGAACTACTAGCTAAATGCGACTGACGTCTGCCTACATAAGTACATGAAATAATCTCTTTTTGGTACCGATCTCACTTCACACTAACAGTTTCAACTTAAACATCTGAAGACGCGCGGAAACAAAAATCACAGTCTATTAAACTTAATATGACGCCCACTAGCGGGCCTACGTATCAACATAATATTTACAAGCACTGATATGAAACACACCGGATTTACAATATTCAACTAAGCATAAATCTAAAAACAATAAATAATGTTCTCATTTTATCGTCTTTACTAGAACACTTCACTGCCATACCCTAAAAGATTGATCTCCTTCAAGGAAGGCACGTTGGTCTTCAATATATGACGGAGACCGGCCGTCTGAGCTGGTCGTCGTGAGGGCTGTGCTGCGTCGGCGTGATCGGTGACACTGGTGACGATGGCGCCGCGCCGTACTGGTGGAACAGGGGTGACGAGAAGTGCTTAGGCGGAGCCGGCTGCGTATACAGCGATGAGTAGAACGAGGACACCACAGCAGCGGCTGACGATGCCGTCGGCATCTTCTCAGTAGTCGGAGCCATTAATTTGGAGAATTGGAGGTGATCTAATTGATGCGGGAAATATGGTGACACAGCTGGATACGACAGAGCATCTAACGGCCCCACTGATGGTGCTGGACCCGCGAAGTAAGGCAGCGGGAAGCTTGGGAAAGCGCCAGCGCCGGGAGCTGAGCCCGGTGTAGGAGGTTTGGGCTTCCTCCTAGGCCTGTACTTATAGTCGGGGTGCTCCTTCATGTGCAGCGCACGGAGCCTTTTCGCTTCATCAATGAAGGGTCTCTTCTGCATTTCGGTCAACAACTTCCATTCGGCACCAAGACGTTTAGATATTTCTGAATTATGCATCTTCGGATTATCCTTGGCGATTTGTCGACGCTGAAGCCTCGACCACACCATGAAGGCGTTCATGGGTCTCTTAATATGGCCTTCTGATTGTGGCGAGGAGGCAGGCAGCGGCTGCGGCGCGCTGGGATACTCCGGGAGCATGCCGTGATGCATGGAGAACGCGTACGGGTGATGACTTAGTGTCGACATATTGACAAATAATATAAACACTGAGTTCTGTTAGAACATTAGCTACTATGGCACAATGGTGAATGAGCACAGACGAGAGATTGTGTCGCGTCGAACTCGGGCGGTAGACTGATGGTGCGCCGTGGTGCCCGTGTGGGCCTCGCGGCGGGGGGCGCGGTCGAGGCGGCGTGGCCCCTACCAATGGCTAGCCCGCGAGTAGATCTCGAGCCCCTCCTCGCAAACTAGCGTCGTCTCTATCCTACCTCATACGTTTTGCTTTCTCTACTTGTCGCACCAATACCCCTTGGTACTGCGGAACGTACAGCTGTTTAGAGGCATATCACAAGCTCTCTTATGCATGACATAACCGCTGTAATAGAACTCGGTCTTAAATTTACCTTTATGTCTAAGTTTTATTTCTTTGTATATGAAATACCATATAATATAATATAGGCCGAACAATCATATTTTATATATTTCTAAAAACTTTATAAATAGTATAAAAATCCACAGTATCTATATACGTATGAGCTCTATAACACTTTCCAATGTGTTTTAAACATGCATAAATATCATCTTATACGTACGCAATGCGTGTCTACACGTACCTATAGGTTTTCAATACAAAAGATGATAAAGCTCCACGTATTAATAAATTACAATTCAAGTAATTTATTATTATACCATTTATATATTAATTATAGTGTAAATATTTAAAATTCATACAAGAAAGAGAAATAGTAATATTTATTACGCGTACTAACTTAATAACTTAATAAATAATGTTTTAAAATACAAACTGTACTTATTACCTACATAGTTAATGTTGAACATAAAAAAATGTATATTGGTTAAGTGCGAGTTGGACTTGCGCACGAATGGTCCCGTTCTTATGATATTATCTATAGAAGCGACAGAAAATCATGTCTTGTAAAGAAGCCCCAGTTAAATATATTTATTTTTATTTTTATTGTATTTGTTGTTATAGCGGCAATAGAGATACAACATGTGTGAAAATTTAATCTGTCTAACTATCGAGTAGCCTTAGTAGTAATAAAGTCTTATTTTACCACTTTGATAAGGAATCCTAAAAAATAAAAATATTTATAATTTTTTTTATTCAGCTTCATACATTGTAAGCACTAGTGTCAAGAAACTCCGCTCTCCATTCTCCGCCCAATTTTCAAGTCATAGCGTAAGAGTACAATATATGAATATAATAATTGCCCCCATATGCGACTAACCAATACTATAGCGTTTATAGTCGCCGTATATATAGTACTTCTGCCCACGTTGGCCTCAAGTCACTTATACACAAATATATCATTAATACCTACAATTCAATTATTTTAGTTAAGTAATTATAAAGCTGTTGCGCTCGAAACTTAAAAAGCTCATTTCACTGTAATTTTTCTTCCAACAGATTTGAAGCTGGGTTTATTAGTTAAATAACAAACCGTTATACAACAAGACACCTTCTATACCTAATGACAAAAGCCAATACATTAATGAAACTTTATTATCAATTAAATGATAAATAATTGAATTATTTCCAATATAATGAAAACTGTCTATTACATTATTTTCACGTTCTTTGTTCTATAATAACATAAGATTAGACTTTAAAGGATTTTATATATGTTTGAAGTTTACGATTGTAGGTATATCGCTTAGCGGTCGTAAACGGTGTACTGTAAGTCTATACACTTCTAAAACCTTATTATGAGTTTTATCTATATTATTATTATTATTAATTAATAAATTTGATGTTTGTTTGGTTGTACGCGCTTATCACAGGAATTTCTTTATCAAATTTTTTTTTTATTTTGGAATTTATCCATTTATGAAAGGCTAGGCTAAATTAAATGTTACCTACAGACACTTACAATGTGTCATGAGTCATATATAAATATTTAAGGGGCGAAGTCACAGCTAAAGCTAGTTAAAACTTATAAAATATACAAAAATATTATATTCTATATATAATGTTATTACAATTCTGAAAGCTCGTAACGCCGTATACTTATGTAAAGTTTTATATTACTGTTAAGATTGAGAAGACCCTAAAAGAACTATTTCGCTGTCCCAGCTTCAATGCAAGAGGTGCATGGATAGTAATTCTTGCTTTTTAACGCTGGGAGCAGCTTCATCAGTAGACAACATAATTATAAACACACTCTCTATCCACTTTCCGCCTAATTTTTTGGGATATGGTTAAATGGCAGAGTTTAACGTCACTTTTATGTTGCCAGAGCGGGATAATAAATACCATTTAAATATAATAGCACCCCATAGTGGGATTCAAACCCACGCCACGCCACCCAGGCGAGCCACGACGATTTCTCACAAATAATTTTATTTCATACTTTGTAAACGTTAAATCTGTTTATTAGCATTTAATATAGATATATTTCTAACTTTTGTCAGAGACGTCAGACACGCTTTATCATTGTTGTTCATTTGCGGCACAAAAACAATTGAACTCGCTAACGGGATGGCCACCATAAAGATATTAGAGAACATCATAAAAATATTACAACAGCCCAGTTATTTTAAAATAAACTCAATGCCACTGCCGTATAGAGTTCAAAATCGAATTTCACACTCCACCATAGTACAGCCATGCTTCTTACTTCTAAGAAGCCCCTTTATACGAATAATAAAATAATAATTATACCCTAAGCTAGGCATTTCTTGTAAGCTTTATTGCTTGAAAAGCGTTATTGTCATTTATTGTTGGTAGTTTAAATTGCTTCGACGTGCCAAATGTACTTAAGCTCAAATACTAAATGTATATCGGTTGAGTATAAAGCCATAATAAATGTTTTATAATTAAAAAATATTATGATATGAAAAGCTTTTTGGGACCATAGTGGCACAATGCCTGTACATACGCTAGTGGTTGTGGGTTTTGATTGCCCCTGGTGAGAATTATTCTCATTTTTTTTATTCTATTAGGAAAAATGTGAGATTTTCCACATCTCAATGAGTTTCAAAATCTGATGGAGAACGGAGAACGGAGTGGCCTAACACTAGGTTCTCCCTTTATTGTTTCTAAAGTAAGCTATATAGGCGCTGAAGCGAGTAACTAAAAAAATCAAATAAAAGAAACAGATTTTCTTAGTTTATACAGAATAAAGTAGATAGTAAGTAGTATCACTTTTTGGGACATTGCGTGTAGAGTCGAGGAATTCAACGCCACGGTTTGTCTATCAAAGTGATAAAAAAAAAATAATTTTAATAAAAAAAAAAATTGTTGGTAAGTTTAGTTTGATAAACATCAAAAGCACTAAACAATTCTTACACATATATAATACTAGAACGCTACATATAGCGCCATCTACCGTTTATTATAACAAAAGTATGCCAAATCATGGAAATTTATGAAACTACGAATTACTCCACTACGTATGTACATTTCTATAGCATTTTAAAAATATATTTTACCTTGACAGGTAGACGTTCTTCACACAAGGTTTTCCACAAAGGTTTTATATGTAGAGGCGGAACTTGAAACCGATCTACAGTCAGATTAAGAAAATTTATATATTTGTTTTTGTATCTACCTACTTTGCAAGTAAGAAATTTACCTTATTTAAATATAAATTTTCATTAAAAATACCTTTAAAAAATCAACACAGATTGCCTATGAAATGGAAATTTATTGAGAGAATAAATGTGCTGAAATTTAATAATAATATATATTTTGTTCTATACAAAAATAACTTACAACAATTTCAATTCATTATCTCTTTAGCTAATTATAATTAACAAACTAAATAACAATATGAGACTAGTAACGCCATCTAGTTAGGCTTTTCGTAATCAGAGATATTGAATCAATACCATATCAACTTAAGTGACTTTGTTTCTTGTATGTATACAAGTTCAATTCCAACTCGGGTGCTCTATTAACAATATTTTCTATTATGCGGTGCCAGATTCCATTTCCTTCTGTAACAAAAAGCCGCCGCATAAGAATAAGTGAAGCCGCAGCACGGCAGCTCTAATACTCGTATAAAAATCGGCTCAAATAATCTACTCAAATAACTACAATTTGTTTAATATTTTATTACTTTGTCGTGTGCCGATTTTATTTCTACCATTTAAAAGTAAATATTAGTGCAATCATTGAAAAGAACAGGTAAAGTAAACGTAGAGAAATAAAATAATAATAATTAAAACTACAATGTCCATTGTCATTTTGTGCCATTACGCAAATTGCAGTTTTTTTTTAGCTTCACTCCATGTGAAGGAGGGGGACAGTAGTAACTTGTTAAATACAGTCCATTCCTTACACTGCGTGCTGGTTTTGGAAGCTTTGCCGCACAAAAAGACAAAAACCCGCGTCAAGCGCTCGCCTTCAATTAATCCATACGATTTTATAGAGAAATTTCCAGAACTAAAAAGACTGAAATTCTAATACACTGAATTACGCCCACAAAATTACATTGACGGAAACAACACAGACAGTCAGGTACTGTCCCTGCAGTTTTCTTTATATGTACGCTTATAAAATATATACCTACTTACGTTTTCAGAGAAATAAAGAATATATAAAGATGAATATATAAAAATTTATAAAGAAAGCTCTATATGTGTGATGATACATATATAATAATGATAAGAACCGTTGTTGCGCAGTGGGACAGCGCGACGGTTCAAAATTCGATTCTCACTGGAGGGAGTAATTATATGGATTTTTTTTATATTTTCCCAGTTTTCATCATTTGTCTCATCATGATCAATTGTCTCGAGCATTAGGCATTAAGTAGGGAACAGAGTGTATTCACACTAAATATCCTCTGCCGATCCTAGACACGGGAAAAAGCCTGGACCTATTTTTTGCTATATTTACCTAAGCAAAGTTTCATTCAACTCTCCTACGCAACCCACAAAGTCTCTAAAACCACCGGAAGCGGACAAACTGTCTGCAAAAGCATATGTACCCCCAAAACAGTTCCAATACTATGAAGAAACAAAACACTAAACGTCCAAAAATAATCAAAACACAATACATAAGTACGTACGCACATCTACCTATAGAAACATATAAACACGAAGTCATTAAAAATAATTAATGATGGCTATAAACCCACCCTTTCGTGGAGGTTCTATGTATATATGTATATATATAAAAAAAAAGATAATAACAGCCAGCCTATATAATAAGATATAATATAATAACATTATATAATAATAGTTCTGGCACCTAATTACTTACGGCGGCACAATGCGGCAGGCGTCGCTTCAACGGGGGTTGGTTCGCAGCCACGCTAGTTGCAACTCGCGCTGACAATAGCCGCCGCAACCTTATTCGCCCTATCTTCCTATTTTAATTTACTCAAATTTCCCATGACACCTCACTCTACTACATGCCATTAATTTTTTTCACTAGCCCACTACCTCGATGTTTTTTAAACATTCATATTTTTAAAAAATTATAAGCAAGTATGATATGTTTACTTGGGCTTTACTTATGTTAGAATTTTTAGTTTAGGTTTTTGTTCAATTTCGAGGGAATGCTGAGTAAATTTAATATTACAGCATGTAGGTCATACAGAGGCGTTATTGTGGGTTTATTTTTTTTAAATTTTAATTTAAAATTAGCTATTTGGATCACGAAGGCAGTAGAATTTTTTTTCATGTCTAAAATCTAGTATATAATTATTAAAATGTATTTTAGTTTTATTACATATGAATATTTTACATGTGTTGCTGGTTGACTAGAACTCTAAGTAAAACCTAATTAATAGGGTCCTAAACTATGAATTATGATATATTTAAATCTAAACAAAATATGGAAGGAAAGAAAATTGATATCAAAACCAAAAGAAGATTGATACTAACACAGATATTCCTTATTTTCTATATGGAGTAGAGACGTGGAATATCTTCGCACAAAAAAAAACATACAACTGATGTATTCAGGACGTGGTCCTGGAGACCTTATGAGAATCCCTGGACTGCAAAACGCACAAACGCATCGATTCTGACATAGCTTCAAATAAAAATTAGCGTGCTCACCATGTGGTACCAACGTATTTTGTCATATTTAACGACAATACGTAGAAATTACGACTGTCTGAAAAACATATCAATGGACCAATCAAGGAATAATCATCTTCCAAGCTCCACACGAGTGTGACAGTCGCGTAGAAACCGGTGGTTGCAGTGGTATATATGAGGATATAAATATGAGGGGATGACTTCACAAAGAGAGAGAGAGAGAGAGAGAGAAGGAGAGACATAACTACAATTTGGCCTCACGCTGTATTCCACATACAGTAGAGAGAGAACCTAGTATTAAGACACTGAGACGCTCCCCATTTTCCATTCTATTCTTTGAGTGGTGGAACTCTGCACCGCGACGTCCTACGTTTCAAAAAATCTATTCAAATGATATAATCATTAATTTTTAAAGCGTTAGTTAAAATATATATATATAAATATTAAAACAAACATAAAACTAAGTTCAACGTTGTCACCAAGCCTTCGTATATGGAGGGTTCTATTATTTTTCAGCAGAATGCACTCGGTTAATGCCCACCAATGATAATGGCTATTGTACGCCTCGTCTCGCGGGCAATCTCAATAATGTATACATTGTGAGTCAAGAGTATTTAATATTATCTTATTAAGGTAATGCGACGGTATTGAATATACTCGTATGTTTTTCTTTATAACTTCACGCTATATCCCGCATAGAGCAGGATAGGCGGAGAGAAGGTAGTGTTAGGACACTCTGTGTCATACCTTCCGCCTTTCAATATGTGTGTTGAGTGGTGGATCTCTACGCAGCTCTTTATCTTGTTACCAGTGCAGGGAGAGGAATAAGGAAATAATTGATTCTATAAATAATAGTTAATGTTTTTTTTATTATTTATGCACATACCTAGCTGAAGTTATATTTTTGTAATGCGTTGTAGATCTATGGATGTGTCTGTTAATACACATATAAATAGATAAGAAATAAATAAATTTTGAAAAAAATATATATATATTTTAAAATTTTAGTCGATCAAAGTCAATTTTTTTTAGATTTTACACAATAAATTCTTAAAGTTATTCTGAATCAAACTAATTTAAAGAAAGTGTCTGATGGTTAATTCTATCTCGAAATTCTCTTGAAACAACAATATAAACTCAAAATATAAACTAATACTTAATAAGCCTATAATTGACTAGTAATCACTTCCTCCTCATTCTCTAAATGACAGTTTTATCACTATATTTAAAAAAAAATCCAAAAACAAAAGCCCCTTGTCTGTGAAAACAAGAGACAATATTACCAGACAACAGGCATTTTGTTCAACAGTCTTTGACAATACATAACAATTTCATAATAAGCATCCAACCAATAAAATAATAAATATTTCTAATATTGCAACACTAATATCCTTATAGTGGCAATAAAACTATTTGTTTGTAACTAACGGTTTACTTTGTTTTTCTGAACACGAAACTATGGAACTCAACTTTAAGTATAAATTTAAGCATCAAGATTTTACCATTTTAATTGCTCTTGTCCATTTTATAATTACTGTTTTGTTCTTACCGACAAGTTGTCACAATTATAGTTTTTTTGAATTTACAAACAAAAAAAGCCTCGTTCTAAGCCATTTTTTTTATTTTTTTTAAGTATAAAATAGATAATTTAAAATGTAAGCACATGCTTAATTCTAGTACTTGATCTTTATTGGTACAAGATTCACATTCTATATCCAAACTTGGTTAACATTTTTACTTAACCTACTGAAAGAAACAAAAAGTATTTATATTTATTTGTTTTTACGTTCTTATTTATCTAACCGGCCAGCATGTTGGATTTGACAGCATATGAATATGTACGTAATGGATTCAAAGTTAAACGACGTGCATTACTTTAATCTGGGAAAATAAAGCTCTCAATACACAATGACACGAAGCACGGAGTATCTGACTCTCTGCGTACTCTCCTTAAAATTATTAAAGTAGAAAATAAATCATTTTTATATTGTAATTATAAAAGAGATTATCAAATTAATCCAAATTCTCCATTTTAAAATTCCTCTTTTTGAACATAATAAGATTCTGTCAGATCCATTTCAAAGTCACGTTTTGTTCCACCAAACAATATTTTTAACGAAGTGTCACATCATACGCTATACATCGAATACTACAAAAACAATGCGAATGCGAGCGAAAGGCAGCGCTTCTTAAAGTTTATTTCAATTTTTGCGAAATTTTCTAATTAACCCGCGAACACAATAACTATGAGCCACACATAAACAACACCGAGGGTGACAAGAAATGTTAATAGTACTTCCTTTAATTATATACAACTATTCAAAAATATACCATTTTTTACCTAAAACCGCAAAAGATAAGGTTCCAAATCGTGAATATAACTAATGGAGTAACTAAAACTTGTTTTTAATTAAAATTGATCTCTATTACTGGGATATAAAGTTAAAATTTAAACACCAAGTAGTTTCAAAGTTGCACAGGGTTGTGACAAACAAGTTCATTATGCACTTAGACAATTAGTGTATGCCCGCGGCCGCCTTGTCATTGTAGGCCCTGGGCCCTTCCGTTATACCTTACTAGGCCCTACCACCTATTTGATTATGCTCATTAGGGAACGAAGGCATTTGAAAGGCAAGCTTATAGATAGGGCGTGATACTGTTTTAGTTTTAATATTGTTACGAATATAATGAATTGTGGAGACAGTAAGATGCGTGGAAATATGAAATGGGATATTTTTTAGATATAAAAGATATTTTATGATAGAGTAATGTAATACTATTATATACTTCTAAATAAGCGTTCAATAATCTTCTATATGAAAAAATTTTTACTTTCCGCCTGACACTTTGCTCTACCAGACGAAGGCAAGTGCGGAGACGATACCTGGATCGATCGCCACTATAGTGGAAATAATATTTTCACTATAGTGGCGATCTTATTATTTTACTGCTCCGCTAGGACGAAGTGCGGCCTTGAGTATCGTCACACACCATGAAAGGTTTTGAATTCGCGAGAAAAGAATGCGTGTTCACAGTGTGACAGCTAATCCCAACTGTGCTAAAAGCCTCAAATCTATAATAACATAAAACGTCACTTGTTTTGAAGACATAGAGGGAGCTATACCTAAGGAATTTAAATTCAACATTTATTTATACGAATTAGATACTATTTCGAACATTTCTATGAGACGTCCCAATTTTCTAACCCGTAGTAAAATGCACGCTAGATGCGCATCCGGTGTCCATCGTATCTATCCATGCGAAATCCGGATACAACCAGCGTCGGAATCGCCCCAAACCGGTTATAAGCGGACAAATCCGGTTAACGGATCAGTGCTTGGCTTTGGGTAAGCTACGTGTGCGGTCACGTTCGGACATGTTATATATTCGTAATAATATATCTAAGTTACGTATACGTTGAATATGTTTGAAGCTTTTGGATATTTTGATTTCTGATATATGAAACGTTCGCATATAACGTTTATTTTGTGTAATTAATTAATTCCTAAATAAAATAATGTTTATTTTATAAAATAATTATGAGTATTATAGTTGTATATATAAATATATATATATATATATATATATATATATATATATATTATATATATATATATATATATATATATATATATATATATATATATATATATATATATATATATATATATATATATATATATATATATATATATATATATACATATAAAATATAATATATGAATATGTTATAAATTATAAAACAAAAATGAACAACTGATGAATTTTTCATCGGCTCTCCGCAGCAAACTGTTCCAAGCCGGCAGTACCTGATAGTCTAAATTTTTCTATTAATCAGGTATCTATCAATCATTCAATTTGGTAATACTTGTAAAAGGGTACTAAATAGTATATGAAATAAAGAATATATGATTTTATCAGAAATATGGTAATTGTTACCAATATTTTCCCCAAATTCCCATCATAAGCACTATACACCTAACACCACACGTGTTAGGTGTACAGTGCTCCACAATACCGCCCAGACCGCCCCCATACTAATCACTACGCTAATTTATGGCTTATTTATCAACAAATCGAAACGACACAATACGCTCGCTACACAATTGCCTGTTTTCACACACCTCTGATTATAGTCCAAAGCTACTCTAGAGGAGTGCGGTTGCATTATACATGGAATTTGACAGCTAAATTGTATAGAGCGCCTCCGGTATATCGCGACGTGTCTAATAAACATTGTGTTTAACGGTTGAGGGTTCGATTCTGTGTAAATTAGAATGATTGACATACAGACATACGAATTCTATACTAACAATTAATCATATGCGTCAAATTTTAAACTAAGTTATTTGCTAGCTAGCATTGTTAAAACAAAGCAAGGGGCACGTTTGTGATAGGTTATTTATATTTTATAAATTCTATTGGACCCCTTTTGATTGGAATCTGTATTGAAAATAACGAGAAAATATATATGTACCTACTATATTATCCTTTCAAAGAGAAAAGTGGTATATCTTCTATTATATTTATATATATATATATATATATATATATATATATATATATATATATATATATATATATATATATATATATATATATATATATATATATATATATATATATATATATATATATATATATATATATATATATATATATATATATATATGTATATACATATATATATATATATATATATATATATATATATATATATATATATATATATATATATATATATATATATATATATATAAAAATTAAGGAATATTTAGGAATATTTATAGGAAGGAATATTTTCCTAAGTAAAACTTAAACTACCGTCCCCAATAGTGTCACATTTTATTAACCGACTTCAAAAAAGAAGAGGTAATCGTTCTACTATAAGTTTTTTATCATCCAAATTTTATACTTTGGTAAGTACAATGGATCTGCGTCTATTACAGTGCCTGGAAACAAATTACTATCCGCGTGATCGTGTAGCGCCGGTAATGAGCAGAATTACAAGCTTCAGATCAGTCAGCCTTGAGTTGCAGAACTTTCAGTTTGTCTATAATATATATTTGTGAAAATTTCTTTTGTAATATAAGATTTTCTTGATAAAAATCGGTCTGTAACGGTAAATATACGTTATAAAATGACTTTTATCACCTACCTCTTTATAATTTTAATTGTCTTTTTTTTTCGCCCTAAAGGTTATCTGGAAGAGATGGCTACAGCTAGCCATAAGAGCGCCTTTTGTACACTGTTTTTCTTTTTTTGTATTTTTTTATTTATGTTTAATATTTTGTACAAATAAAGTCATAATAATACATCGTCTAAGCCATCGTGGCGCACTGAGTGTCTGACTGTAACGATATTTGTCTGTTCGATTCCAACTTGGTAGAATTTTTTATTCCCACTCTGGTAAAATTTGTGTGGCACAAAATTTTAAGTTGGAAAGTGGAGGTCATAGGTTATTGACACTATGGTCATTTTGCCTCTATATAATATATATATATATTATATATATATATATAGAGAATATAAGTATAATATAATATATATATCTTATATATATATATATATAATATATTATATATATATATATATAATATATATATATATATATAATTAATATATTATATATACATATAGTGTCAAGACACTCCGCTCATGTCCTTTATTTAAAATAACTGGAAAGGGAAACTGGTTAGAATCACTTATTAAATCGTACATTATGCCTGTACTTGAAGATATTTATATACATTGAATACGTAAGCCATTTACATGAAAACTAAATATATATATGTGTGTCCACTACCTATACCTATAGATATGTCGATACTACATGTATTAATATTTTTGTAGGTGGCGAAGTGTCCATATAAGACGATTCCCAGTGGGTTACCTTTTGTATAGCTTATAAATAAATCAATAAATAGTAAAGAACAATAATCCTACTATAAATAAATTTTATTTCATGCAATAGAAACCATAAAATATTTGCTGAGTAAAAAAAGTTTTTAAACTAAGCTAAAATATATGATCCTGATTGAATTTATTTTTCTTATGTTTCTGTCATGTGCTTGCCTACCTTTACAAAATTAACACTCTTCGCCACTGGACTACTCATTGTACCTATGCTTTTTTTTTTTTTTCTTCTGTTTCAATAATATGTTCAGAACGAAACTATGTATGCAAGTTGTAACAATAATGAAAGAAACACCTTAGCTATAAAAAAATATACAAAAAATCCCGTATATTTTTCCTTTAAAAAAACCTACCTTACTTAAATGTTTTTTTTTTGATTCACGCTGTATGAAAAGACGTTTTCCGTCTTTCGAGATATTGCGTATTGAGTGGCGGAGCTCAACGCCGCGCTTTGCCTTGTGCCCATAGCGAAGAAGATGATAATAATGAATTCTCCCCTGATGGGAATCGAACCCACAAACCGTCGCGGCAAACGCTATGCCTCTGCGCCACGACACTCCTCTGATTCGGTATTTACAATAATAATAATTTAAAACAATAATCCTAGCATTTTACAACAGACTATACAATATTATATAATGTCAATACAGAAAACTATGGTCGGACATAAAAAGTGACAAAGCAGATAGCCGCCTCTCAATCCACTGTGGATACAATTCGAAGTTTTTATCTGTACGTAATGTCAAACTGTCGCATTTCGATTACATTTCATTTTCTGCTACGCTTGCATTGATTGTGTTTTTTGTTTATGTATATATATTATTTTAATAGCTTGAATATGTTGAATATTTAGTAGGTATATATACATTTTTATTTAAGAAACGAAGATGCAAATAGAATACTACAATTTTTTTATACTATTTAGTATCAACGTACACAACGTACAACCTATGTACATAACTATGTGCCCATTTTTACAATTTACGCTAAATTTTGCCTATACATTGTGTGTTGAGTGGCGAAACTCAACGCCGGGCTTTCAATTAATACCAGAGCGTTTAAATGAAAAAAATTAAGAGTCGAACCTACGATCGTCGGACTTAACAGCCAGCTGCTGTGCTGTCGTAGCAGCACATCATTGCTTTGGCTAAAACAGAAATTTAAAAAAAAAACATAATTAAATGAGACCATTGAAAGTGAACGTGTGAATAACGCGGCTAACGTCATTACAGGTAGCGTTAATAATAAATATCGATTACAGTACTCTGTATACGTACTCGAGCACTCGAATCGAACCCCCTACCCGTGCGATATGAGAACCACTCGACTTAACCATTGTTTTTGAATAACTTTCATTCTGAACTCAATCTGATAAGAGTCTGATTTCTTTCTGCTTGTTGTTTACAAACTTTGTTAGAGATGGACTGATAAGAGATGATAAGAGATTAGGTGGCTACTGTGTAGAACTGGTATTTACGTTCCATTCTGTTTTTGAAGGTCAGTGAGCTTTTTTTCAATGGAAATATTTTTTTAGAATTTTGCTTCTAGTGCGTATGTACCTACTTGATGTTTCTTGTTTCAATTTCTAGTTTAAATTGTAAGGATATTCACGGTAATATGTTATTTTCTATAGACATTTATAAATAATATTGGGGTAGGGTTATTTGGTTACCTGTTGTTTAGTGTAACGTATATTTTATAATTAGTTTAGCTAACAATATTCACGCTATTGTAGTCCAGTGGTAAAGTTACAGTTACTAATGGGTTCAATTCCCATATCAATATGAGAGGGAAAGTTATAACGCGATGATTTGCCAAGTAACCTAGAGACAAATGCGAAATTAAAAAATTACAGATTTCTAAATATTTTATTATAACTCAGATTTCTGCATTTAATTATTTTTTTTCTACCATACAATCAAAAGTTTGGTTTAGAAATAGCTTTATTTAAAACTGAATCAATATACTTATATTTTAGTTTGTAATGTTTTTAGTCTAAATAGCTCTGACAATTTCTTTGTGAGTCTCTTAAAAAAGTTGATTACTTAGTTCATCTCAGTCTAAAGTAACATTATAGAGATTGCATTTCTTTTTTGCGCACTATTGGTACAAGGTTTAAATCAAAAGTTATGCCTATTGTGTTAGGGGGCATTTTGTAAGGATATAAGAAAAACAGAGTAAGGTATCATATCCTCAATGATTGTCAATAATTTTAATTTTTGAATATAATATTGAGATATATATATATATATATATATATATATATATATATATATATATATATATATATATATATATATATATATATATATATATATATATATATATATATATATATATATATATATATATATATATATATATATATATATATATATATATATATGCAAATAGACATAGTTTCCAAACCTATGACCTCTACTTTCCAACCGAATGTGAAAATACTGCACACGTAGCAAAATTTTGTGCCACACAGTTTTACCAGAGTGGGGACATAAAAATAATCAATTTTACGAAATTGGAATCGAACAGACAAACATCGTTTACAGTCCGACACTCAGTGCGCCACGATGGCTCAGATGATGTATTATTATAATATATTAAAAAAAAATTATATATATATATATATATATATATATATATATATATATATATATATATATATATATATATATATATATATATATATATATATATATATATATATTGTTAATAAATTAGTGACTTACAATGTCTTATAACAATATTATTTCCTTAGCTTCCAATTAACGCTCATTTAAAATAGAAATAACGCAATGATGCGTGTTAAGCAACGAAGTTCAACATAACGCTTTTTACAAACATTCTTGTTTTTCTCAAAAGGAATTCGTATTTATAACATCGATCACAACCTAATAATAATAGTAATACAAATATAACAAAAATATTATTCATCTTTTAAATTAATTTTGTTTAAAAGTAACTAGCTCCTTTTAGCCGTTTTTTTAGTTTCATATTGTATATCGAATATACCTGGATTGGCAGGTAGGCCTTCGAGGAGGTAGGGAGTCTACGTTCTACGTTTTGTCATACCAGAGTGAGACCCGAGATATATTAGATAGCTTTTAAGCTCCATAACATAGTAATTGTATTCAATATTCGTAAAATAAACAATAATATTGAAAACTGAAAGAAATTATTGAGCCAACTTGCTTTATTTTATATTAAAATAAAGCTCCTTCTCCATTGCATAATGCGAATATACCCATCTAATATAATAACATACGTTAATAAATACATATTTCATACATACTATACTATATTATACTCATTGAATGTATAATACAATAAAAAATTAATGGAAAAGAAATCAAAGAAAACATTTAAGTTTTATTTAAAAAAAAAACACAAAAGTTAACACGTTTAACACTCAAAATCTGAACTTAGTTCTCAAGAAAGCAATTCCAATATAACTGGGGTCTATTACAAATCGTATTAAAATTAAAAAAAAAATCATTTCCAAAAGAAATATATATCAATAGCGCAAAGTGAAGTGAATATCGACTTGAAAACTCTCGTGGTCCTTAGAATACACATTTTTTAAATACTGCCCGTTATAGCGTGAAACAATGGGGTTGGATGTAAAAATGGTGAAAATAAAAAAGGCGCGATTACATCTTCAAGTGGGTAGTAGTGCCCGCGGTTTCTCATGGGGTGATGTTTTGGTAGGAACGCTGAAGGGAGCCGTTGAGGATAGGGTGTACATATCACTAAATATATATGGACCTTATTTTAATCCACACTAAGAATAGAAAAAAGCACTGGAACGCAGCGGGATTTGAATCCGCGCCTAATAGAAACCGCCCAAGCGCTCTGACCCCAAAGCCCTATATGCATCTCTTAAAGCATATAATATAGGTCATATTATATGCTTTAAGAGAATACTGCTTTTTTGGCACAAAGTGAAGCTAAGAGTCACACAACCTTCCCATGTTCAAATAAAATATAAAGCTCATAAATATTTTAGTTTTTATTATTATTACATTTGTACCGGAAATTATCTTCAAAAACCACTTAATATACCTAATATAGAAACGAATATGAGAAAGTAATACTTATCTTTTCAAATCTATATCTATAGAATAAATATAGAATATTTTCTTTTTTTTTCTATTTTACAAAAGAAACAATAAATGACTAGAGTAGAATTTAATAAATTTATTAGCTAATTTAGTATAGTCCATATAGTTTCGAAAGTGTATACACACAGCGCTATAGCCCGCGGCGATCGGCTCCCACGGGTGTGGCGCTTCGAGTGCGAATTAGCACTCAATTAGGCGGATGATTCGATTTGCACCGCCCTGGACACTGATCGGGTAATGTGATAGAAATAGATGGAAAAGGTGTTTCAGAAATATTTATTCTAGAAATATTGCGTGAATTTCTAGAAAAAACAAAGCAAGCAACAAAGCAAACATTTCTAGAAATAAAATTTTCAAGTCAAGATGCCGAGAACTCTGTCTTCGCAATTGGTTAAAATTGTTGTTTAAATACAATACGATAGATGCTAGACGAGTGGTGTCAAACCAGAACGAGCTTTCATCTTGTCAACGCCATAGACTTAATGTACTTATAACGTTATATTTAACCAACTCCCGAACCTGTAAAGCATAATGTTCATCAACAAATAACATTAGTTATTAAATTTTTCTTTTTTTATATATACTTAAATAAAATATAAAAGTAATAGAATCCGATATACTAACAACTTAAAATGCAGTGATTTATTAATATTAAATACTAATAATACTAACAATACGTACATACAAATTTACTAAATTATGCTTATTAAGTTAAATATTGCCTTTATTTTCATTTAACATATATAAGATTTAAGAGAACTAAAAAACATATAGTAAAATATTCTTACAAACAAAAAATCGAAATATACATACAATGAGTAAACAAACATGTGTATTTATCCAAACGCCTGTTTAAAACATAATAGCAATGACTTGCGTATGCAATATAAACTGTTGTCATCTACTTACTGTTATTTTCTAATTTAAACCATTCGATCATTTCACTAAAAACACGACGCTAGCTAATTTTAATTCTATACAAAGGCAAAAAGGCATACCCGCAATTATTTACGACGAGTCCGTGAAAAAGCTTGCAGAAAAAGTTATTAAATGTGACAGGTTACTTGCTGGAGATAAATTAACTAACACAGGCTAAGGGTGTTACAAAACATCAATATAGGGTTCCGTATGATTGATTTAAAATACTATGGAGTCGTGAAGGCTGAACGGTTTGGGGGAATGAGTTATTTTCACTATATCTTTCACTTAATACAAATATATACCTTTTAAGGTGTTTTGAAGTTGTAAGAACAAAGAGAATATCAATTAAAGTTGCCTACTTTTCTTTGTAAAAAATTATTTTATAGAGAATTTTACAATATATACCTTCATAAAAATATAATTTGCATATACATAATTTTATATAGCCCAACTGTAAGTAAGATTATTAAGCTGTTCATAAAACATAACAGAAAAATTACACATACATATATACATACATACATACATATATACATACATATATACATACATATATACATACATACATACATACATATCTTAACGCTTTATCCCTAGTGGGGTAGTCACAGAGAACGGAGCTCTTTCGAACGAAGATTTACTATTATTAACCTCTTCATACATGACCTCCGCGGAGTCCTCACGTTTTTTACTTGACCTTCCTCCAGTAACTTCGACACTGTGTTTATGAAAATCAACCGAGATCTTCCTCTTTTACCTCTTTTACCATTCATTTTCAAGAAAATCTACGGTTCCAATTTTTTCTATAATTAATATATAATTAAAAGCGTGGTATCATAAACCTCACTATAAATACCTTATATGCATATTTGAAGTCTAGTATTAACCTTAGCGTGAGGGTTGTGACGTCGAAAAAATTATAGAATTGATCTAGATCTTGATCTTGTCTATGGAACCATAAAGTCATAACAGTTTAAGCTTAGTCATGGCTCTAAGAAATGTAAGTTAATAAAATGAATAAACGGCCAAGTGACACTTTTTTGTTGCGTCCGTTAAAATCCTATTATACTTCTTTAACTGAAACGTTATATAAAAAATATCGTCCACAGTTTCTACTTTTAAATTGTTTAACATAAAAAGCACTTATAGGCGATTCCACTTAATTTTTTCCTTCATTGTAATTTGTTACACGTATGTATAAAAAAATATAGATATATAAGCAAAACAACAAGGTCAGGTTATAGTACTAGCTATTGCCCGCGACTTCGTCCACGTGTACTTGCCATTTATTATCCCTCCATTATACTCCTTAAGGAGAGAATTTTGTCCATTTCAATTACACAGATCATTTTTATTTCTAATCATGACACTGCATATCAATTTTTTTACTATTAAGTCGAGAAATGAGAAATTTTCTATACAAATCTTAGCCCTCCATTTTTCCCCTTTAGGGAAGAATTTGTCAAATTCGTCTACAAATATATATATATATATATATATATATATATATATATATATATATATATATATATATATATATATATATATACGTCTAAGTTGGTGGTTGGTGGCCCTCTTAGGGGTTGAATTTCTAAAAATCCCTTCTTAGTTCACTTACATCATGAAACAGAAGAGGAAATTTCAAGTTTCTAGGTACAGTAGTTTCGGCTGTACGTTGATATATGGGTAAGTAAGTCTTTCCCGTTTGCCTGCCCTTGATTAGTTAATACATATATGTAATCACTTATAAAATATTATAAGTATAGATAATTAGCTTGCATTGTATAGCATTCTTTATAGCGGTCAAAAAAATATGTTGAAGTACAAACAAAAAAAAGTTCTATGTTGGATTTAGTGTCAAATTACTCCTTTTACATTCTACTCATTGAAGATCATCGAGTTAAGATGCTGTAGGTAGCGTGAAACCTGAAACACCATATTGGCTTCTATTCAAGTATATAATTAAGGTAATCTACAGCCCAGCCTGCTCGTCGGCCGCAAGCCGAGGCGCGAGTCCCGCAGGAGACGCCCTTGCCGCCGACGTTTCCTCTCAAGCAGACACGATAGTGCTTGCTACTTCTCAGAGACAGAGTACCCTCTTCCCTCCCCAACCGGTGTCGCTGTCAAGGCCAATGGGGCTAACAGCATTAAACTCACAAAAAAAAGGTAATGTACAGTATAATATATAAGCAATCATTGACAATATTCATCCAAATAAAAAGTATGCTATTTTAAGCAAGGTTAACTAACAACTATCTTTCTGTTAAATTGTCAAGCAAATCTGTTCCACTGCTTTTTTTATGTACTCTAGTACGAACAAACAAATATAAACAATCTAAATAAAATATGAAGACTTGGTATTAAATACTTATTTTTAGGCCATCGAGGTGGGAAAGTGGTGAGTTCTGCTGGTGAGTGCGATGATTATTACTGACTGGCTGACTGACTTACCCCCCAAGCAGGATACAGCGTGAAGCTGAAAAAGTTATTTTTTTTTATATCTTTTCAAATTTGTCTTTGCACCTACCTACTTAACCATTGATATCTAAAAATCACAACGTTCATAAAAAAAAGTAATCAAAATTATTGGCACCGAAAATCGGATCAACTTTCCCTTTTTATATTTACTACTTTCCTATTGTTATTTTCACGAAGCTTTGCCATGTAATTTGCAAGTTCAGTTTAGTTCAGTCCAGTAAAAAAAAACGAAACTTGAGAACTGAATTTTTAGTAGTTAATGGGTTCCGAATGTGACAGTTGAGCACAAATCACTTCGGCAATGTCGTCTTATATGGAGAACACAAGAAAAACGGTAAAAAAAGAAATAAAGCTACACAACATGAGGTTGTATATTAAAAAAGATCTAGATAAAGTACACCCTTAAATAATGTCAGATCAAGACAATACAATCACTTCTGGCAAAAGATGTAACGTGTCTTATAAACTATATAAGAATTTCTACGCAACTTGACCAAGATCGCGTGGCTTAGTGGTCAGAGCGCTTGGACGGTTTCCATGAGGCGCGGATTCAGATCCCGCTGCGTTAAATTTTTTATATGTTTTCTTTAAATAGTCTGTGGATAAACACTTTAAAAATCGTAAAAATATGATAAATAATGTAATTTTAATATTTATACATATTAACAGAGTACTTCCATGTGATAGATAAAGCAACGATATACGCTAACTTACGTGATAAGTGAAAACTTTAAATTTTATTATTTATTATTTAAGGATTAAGGCTCACGCGGAAAAAAGTGTAGATAATATTAATAATATAAAAAAATATACATATTAATTTAGGGACCATAGATAAAAAGATTTATATAATAAAAACAAAAATATAACCCAAAAATTTCACGTACCTATACGTTCATATTTTAACAAAACGCGAAAAGGCTCTTTATATTCTTTCATCTATTATCTCATACAAACATATTCTGTACTTTGGTATGTATGTTGTAGGGAATAAGAGTGTTGTGTACACAATGGGCAATGTTGACAATAACCGCTTTCAGTAGGCGGATGCAGGTTTTTTTGACAAATGACCAGCTGTGATTTGTCTTGTGTAGGGCGGATTTGGCAAAGACTAGTGTACTAGATATCGACGTTGCTTATGGAAATAATAATTTTAATGTATGAAATAAAAAAATATTGTCGGTATAAAACCACTTGAGCACCCCCAATATTAACAGGTACCCGAAAAATTGTATTTGATTGTTAACCGATTTTGAGGAAATGAGTATAATTCAGACTTTCAAGCACGTATGTAACATTTTCTATATGTATGTATGTTTGTAACTTTATTTGTCATGTCAAAAGTTATATACTATATACAGTACTACAACTACTACTAGTACTAACATATACAGTACTATATTATTATATACTATATTATAGTATACTATATATTATAGTATACTATATATTATAGTGTATAATATGGTTTTTTTGATACGCCACGCAACATGCAATATCTCCAAATTTGAGTGAAAATGGCAAGGAGTATTTTAACAATAACATAACGGAAAAACGCGTAAATTCTGCTAAATCATATCGAAATTTTCCTCTTAAATTTAAATCAGGTAAATTCTCAATCAAAGAATGTTCACAACTTCTCTAGGAGGCGACATATTCACACAATATATCTATATTATTTCTAACATTTGTCGTATCTGGCACCAATTGTCATTCTTTGCTCCAGGGCGGGCCAAGCGG